>ASSH01052191.1:0-19078 GCA_000418225.1 Zizania latifolia
GGATATGGGCTCGGCTAGGTGCTGACGCTCCCAGAGCTCTTAGACCCCTTCCCTTCGGAGGGAAAGAGAAAGAGGGCAGACGAGGATGACGAGCCTCAAGGTTCATCGCCGTAGCACCCACGAGGTCCGATAGGCTCCAGAGAGCCGTCCCAGCCCCCACCCGTAGTGCTGGCAATCGTGGCTTCGGGGGCGAGGTCACCGTCGCCCCGAAGCCCAGCCCTCGAGGTGGAGGTAGAAGAGGTCCCCTCGACCTCGGAGGCGAACCAAGAGGCGGAGGCTTCGCTGGCTCCCTTGGAGATAGACTGGGGTGACCTCTTCGTTCCCCCAGACTGTCTAGACCTCTCCCCGATCGTAGAAGTCTAAGGTACATTGGTAGTTCGAACCCCTCTACAGCCTTCACCGCTAGCCAGTCCTTGACTTAGTATTTTTCTTACAGACGCTGCAGCTGGCACCGAAGGGGACCTCCGCGATAGTCAAGACGGCGTCATCGAGACCGTTGACGAGGCGAAGTCGTCAAACAGCAGCAGCAGCGGAGGGGGCAACGGGCAGTCCCATGAGGGCTCCTCTACCGATGAAGATGATGACGGCAACAAGGGGGCAGACGACGGAGCCGTCGCTTTGGCTCCTTCAACCGTTGGGGCCGGGGTCACTGACCAAAGCCTAGCCCTAGGGGGGCGATGAGCAGGGTCTCCTTGCTGCGTCCCTTCGTCTCGTCGGAGGCACCAGTCGGGGACATGGTGTCCTAATTCCTTCGGGGTAGCGAAGGCCTCGTGGGTAGCGACTTGGTAGCGGAGATGGGCCACGACCGTCATGCCGTCCTCACCGCATCCATCGAAGAAGCTCTGCTCTAGGTAACGGGGCCGAAGACTGATCGCTAGACACTTATGTTTTTTCTTTGTCTTAACCTCCTTGTGCAGTAGGCCTTCGCTTTGCTTCACGGGACCGCCCTCGCCGTCGACCGTTAGAAGGACCTCGTAGCGAGGGACATTCAAAACCTCTGGCGGCAGGCTTCGGAGGCCACCCAACGCCATCAACAGGCCGAGGCATCCACCGAGGGGCTTCGAGCTGAAGTCCAGAGGGAGCGTGAGGCTAGGGAAGCAGTAGCTTCGAAGGTCGAAGGGCTCCATCAGGCTAATAAGTCCCTCGAGGCGAAAGTCGAGCGGCTTCGCGCCGCCAATCTAGCCTTGGAAGCCGAAAGGGCCGAAGTCGAGCAGCTTCGCGCCGCCAATCTGGCCTTAGAAGCCGAAAGGGCCGAGGCCACCCAAGAGGCTGACAAGACCATTGCCACACTTAGTGGCGTTTTGGGGCGCTTGGGGACCGAGTGCCGGACCCCTAGTTTTAACGCCAGGGACCCCGTTCGGCACCGCCTCGGCTTCCTTCAGGCCGTCGCTCGCATAACGGAGAACACCTTTGTGGGCTTCACTCAGACGGTGGGGAGGGTGGCCGGCTAAGGGATCCGTCGGCTGCTTCATGAAGCCGGGTGCAATCATTTTGCAGCAGCGACCTCCGCCGGAAAGGTAGACTTCGGTGGCCCCGCTTGATTTCGCCTGCTCCGGAGGTCGCCGCAGCCTGGCGCCCGCTTCAAGAGACTTAGAAGGCTCAAGCATGGGAGATGGCCCTCGAGCTTCAGCAGGCCGTTCGTCACCGGTATGCAGGGCAGTACTCTCTGCCTGCTAGAGCGAACCCTCCTCCTCCGAAGGTGTAGGTTTTAGCCCCCTTGTAATACTTAGTAGTATTGTAATGTAACTTCGCATCAAGTATATTTAATGAAATACGGGAACATTTTGACTTTGTTCAGGCTCAAGATACGAGTGTTGAAATTGATGTCGAGGTACTCGAGGCCTCGGAGACGCTTCGTCAATAGTGGGTAGTATTCGAAGTAGCTAGATCCAAAGGCCGCCCTCGGTTCAAAATACCACGTGGCCCCACGGGCGAAATTATACCCGAAGTAGCCCAGGAGTTCTTAGCCTCCATAAAAATTGAAACCCTTTCATAGCTCCTCTTCCTCCCCTGACTTAGGCGATTTTGATGAAGTCATTCCCGAAGCCGGATGGGTCCAGCCTTCGAACGTGCCAGAAGTGGGCGACGACGAAGCCCTAGACTTTTCGGCCTTCCAAGCGGAGCCACCTGCGACTCGGTCTTAGGCCAACCTGCAGGAAGAGCGAAGGGCCTCTCGAGCTGTGAAGCGAGGACGGTCCCACCCTGGCAAGGGCTCGTCGAGCCGAGGGGGTCCTCGTCACAGAAAGAGCAACAAGAAACGGGGGTCTACCTTCTCAACGATGCGCGCCCGCTGGTTGTTAGGTTTTGATAGCACTTTTTCATAATATTCGTATTCGAAGTGTCTTGATGCACTTCGCATTTGTACTTATAACTTCGTCTTTAATGAAATTCATTCTTGTCTAGACTTTGCTGTTATATTTTGTTTTTGTACTTCGCACGAACTCGCTGCTGTCTAAACTTCGTATTTGTAATTTGTACTTCGTCTGATTTTGCCGTAAAGGCCTATGCCGAAGCACATTCCAATCGGATGCATAGGTGCCGGCCCCCCCTTGCGCATAGCGTCTGTGAGGCTCGTTGTGAAGCCGGTGCGCACAATATTAGTTATGTCAATGCATGTAATGTATGCGTAGGGGTGTGCTCGGCCAATAGGCTTCGAATTTTAGGTCGCTTTGGACCTATTTGGATGCTTCGAGTGTTTAACTCGGAATCCTTTTATTTGTTTTTACCGCTCTAGGCCCAGAGACGCTTTGCAGCGGTAATGGTGGAGCAGATCATACCGAGATTTTTATGGTCTAGCACGGAGCCCAAAGTCAGTGCCGTTAGCTATACTTCGGGAAGCGACCCTCGAACATAGAGCTTCGGGGTTCACGGCAGTGCGCGATGCATACTCTAGCGTGTTAAACTTGATTTGTCTCGCGTCGAGCCGATGGCATCGGGTAGCGGATTTGCATATGCTTAGAACTTAGCCTTCGCAACCTTAATACTGATACGATGCGTCCATCGCGGAGTAGTATGGCCGAAGCTAAGTAAAATGCGGACCTCGCTCCGGAGGTTATTGCAGAGTACTTGTGGCGAACTGGCATCGTGCGAGATTTATTTGAAGGAGCCTCACACAGGTACTTGAGGAATAATTAAGTATAGTATCACCGGAGATGCTCCGCATGCTAACTGTGCTTCAATTCCTCCCCTTCTAGAGTGCTCAGTCTGAACGAGCCCGACCGATTAGAGCGGAGTACAATGTAAGGGCCTTCCCATTTGTTGCTCAACTTCTCGGGTGCCAGGACAGTTCGGAGTACGAGATGTCCTGGCAGCAAGACATTTGGCTTAACCTTTGGGTCGAACCATGTTCTCGTCTGAGCTTGGTACTTCGTCATATTTGCGATGGCTCGGAGTCTTGTTTCTTCAGATAGATTAAGCGAAGCCTCCTGCTCGTTGTTGGCTTCAGGTAGTAACGTTCGCAGGGAGCCTCCCTTTAGCTTTGCTGGGGTCATAGCCTCGTCGCCAAACAGCAGCCTGAATGGAGTGAAGCCCGTGGACCTCGCCTGAGTGGTTCGGATGGACCACAAAATCTTCGGTAATTCATTGACCCACAACCCCTTGGCGAGTTCGACGATCCGACGATTGAGGCCTGCCAAAATATTACCATTAGCTCGTTTGACGGCTCCGTTTGACTGCGGGTGCTTGACAGCTGCAAAGCATAACTCGATGCCGAGGCCCTCGCAGAATTCTTTGAATGGCTCCGCATCAAACTGAGTGCCGTTGTCGATCGTGAGCTGCTTCTGTACTTCGAACCTGCAAATTATATTCTGCCGGAAAAACTTTTAGATGTTCCTCGAAGTGATCGCGGTCAAGGGTTCGGCTTCAACCCACTTCGAGAAATACTCGACCGCCACTACTACGAACTTTAAGTTCTCTTTGGCATACGGAAATGGTCCGATCAGGTCCATCCCCCACCGAGCTAATGGTCATACCGGTGCGATGACCTGCAGTGGAGTGGGTGGCCGATGACTTCGTCTTCCTATTCATTGGCAGCCTTGACATGTGCGGACCAGGGCTTTGGTGTCGGCCTTGATTGTGGGCTAATACATACCTTGACAGAGTGTTTTGCCAGCCAACGCCCGTAGGGTGAGATGGTTCCCGCAGAGGCCTTCGTGGATGTCTCGGAGCAACTCCTACCCCTCGAGCGTTGGAATGCAACGCAGCAGCGGAGCCCAAACGTCGGACTTGTACAATAAACCCCCTATTATATGGTAGTTGTGGACCCTGTGCTTTAGCCTCGCGAAGTCAGGCCCGTCGGGAACAGCCCCTTCGTTCTGTAAGCATAGCACTTCAGCCGAAGCTGGCTTCGGCGCAGACGGGGCATGAAGTTCTGCATAGAATGCTCCGGCTGGGAGCTCTTGGCCTCCGGCAGCTGCTTTTGCGAGGGCGTCTGCTTGTTGATTCTAGCCCCTCGGGATACTTCTGATAGAAATCCCTTTGAACGCGAGCTCCACCTTACGTACTTCAGATAGGTACTGAGCGAGGTCCGGATGCCGAGCTTGGAAGCTTTTATCTACATGGCTAGCTATAATCTGGGAATCGGTTTTTACAAGCACTCTAGCGGTGCCTAATGCTCGTGCTTTTCGGAGGCCTAACAGGATGCCTTCGTACTCAGCCACATTATTTGTAGCCTTGAAATTTAGCCTAGTAGAATACGAAGCCCTCTGGCCGGAGGGTGAGATAATTACAACTCCTGCGTCGGAACCAAAGGCCTGATAGGCTCCGTCAGAATAAATAGTCCAAATACATTCGCTAGGAGCTTCGGGGGACCAAATTACCGAGGGGGTCTATTCCGCGACGAAGTCCGCAATTACTTGTGACTTAATTGTAGTCCGTGCAGTAAAATTTATTTCGAAGGGTGCTAGCTCGACCGCCCACTTGCCAATCCTGCCTGTAGAATCCTTGTTTCGGAGCATATCTCCTAGTGGGTAGGACGTCGGCACAATAATATTGTGTGCGGGGAAATAGTGCCTTAACTTCCTTGAAGCCATGATAAGGGAATATGTAATTTTTTCGAGCTTGGTATACCTCCTTTTGGCTCCAGAGAGGGCTTCAGAGACAAAATAAATTGGTCTCTGAGCCAACTTTCCTTCGAAGTCTGCCTCACGAATAAGGACTACGCTGACGGCAGAGGCCGTAGCTACGAGATATAGCAGCAATGTCTCTTCTGGAAGCGGAGTCATGAGGGTTGCCAAATTAGCGAGGTACTCCTTGATATCATCGAAACTTTGTTGGCACTCCAGCATCCATGCGAAGTCATCTGTTCCCTTTAGCGCCTTAAAAATCGGCAAGCTTCGTTCAGCGAAGCGCACGAGGAAGCGGCTGAGCGCTGCGAGACGACCTGCGAGCTTTTAGACCTGTTTTAAATTTTCGGGCGGAGGCATGCGCTGTAGCACGCTGATTTGGGTGGGACTGGCTTCGATAACTCGATTCGAAACTAAGTACCCTAGCAATTTATCGGCACGAGCTCCGAAGATACATTTTTTGGGGTTCAGGCGGGCCCCTACCGAACAGAGGCTCTCGAAGGTCTCCGCTAGGTCTACGCTATGCACGTGCTTTTTAGCACTTTTTATTACAATATCATCCATATAGGCCTCGACATTTCGGCCTATCTGATACCCGAGGGTCTTGGATATTAGACTAGAAAAAGTAGCCCCGGCATTTCTTAAACCGAAGGGCATTCGTACATAGCAGTAGACTCCTAAGGGAGTAACGAAGCTAGTTTTGTCTTCGTCTTCGCGCTTTAACCAAACTTGATGGTAGCCAGAGTAAGCACCGAGAAAACTCAGTAGCTCGAAGCCTGTAGTGGAGTCGACGAGCTAATCAATACGAGGCATAGGGTAGGGGTCACGGGGGCATACTTTATTCAACAAAGTAAAGTTAATACACATGCGTCACTTCCCCGTGTTCTTTTTCTTTACAAAAACGGGGTTCGACAGCCACTCCGTATGGCTGACTTCCCGTATAACCCCCGCTCAGAGCAGCTTGTCCACCTCGATCTTCGCCAGGTTCATGCGCTCGGCGGACAGCTTCCGTAGCCCCTAGCGCACCAACCTCGCCCTGGGTTGACCGACAGGGAGTGCTCGATGATGCTTCGGTCAACCCTAGAGATATCTTTGTCTGACCATACGAAGACATCGAGCTTGCTTCGGATCGCCTCTTCCAGCAAAGCCATGTCTTCTGGGGACAGTCCTCCTCCAAACTGGATAGGGTACTCGAAGCCCCCTTCGATGAGAACCTTGGTTATTATTTCTTCGTCAGGACGAGGTTTGAATGCGGGGCCTTTGGCGGGGCCATGGGCTTCATCTTGGGGCTGCACATTATGCACCTGCGAGGTTCGAAGGGGACAGTATGACCATACTCCACCCTTCGCGCCATACTTTGGTCGCCCAGCACCGTGAGCACTCCTCCTTACGTGGGCAACTTCATGCAGAGGTAGTTGTGATGCGCTATGGCTCCAAATTGATTCAGCGTCCCCCTTCCGAAGATGGCGTTGTAGGCGTATGGGGCGTTGACGACGTCGAAGATGACTTCCTCCGAGCGTGAGAGGTTATCTTGGCCGAAAGTAACTTGAAGGCCGATCTGGTCTACTGCCTCGAGGGGGGACCTGTGAAGCCTTAGAGGGGCCTCGCAACTGGGAAAAGATGCCTACGAGGAATACATAGTTGGTCGAAGGTATGTGCGAAGATGATATCCGCCGATCTCCCTCCGTTAATGAGCACCCGGCGCACTTCGATGCCCGCGATGTCGGCGGAGATGACGAGGGGGTCCTCATGCAGGAACTTGATCCCAATGGCATATTCGGCTGAAAAGGAGATGGGCACATGAACCCACTCAGGCATCGCTGAGGCGGATGCCGAGGTCCCAACGTGCCCTACCTCGCGAACATAGTCTTGCCGCTGCCGTTTGGACAAGTTACCCAAGGCTCCTCCACTCGAAATAGGCAAGACTACCCTTTTCTAAGGGTCGGAGCCATCTTCGACATTTGGCGGTGGCATCAAATTTTCCACCGGGACCCGAGTAGGGGCCTTGTCAGCTTCTGTACGCCCCGTGGCCTAGACATGCTCGGGGCATACAGCTTCGGGCGCCCGATCCGTGGTCCCTCGACCACTAGTTCGCTCTAAGTACTCCTCTCGTAAGGTCAGTATAGCCTTGCAAGTGTCGGTGTTATGGCTTCAGTTTTTATCGTGGATGTTGCAGAAGAAAGACTGCCCGGAGGCGAAGGGCCCAGCGGACGGCTTCGCTCTAGTCCTGCGTCCCCTTCCTTGACCTTGCTAAAATTTTGGGGCCCTTGGCCCGAAAATATTTAACACTTCGTTACGAAAATGCTTCTGGCTTCGTCTTGATTGCGAAGGCTGATGTGCAGCAAAAGCTGGCTTCGGGGACCTCGGGGCTTAGACTTCGGGGGTCTGAACTTGGGCGACTGTGGTGGTTCTCCGGAGCTGGCCTTCTTCGGAGCGAGCATACTCTTCGAAATACGTCATGAGCTGGGCCACTGAGGATATAGGCTTCCTATAAAGCTTGTCTAGGTGGCCTACATTGGTCACCCCTTCGCGTGCAGTGTCAACCACGGACGATGTGAAGAGGCCTTTTATTTGGGACTTCGTGAAGGCGAAACGCTACGAATATTGCCGCAGCGTTTCTCCCGGCTGCTGCTTCACTTGGAATAGGCTCCCGGTTGACATGGGAGCCACGAAGGTCCCTTGAAAGTTATTAGTGAACTTCTTGCGAAAGTGCTCCCACGACCTTACAGAACCAGGTTTTAAGGACCAGAACCAGCGAAGGGCTATCCCTTCGAGGGCCAAAGAGAAGCACTTTACCATGGTATCCCTCTCGCCTCCGCTGGCTTCAATAGCAAGGGCGTACGAGCGGGCGAATTCGTCAGGGTCTGAGTCTCCAGAGTATTTGGGAAGCTTCGCTGCTCGGAACTTCGAGTGGAAGCGAACCATCTGCAGATCTGGATGGAGCAGTAACCCTTCGTTGAATGAGGCATTCTGCCTCCGTTCTTGGGGCTCATGATTGCCATGGTCGCTCACGGTGACGATGGTCGGTGCCCTCGGAGGGTCTTCGATAGTGCGGACCTGGTTGGCCGCATTTTGTCGCCACCTTATGACTTCGGCTCTGAGCGAGGCCAGCTCGGAGGCCTGCTCATCTCCAGCGGCTCCGCTTCTCCCGGAGTCTGGTTCTGTGTCTTGTGACCGAACATAATCAGTTCGCAGCGCCCTTGGGGGTATGGGCCTCGCGCCTCAAGGTCCTGCACCCCCTGGCGGGTCAGATGCGACTGGTCCAGTGGCAGAGGCTCCGGGCGCGAGATCCAAAGTAAGCCCTCCTTCCCCAGGAAGGGCGCTTTCCGCTGGAAGACTAGCGGCCAGCTCCGCAACATTTGGGGGGATAGTTGCGTTATGAGGGCCAGTGGTAAGCTCCGCGGTCCTTGAGGCCGAAGCTACTGCTGGGGGAGCTTCTTCGTCTGGCCGGCCTCGCACACCGGACTCGGGAGGTG
This sequence comes from Zizania latifolia, assembly GCA_000418225.1. Taxonomy (NCBI): domain Eukaryota; kingdom Viridiplantae; phylum Streptophyta; class Magnoliopsida; order Poales; family Poaceae; genus Zizania; species Zizania latifolia. The sequence continues at coordinate 8,540 of ASSH01052191.1, forward strand.
GGACTTCTTGGTGCGTCGAGGCCTACGCTACTCGAGAGGTCCTTCGAGTAGGGGCTACGCTCTTGCTTTTCTTCGGAGGCATGGTCCGAGATCGGTGGTAGAGAGGCTAGTTTTAAACTAAGATCCCCACGGACGGCGCCAACTGTTGGCGTAATTTAGAACTACGCAACAGGTTTAAATGTTTAAGAATCTCGAAGGGTTTGAAGTGTATACCAGAGTTCAAACAGTGCTCTAGGCCTCCGAACGGATAATAGCCTTCGGACAAGAGTTGTATTTATTACTACTCCATGAGTTTGATCCCCTCTACCCTGCAAAGGGGAGGGTATTTATAGGCACAATTATCATGGGGTAATATGAAGTTACCCCCTATTCCTAACCGACTATTACAGCAGAAACAGTGAATTTATATAGGGGCAGTTTAGTAACCCTCCGTGTGAACGAACCCGAACATATGTCTTATCGGAGGGGATAAGAATACCGCGGTTTCGAGGCCACTTGTTAGGTGGTCTCGGAGGCTTCATACCCCGCAAGCTGAAGGAGGCTTCGTCATGAGTCCAAGCGAAACATCAACCTGCTCCTTCGAAGGAGGCTTCGTAACCAATGTTATTGGAGCCCTGTTATGATAAAATAATTTTTCCCAACACTATCGAAAATCATAATCATTAGTTAATGAATTTATAATAATATATTAAACTGAATTTCTAGATGGTCTCGGTTGCATCTGAACCGAATCGCCCTGCGTCTACAGATTTGTTTCCTCAGGAGATGCACCGCACGTCGTCGGTAGGGAATGTCTGCCCGGGGATTCGTATCTGTTCGACTGTTAGTGCATGCATGGTAGGCACGTCTTGTTCGACTCGGGAGAGGCAGTACAGTACTGGTTTCTGAATGAACGCAACAGGCAGGTAATCCTGCGAATCAGTTCAGGTGATTAATGATTTGATGTCGCCTCGTCTTGCTCAAGAAAAGGGAATTTGTGTTTTCTTGAATGAACCTGCCGTCTGTTTAGTGTTTGTCAACACTCCGTTACAAATTATTGGTAGGAAACCGCTCCATGTAAGAATGAACAACGGAGTCTTATTACTGCATGTCCTCTTGTTCTCTTCCACCGGTTACAATTACTATTGCTTCCACTACTGCCCCAGAACCCTAAACTGTATTCCTATGATGTACTCCAGTTCTGAATAGAAGTGGTTACCGGACCGGGCAAATAAACGAGGTTTAAACATGTATATATAGGGATTGGGAAGCACATTAGAAAACGAAACAGGAATTCAAGTAAACACTAGAATAACAAACAGTAACTTTCAGTGACAAGAAAGAGAGTAATATAAATGAAGTAGTATATCATGGCGCATTCATCGAAAAGACCAACTAACAAAATACTGTAGGTTCCATTTAGAACACAGTAATTTTACACTGAACTGTTTCCATTGAAAACATGAAAAATTATGGCATTCCAAATAGAGCGTAAGAAAGAAATTTACATTAAAACCGTTACAAGAAAATGGAAAGAAAAAAGATCTCAATGCTGATGAGGACAATGAATCCATCATTCTTCTTCTAGGATAATTAACGAGATTACTGCCATGGATTTTACCTGTTCATCACCGAGCTGTCAGTGCGACGGTGGCCGAAGTGCAACGATGAGCCATTGAGCCCTTTGGCCAGCCGGTGCAGGCCGGGGTTGAGGCGGACGCAACCCATCATGCTCTGCCGGTGCGGCGACGCCATCCCTTCCTCCTCCGCCGCCGCAGTCTTCTTGCTCTGCTTGTGGTTCCCATCGGAGGTATCACCGTTGGCAGCAGCCACGGACTCCGCGCTCGCCTTCTTGACCGGCGTGCCAAGCTGTTGCACCGGCGAGTACTTGAAGATCGGGTCCTTGCTAATGTTGCCGGCGGCGCGAGCTTTGGTCGCTGACCTCCGGAACAGGAGCAAGTCGCTGAGCCGCCACTTCTTCCTCCAGCCATTAATCTTCGTGGCCGGAGGAATGGAGCGCGGGGACGTGACGGGGTTGGGCTTCTTCGGCGTAGAGGTTGTTCCGACGTCGGCTGCGGCGTCTTTGGCGCCGGCGCCAAGAGGGGAGGGGCCCTTGGTTGCTTTCGCCAGGGCGGCGGCAAACGGATCAAAGTCGGCCCCCGATCTGACCAGGGCACGTAGCCGGGGAGACCACGTCGTGGCCTTGGAAATCGGTGACCGTGGAGATGACCCGACGCTGCCGCCGTCGAGTAAACGCGGAGGTGGCTTCAGGGGACGGATCTTTCCCATGTCGAAGAGCTCGTCTGCGGTAGTGAGTTCGGGCGGCTGCACGCTCTTGTCGAGGAGGACGGCGAAGTCGAAGTCCGTGTCGTTCACCTCCCCGTTGCCCGCCGCGGCGGCGCAGGCAAACTCGGGCTTCGGCTTCCCCGGCTTCTCTTCCCAGTCGAACGGCACGGTGGAGGTGGGAGTGGAGTAGGACGCGCGGGGCTGGAAGTCGTCATCGTCGACGTCCCTGTCGTGGTCGGCGCCCTTCCCGTCGACGCTGTCGAACTGCGCGTATATATCGGCGGCGCGCGTCGGGCTGGCGGGCGCGCTGGTGAAGTGCTGGAAGAGGTCGAAGGGGTCGGCCTCGGAGACGCCGGACGAGGCCGACTGGTGGAGCTCGAACGGGTTGGGCGACGGGGGCGCCGTCACCGCCGTGGCCAAGAACGGGTTCGACTCCATGTCGCCGGCGGAGGCGAACGGGTTCGTGCTCGTCGACGCCGCCGGGAAGGCGCTGAACGCCTCGCCTTCGAATCGAAAGCCCTGTTGCTGCCGCTGCGGCGGCGGCGGCGGTGAGGCGGGCAGCGTCGCAAGCTCCATCACGGTGGTGGGTTGGAGAGTGCGCGGCGTGGCGAGAAGGTTTGGAGAGGAGGAAGCCGCGAGTAGGCGAGATGTTCCAGACCGACGTGCCGGGGACTTAAAATGGAAGGCTGATTAATCGTTGCCACGTTGGGTCGGGCTCCGAATTAGCAAGCACTGATAATTTTTGAAAGCAGCGGAGCATCTAATTCAGCGTATTAACGTCGATAGATTAAAACTAATAATTAGTAGACTAATAACTAAAACTAATTATTAGCCAGTTAATAGTTAGTTGGCTAAAAATTAGTCTATACCTATTTGGATACTTTAGATTAATAGATGGCTAAAGTTAATTTTATCCCTGCTACAATAATCGTGCTACAATAGTTCAATGGGCAAAATAGTCCAAATACCCCTGTTAGCTCAAATTAGTTCACTTTTGTGGACTAATAGGCTAATCATTAGTTAGCCAAGAGTTAATAGTTAGTTCATCAATTAGTTGTACTGTTTGATTAGACTAAAATTAATTTTTAGTTGCTAACTATTAGTTCATGGGATCAAATGGGGCCTAAGTATTTGAGTCGGTGGTGTTTCGGATAAAGACAGAGCGGTCCATTTTGGAAATAAACCGGAACGGAGGCGGACAGACAGTAATATGGAACGGAATACTTTGTAATGAAATAGAAATGTTTTTATCATAAACAGAACATGTAAATACAAAAACAGATATTGTACATAATAAACATGAAATTTTTCTAATTTTACTGTTTGACTGCATCACATGAACTATTGTCTTTTAGTTGCACATTACATGACACGGTGCGAAACTTTAAACTATCATCTATTCGTGAAATATTGAATCATGCAGATTAAACTAATACTTGCTAAATATATTTATGTTCATTATAACCAAAGCTTTGCTATGAAACCTATTTTTTATTTTATTATACATCTTACCATTTATCAATATCTATCAGTATTTGAAGATATCTTATAAATTGAACTTCTTTGTTGATTTTGTCATTCTTTTTTCACATGTCAACATTTTTTTTTATTCTGATGGATATTTAATTTATATTCGTATTTGTTTCCTTTATTATTCGTTTTTGTATTCTTTACAAAATTCTGTTTCCATTAAAAATAAGAAAAATATAATATCACTCGTTTTCATCACTGGTGGTGACAGTTAATTAAATGTGCCTGATTCTCTCGTAAGAGATATTTTGAATATAGCTCAAGTTTAAAAAATCATTCATAGTGCAGCCACGAGGCCATGAGCCCATGACCCACTCTGGCCCCGAGATTTCTGATGGGCCGGACAAAGCGAATAAGCTATTATCAGTTTGATATTACTTTTAAAAGTAACTAGTAGCGGTGACAGTGAATCTGTTATCACCATAATTTTTCTCATTAATAGGTAGGTTCTTAAAATCTATACTACTTTTAAGACTAGCATAGACGTTCTCCTGTCTGTGTTTTTTTAATATTATAAAAAAAAATCGTTATAACATACGGTACCTAACTAGTTTTAGAAGAAAAACTTCAGGATTTGACAAGTCCGAAAGGCCCAATACTTGCAAAACCCTCCTCTCCCTCCAATGCACATGCTGCAAACACGTCCATGAAACGCCAAATTTCCCAATGCAACTTGCGTGTACCATAATCCACTGCAACACATAATAGTACGACGAATCTCTACAACTCTCTACAGTGTGGGAGAGAGGGAGTAGCATCTTCGTTTATGATTAGGAGAAAGCAAATACCTTCAACAAGGAACAAATTATATTGATTATACAGGTAAGCCCCTCTAGAAGCACATGCATGGTAGTGAAGTATTGAGAGTTTTGAGCGTTGCAAAGCAAGGCCACTTTCCAATAACAAAACAGAAGCACCCAATTACTCCAATTCCCAAGTGATCATTTAATTTGACAGCACGTTATTACAAATTTAGACATTACACCAGGAGGGCAGAACTCAGAAGCAGCGCTCCTTTTGTGCGCCAAATACTCACAGACACGTAGAGTGCTAGTTTGGTACACCAGTGATCCCAATCCATTCCACATTAATAGGTTGAAATTTAGTTTAAAATTATGATGGTTTACACCGTCAATTCAGTCCGTGAGATGAGAATGCCGTCAGTATCGGCGTAGAGCCACTCGCCGTCGCAAATCCTGGTCCCTGCAATGGTCACAGGAACATGCTTCTCCCCAATGCCCTTCTTGTTTGCCTTCATAGGGTGCGAGTTCAGAGCCCGTACACCAATGTCACAGCCATTGATCTCATCGACGTCCCTGATGCAGCCATTGACCACAATACCAGCCCAGCCATTGTTCTGTGCCTGCTGCACAGGGTTGCCGCCCAGAATGGCGCAGCGCATGCTGCCGCCACCATCAACCACGAGGACCCTGCCATGGCCCTTCTCCTCGAGGAACTCACGAACCAGAACATTATCCTCAAACACCTTCAGTGTCACCACAGGACCGGCGAAAACCTGGCGCCTTCCGTAGATTTGGAAGACGGGCTGGAGGGCGCGCAGCTCGCCACTCGTGATTAAATGTGAATTTGTATCACATACTTCAGCAGTGGCTAATGGCAAGGCAGCCATCTTGGCTTCAGTTCTGTTGTCATTAGAGGAAGAGAGACATTGTTGAGCAAGAAGTGACTTAAGGAGTAAAGCTGCTCAAACGACACATTCGGCGATAATAATAAAGATTAAGACTGACAATAAAAACCTTTAATAGAAATGCACATTGAACCTATAATACCCAATACGGCAAATAAGGAAGAAACAATATGGTATGCTTAAACAGAACAGAGAAAAATATGTTGACATTCCATTTAAAAAACACTGCGAACTTATAAGCAACTAGAGATTAGAGAACCTTTCTGTTGTTGTCACACCAAGGAACAAAATAATCAACCCAAAGAAACATGGTGCTAATCTAACTAACCTCAACCGAGAAAAGCTAATATGCTTTAATTGAAGGAAAAGTAACTAAAAACAAAAGTTCGAGCATGTGATCTAAGTATCTAACATGCATTTTCCTAGCAGTTATCATCAATCATATGACTGATACACCAAGCAGCAAGGTGAATCAAGTTACAAATGATCGAAGCATAAAAAAGGCAGCAGCTTTGGAGACAAAAGATAACTCAGTATCGTAGTTGGCATTTGCCTTGCAACACAGAACTGCATCCTACGAGTTTTTTGGCACAATCTTTAATATACAACTTTGATCATTAATTTTTTCACGATATATCAACAACTATAAAATTAATATCAAATAAAATTATTTCAATATATGAATTCAACTATATCAAATGCATGCTAAAAATAAATATTTTTAACTTAATTATTAGTTAAAATTAAAAAAAAAATCATATGCATGCTCGTCTTATATTTTTTACAGAGTGATTATATTGGTAAGGGTATAAGACTACGATATTAATTTTGATTTGGTTAATTGCTTAGTACGACACCTGTATACCAACAAATCAAGAGATACTCTGTTTTCTTTTCATCCAGCAAGTATAAAAGGCAACACAACAACCAGCGTTCATATTTTTTTCCTTCACGTAGCAGATAGAACACGGACTCGTAATATTTCCGAACGTGCCAAGAGAAAAATGAACAAACAGCAGATAACTTGTCAACTCCAACGAATCAACGATCACGCAGAGAGATTAGATACTGGCTCGCGGCTAGGGCTGCAGGAGCACGAAGAGGGCAGGACGGGGGCAGCAAGAGGAAGGCGAGGGCGCTTCCTTACCTCGCGCGGGGGAGGGGAGCGCCGGGGCCCGGGCGGATCGGCGGCGATCTATCTGATCGGGCCAACCGGAACGGTGCTTGATCTGGATGCGATGGTATTTGAGGGAAGAACTTGTTGCGTGCGTGCGAGGGAGAGAGGAGGGAGGGGGACCGGGAGGGGGAGGGGCAGGTGGCCGGCGGCGGAGGGCACCCACCCACCCACTCCGTGCGCGTGACGTGATTCCAGAGCCTCCTCCTGTAGCGTCGGGCGGCTGTCGGGGAAGAATCCTCTAACGTTTTGCACATAGCCCCCCTGACTTCCCCTCGTATTTCCATCTCTGCATTCCGACCAGACAAATTCAAGAACATGTTTCCGTTTTGGTTTATAATAATCTACTTTATTTTCATAAAGCGAAAGTTAATTTATTATACTAGCTTATTATAATTTAGGATATAGATTATAATAATCTAATAAGTTAGTCTAACATAACTTATTTCTATAGACTGAATTACTATAATTCAAAACTAAAATACACAGCCTAAATAGTCTTTTTGAAAAGTAAAGTTGATTGCTAAAATACCATTGTTTTGACAATGACACAGGCGTGTGATCACCAGGGGTTTTCACGGTTTTTTTTTCACCGTTTCCAGATCGGCCGTTGCTACTGTATAACCGCTTATCTCTGTTGTATAATGTTTATCAAAGGTCAACGGCACACTTATCATAGGTCAACGACACGAACAAAAAACTCGGTAATTATCATGATTTTAAGAATCTGCTGATCACCAGTTAGAAAGATGATACGTGATTTTGAGAACCTGGTGATCACCAGCCAGAAAGATGATTATAAATTTATAATTGACGAGGATGGTACAAATATAGCACTAGACCACTAGCTGCCAACTCATCGCAGTCACGGTGGGTGGGACCCAGTCGTCAACGTCATGATGGAACAACGGTGGAAATAACCAGCGCTAAAACAAGCATGAAACATGCGCACCAGTTGCTTTCAACACCAAGCCTCAAGTTCAGCAACACACCATTGTACCAGCTATCCAAGCCTAGCAGAGGAGCAACATTTACACATTGATTATCATAAGAGAATGCTAAAACGGACAACCTTCATTCTCATTTCTTGTATGGTGTAGAAGAAACGAAATGCCCATAACTTTGATAGTATTAGTCACACACTAATAAAAATTTCTTAATACATCTCAGAGAGGTAGGTAAAGGTGGACATGGTGAACAACAGATTTTCTAGGTACATCTTTTTATGATACAACATGATGACTTTATAAAGTCTTACTAGGTTTTCTAGACTAGTCACTTTAATGTGGTAATGAGTTTTCTTAACTATCAGGTCTAATTTATAGCACAAATATTTCTGTTATCAAACTTATATATTTTTCTCTTAATCTTAATAAATTTTGACCGGTTTTTGCCGGTCCAGCGAAAAAAGTAACTGGTTGATTTGAGTAGCAACCTTTGCTAGGTCTGCTGCGAGGCACGAGCATGAGCTGCAGCTGCTCTATCCAAGGCCTTGAGCCGGTTTGCCTCCATGCGCGCCCTCTGCTCTTTGGTCAGCTGAATTTTGCTAGGTTGCTTCTGCGCTTCTCGTGGTGGATCATCGTGTGAATTCAATTCTTTTGGAGCAATGGTCTGCGGGGCTTCTTCAGTTCTTTTCCCAGCAGCTGGGATCTGGGGCTCCTGTAGTGTCATCAGCGGTCCCCGTTTTAACCCAAATATTTCACTAGTTCACTTACATCAGAACTGAAAGATTTGCAGAACTGAAATGGTTGTATCCAGATGACCTACATCAGCTGCCTTCTTGTAGATGTCATTGAGCAGATCTTCTTGCATTGGATCAACATCGTTGCTTTCCACCAGTGGATCTATATCCTCTTGCACTTGGTCCAAACCATGGTTTTCGGTCAGTGGAGCTTCAGTCCCAGAAACTGGGTCTTCAGCTGTGGCTCCATCTGAAACAGATATTGAGCAAATTAATTGCTGCCACTGGAATGCTGGTTGATGGAAAGGAAGGTTAGCAACAAAAAGAACACATTTCTAGCAGGATAAAAATATCTGCGTTGTAAACAAAACAAAGAACTCGGACCTGGTTCGCCCTCTGGCCTGACTTCTTCGACCTGTGGTTCATGCAGTAGTGTAGGATCTCCTCCTCTGGCAACCCTCTCCCTTAGTTCAGAAATGCATCTCTAAACAAGGAAGAAAAGTGCTAATGAAGTATATAGGTCAGAAGATACATGTTGGGACCTGGAAATAGTCTAAGGTAAAAAAAAATACATTTATGGCGTGAGAAAGGTAATTCTGCCTGTTACCAGAAGAGTTTCTAACTACTTTTCACTTCTTCAGTTCCAAGAGTGAAAAAACAATACAAGGAAACTAAAATCTTCATTTGTTTTTAGTTTAGTTAGCAACGGGTATAACAGCCCACTGACACAGCAACTCTAGATTTATTCCCCATAAAAACTATATTGCAACAATAAGCTATAAATTAACGACAAGGGACTTTTCTGAACAGTCATGGTACAGTAAGGAGCACAATAATGTTTTTCCTGTGTACTCTTGTACTTTATGATATCCCTGTGCAAATTGATGCTTGGTTCTTTCTCTAGCCCCATTGTCACTTCGGTGTATGAAAGTAGTCCTCCTAAGTCATTATTGAGATACTTGAAAAGCCACATCATCTCATTGTGGAATAAGCGTAGTAGTGGTGGTAATAAGTAATTCTAGTGTTAATCATCCTTTCTAGAGGGGAACGAAGTTAACATGAATACAATATAAAACTGTATCTGATGAACACATTCTATTTCCTGACTTAAAACAGTTGACAAACTCTGAAAAGAAGAATCATGTGATGGATAAGATTGCCCCAACTTTCAGTTGACCACACTCTCTAGTCTGCACACTTTACCTGTAATCACATGGAAGTGGAACATGAAAAACAACAACTTACCCTAACACGGTTACTACCTCCCACTTTCTCGACATTTCACACGAACTGATCAAAGGAGTAATAAGGGATCGAGTGAGAGTGCCAGTCCGTGTATAGCTTGATTAGATTACCAAGGTCCTCCACCAGACAGCAAGACATAAACTCAATATTAGGAGGTCAAATGAAAATAGAATGAGCATTCATAAGCCCAAGTATGTTCCTCCTAGTCCATCTGAAATTAGCTTTAGTTATTTCACAAAAAAAAAATCATTTTGCGTGCCACATGCAACTTTTGCTGAAGAGTTCCACAAAAGTTTGTTTCCTTGACTTATATGTGCGAACGGAAGAATCATGACAACGTGCCAGCACAAAACAGGGACTTGAATTGGCTCTAGAGAGTAGAAAACTCTTGCAAATCCATATTCGTATTATGTTTTTGCCAAGTCAATCACTGCATTGCACAAACACCCCTTTGATTCACTAACTGAAGTCTGAACCTAACCACGATGATTAATAGTTTAGATTCTCCCTGGGAAAACATGTAATCGTTTGTGCAAGATGCACCCAAATTTGAATGGAAACACTTTTTTGCGAGAAAATAGAAATGAACGTATATACAGTAAAAAATTTATTGCGGCATCGCAGCCAAAAATTAGCGCGAGTTTTCTCTGGCAGTAGTAGGATCCTGAGAGTGCGGGACACGGAAATACCTCGTGGCCGGGGCGGGCGCGGGGTTTGAAGGCCTTGGGGAAGTAGCGGAGCACGAAGCCAAGGCCGTCGTCGGAGAGCAGCAAGTCCGGCGTGAGCTTCGGTCGCTTCGCCCTCTCCCTCTTCTTCTTGTTATTCTGTGCCTGGCCGCCGCTCCCTTCCTCCCCCTCTGCCGCCGCGGCGGTCTTGGTGAATCTCGGCCTCGTGTAAGGGGCGAAGCGGGAGGCGCTGCGGTTGGGGTTAGGGTTAGGGTCGTCGGTTGATGCGGCGGCGGGGTCGGAGGGGCAGTCGCGGGACCAATGGCCGGGC
>ASSH01052192.1:0-19030 GCA_000418225.1 Zizania latifolia
CGTCGTGTATATGCCATGCGTTGTCATGTATTTGACCTTGTGGGGATATATATACGGTGGTATCTCGCCTCACACACCAAACGGAGCCTGAAATCGGCGAGTTCATACGTTACTAGCTCGATGTGTCTGCTCTTTTTCCGGGAGGATACTGTTTTACAAGGCACTAGAGATAGCGTGATGTGTTGTCAGTTATGAGCGACTAGATAGATATGCAGGTGTTGCGTTACCAATGTCAAATTCGGAAAACAACAATTAATTGGATGTTGATGATTGACGTTTTAGATTTAGCTTTTCCTTAATTAAACACTATAATTGTGACTTATCTTGACACCGGCCGGTGAGATACTTCAGGCTTAACAAATCACTCTCATAAAAAAAGAAAAGATTCATAAGAATAAAATTAAAGTATCAACAGAGTAAATAAAAATCGTAGAGATGGTAACATATATAAGTTTTTATGCTAGATTTATATTTTTAAAGACATAGCAACTCTTTTTACCCACATATTATATAATATAATATGATACATATAACAATCATACATATTATATATATAATATATTTTTTCAAAAAAAATTAGGATACAAATGTACCTCATGTCCTATGGTGCGTCTGCCCCTATCAACCCTATGAATATACTCTGATGATGCATGCTACAAATGTAAGAATATACATATGTTGTATGTATATGTAAGTCGATCTTCGTATCGCTCAGTTTATCAAATATATGAGTTGCGTGTCAAATATCAATGTGCCGAGCATGTATGATCGATCCCTTAGTCACCATTCATCGATACAATGTGTGCTATTATTTACATTTCTCCATTAAGAAATATGATCTTATTAGGTGGTTGCCAACTACATATTGTAATTAACCACTAACCATGACAATGTATTTTTTTACAGACTTCTGTTTTGTGAACTTTAATTTGATTTGTGTGTACTAGTTACATCGCTCCTCTAAAAACATGTTCTTTTTAGGCTAATAACTAGCTAATACACGTAGTAATTTCATTGTAGCAGCAATGACAACAATGTATATTTTTGAAAGAGAAGCGAGAGATCCACTTTTCTGGATTGAAAGAAGAATAGAGTTTTGATTACAACTAGAGATTGAGAAGCAGAAGAAAAAGGTGGGCTACAGATACAACTTATAGGAGAAAGAAGAGGAAGACTGAATCCAAGAGAAAACAGAAATATCAACTGCTTAGAACCGAATGGAGAGCTTCTATTTCTGTGATCGTCTTTTGAAATGTTTCGTCGATTGAACTGATGGAGTTGTGGAAAACCCGAATGTTGCGTTCCTTCCAGACGTTCCACCAAGTGTGAATCAAGAGGCTTTGCTGGTTGCATGCTAAGTGCCATCTTCTGCCACCATTGCGCGAGATTGACATGTACACAACGTTAACTTGATTGTTACATATGTATTAATAAACTATTGTCAGTTCAAATATTTGTGAATTGTGATAACTTATTTGTCAGCAAGTGGACTATTTTTGGTCAAACCTGTGGAGTGAAGAGATAAGAGGGGTTGTATCACAAGATATATCGTGATTTCTGGTGTGGCAAAATGATTTTCTACACAGGAATACATAAATGTCGTGACAATGGGTGTGCGACAAATTAAAGGTAAATATGAAGTGGACTATCCGATATTGAACTGGCAATTTAGATTAGTATTCATGATAAGAAAAATATCGAATCGGAAATTTGTATCGGTATCTCCATGTAAAAAAATATTTGCACCACTCTATCTCGATAGGATATATACTCTGTCGATGCAATATGTACAGTAGGATCATTGTTTGTACAGGGTATAAGTTTTTCGATCAGTCATCTAGCGTGCTTTTGGTTGAAGAGTAAGTGGTATGAGATAGTTTCATCCTAATTTTTATGGATGAAATGTCTATATTCCAGTTTTTTACTTTAAAACCTTGGCACATTGTCATCCTCATGTTTTAAGTGTAATGATTGTGTTTCATCAATTTTATGAAATTAGCTCCTCACTACATCTTATTTCATCTACCAACCAAACAATTGAAAAAATATGATGACATAATTTCATCCCGTCACATCCGGCCCATAATCAAATACACACATCCCTAATCAACAGTATTGGTCCGATATTTGCCCATATTTTGTACTATTTACATCTCTTCACAAAAAAACCCAATATTTAATTTGGCGGCCGCTCGCTAAGTACATGTAGTTGTTTCATACATATGTACGCATATATATACGTTCTCAAGATATGGGCTAAAATTAAATATCCAAGAATCAAAATCTATCACAGAGTACTATAGGAGTGGTTATCAAAACTGTTATCTGTCATTTTTTAGGGGTACAATCTGACAAATTGGAGGTATGTTTTCCTCGTATGCGTTCGATTGATCGATCAATATAAGACTGACACTTCATTTTCTACAACAGGTGTATTTTCAAGTGTATATCATAATTAAATTGTCTTGGCTCGCGGCCCTCCTGCATGCGGTCACTTTGAGGAAATAAATAATTCGTCCACCTTAATTTTATATGTTCTGATGTATGTATGCGTGTGTGTGTACATATATACTGTACTAAAAGGTATAGAGAAACAGTGAGGTAGTAGTATAGTCCAAAGCAGTAGCACACGAGAGCAGCTGGACAGCTGCAAGAATATATATGTTGATTGTGCACTTGTGCTTAGTTAATTTCAGCACAAAAGAATGAGCACGCACTTTGATGTGTGAGCATATGTATTACAGTGAATTATCCACTGAATCAACAGGTAGCTAGGTCAACAATCCATAGGTCGATATTACAGTAGTGAAACAACGGCATGCAGTGACGATCGATGATATATAGTACTGCAGTATCATTGCAGTAGCAGACAACTGACGATGAACATGTTGTGATATTATATTCGGTGTGTTATGTGCTTGATAGGTACATACTGCAGTCTGCAGGAAAGAGTATATAGTTACTGACGAACGAACATTATTAATCCGTCGCTTCGATCAATTCAGATCGGAGATCGATCGGCAGCAAGAACTCGCAACTGCATGCACGCCTTCTATCTCTGCTGGCTGGCTGATGAGAAACAGAAACGAAGAAGAAGCTTGGCCGGTCGGCCGGCCGGCCGGCGATCGAGGGGAGGGCGGGAGGCGGCCAGCCGGGGATGGGCGGTCAGGTCGTCGCCCCCACAATGAATGATCGATCGAACAGTGAAATGAACAGCATGAATGCATGCATGCTCCCCTGGCTTGCATATATGCATCTCCAGCCGCTGGCTGCTGCATGCGCCGGCCGGACCCCTACCCACGCCGGCCGGTCCGTCCGTCCGTCCATCCGTCGCAGCTAGCGCTATAGGTTATAGCTCTACTGCTCTAGCTTCAGCCTGCAGCGACGCAAGCTACCTAGCTTCAGCTCAGTTTCAGCTACACTGTATCCACCGCTCGCAGAGCAATTTACTACGCTTCAAGTCTTCTCAGGCGCCGGCCGGCCGACCGGCGGGTTACTTAACGTACGAGAGGCCGACATGGCCGACGGTTGATGATAGACTGATCCCTCTGCCGAGCTACATCTGCGTGTACAAGTCGACTAAAGATTCGATCGAGCTGCAGATTAGTGCGTGCTGTGTGCTGTGTGCTGTGTGCTGTGTGTGTTGGCGTACTTGTTTTGATCGAGCTGCTAGCTGCTTCAGGTTCAAAATCAGTATGGGCGCCATGGCCTGCCTGCGCTCGCGTGCAGATGTGTTTGGCGATCCTTCGAGTCGTCTCCTCAGCTGGCCAGTCCTCCCCTCTCGCTGCTGTCGGACGGCACACGATCGACTCTCTGTGTGTATATATATGTATATAACCATTAAGTTTCTTACTTTCAACTTCTCTAGCTGTACGTTTGCATGCACAATTTGTTCCTACGTACTACCTGGAGGTAGGTTATTGGCGAAGCCAAATAAACCCAACCGAGATCGGTCAAAGCATGCACGCATGGAAATAAATTCCGTGGCGTTGAGTAGCCTTTAAATCCTCACTGTTAGTGTCTGTTAATGCAAAAAACGCACGGAGGTTTCTACGTCTCTATACTCGAAAGCTAAGAGATTTGCTTCACTCAGTACAAGTCCTAAATGCCTAGAAAACTTAGAGCGTGTCAATCAATTTGACATGTAATTAACAACGAAGTAAACATAAGTTGGACAATGGCCCATCGACATCGGCTCTGATAGCAATAACTAAATGGCTACAATGCGTTATAAGAAATGATAACATAATATAACATATCGTGCTAATAAAGCATATCGGTTCAACATCTTAGCAAATCACGAATACACGCGCCTTAACTAATGGTGCATAAAGCATAGATCGGTTTGTAAGAATAAATTTAGTTACATTGCCTTAGCATTCAGCAGATCGAACTTAACCGTGATACAGTGTTGAATCCAACATAAGACATAACAAATTGTCACCGATAAACTAGATCTGATAAAAACATTTTATCGGCTAAAACCCCGACGAACGTCAATTCGACACCTTGTGGTAAACAATCTCGTATAACTCACATGAACTTAGTAGATCGGACCGAACCAAGACAGTACCAAACTCATGATCGTCGTTTAATCTTGTTTAACATGATTTATCGGACTGACGTGATTGATACAATAAATCGGTATACGCATGAAACACACACGACAAGTAAGATCAACATATTGCATTGATACTAGCGAATTAACTGATCTAATCAAAGTATCGGATTCAACCGAGGAAACAATCAAACTCGCTAGAAAGGATATCCCTGGCGTGATCGGCAGTTGAACTCAATCAATGTAGCCCAATCCCGCACAGGGAATTAATCGCCCTAATGCTACATACCTAGAGTTGTTGTTAAACATATTGATAATTTTTTTTCCCAGGCATACATATTTATAGCTAGAGAAAAGCTAAACCGACTCTTACATGAATCCCACATAATTGGGATAAAGAATATAAACATCATTTAATCTATTATAACTAATCAAAAGGTTAGGTCCACTTCATTGGCGGCTATTGATTCCAATAATGGCAGCCTACCGGGCTAGCCATCAACCCAATGGCAAACATTCCTCTCTTGTCCTGTCGGTCCAAATTTTGGTGTCAACAATATTAAGGGCATGAGAGATTCTAAGTAGTGAACTAGTCTGAGTATCTAGTTGATTGGTCTAATTAGCTAGCTGATTTGAGTATCTAGCTGATGAGAATCTAGAGAAACTGATGTTTCTCAGCTTATATATTCTAATTCATTTACAGATTCTATAGCTATTGATTATTACAATCTAGGTCTAGAATTTAGACCATTTATTTTAACTTCAGATTTTATAAATAATTGTAACTGTCAGAAACCGAAACAAACATGTCCTTAGATTATTTCTTCGTCGTGGAATTAACTCAGTTCCCTATACAACATCAATCTAAGAAGAGTCAACGTGAGAGAACTTTGAATCCCAAAGATTTTATTTTATGTTTACTCTGTTGCTGGATTATCTTAGTTCTATATGTAACACCAATATATTCAGACAAGATCTTTTATGAAGGATTTTAAATTCCATACCTACGGAATTTATTTGGAGTATGAATGTATTGATCAACTTAACTCATTCATGAAGACAGGAAATTGAAACATATTTGCATATGCATGCATGCCCTATATCGATCGTGTCGCTGTCGTGCTATATATGAGTATCGGCCGCCACTGTGGTCGCGTCGGGAGTAGGACCGATCGAGTCGGGCAACGATGGACCTGGTATATCGATCAATATATGGCATGATAGCGATACAAGTGAAAGTGTGAAACGACCGGTGGACGATACGTGCATGCAAGACAGGATGCTTAGCTACTTTCTCTATCTCTTAGTATAGCAATCTAGTATCAGATGAGATGTTTTATAATACTCGTTATACTATAAAATATCTTATCTAATACTAGATTATTATATTATGGAACAGAGGGAGTAGGTAGCTAGCTAGACATACATGCATATATCTAGATAAATTTTATGGTACACTTTTAAATAGGTATGTACTGTTCAATGGCTACGATTAAAAAGATGACATGTTAACTTCATATAATTATTTTATTTATTCTTATTTTTCAGAAAGATAATTATTAATGTCTATTGAGTGGTTATTTTCTTTTGAAATATTTGTTAGACGTACTTTGTTCTTATAAATTTAAGAAAAGAGATCAGTCATAAAAATTATACAAAACATTAATTTTATTTATTAAAAATTAATAAGTCAGATTTATTACACCTCTTAACATAAATATGTGTGGATGTATCTGAACACGCACGCCCATCACAACCACGATACGCATCGATGGATGGATGGATCTGAATCCCCTGATCTGAATGAATTCTGATGCGGTGGTTGACAGTGAAATCTCGGCCCGTTTCAGCTGCGCGCGAGCGTGGACTGTGGAATGGTGCGATAGATGGAGTTGGAGGGTCCCGCACGCCGTGACGCGACGCGGCATGTCCACGTCCGTCCACCGCGCGCTGCCGTCCCCCTGAGTCCCCGACGCGGACAGGACAGCTGATCAGCCTCCATCTCTCCGTCTCCTCGCGGGCTAAGAGTGCTTCGCCTAGTTCGCTTTTTCTAGAGTAAGTTCTTTTAAATGGGTAGATGATTATAAAACTTAATTACTACATTAACTAAAAAAATTAAAAGTTAAAAGTTAAGAAATATTAGTTTTTTTTTATTAGCTAAATATTCATCAGCTACTTCTTAACAATTAAACTTCCTCAAATAGGTCTAAAAGATTGTCTATAGAATATAAAATAGCCGGTAAGTACCTAGCTAATAAAGATATAAAGAAGCTAGTCTTTTATTGTTTTTGGATATTAGCATATTTCTAAATTCCTCGTAATTTAGAGTTTCAGAATCTAAACCATTAAAAAAATTCCAAATTCTAAAAATATGCTAAAAGGTCTCTAAGCAGCCCTAAGCTCAGCTAGCCAGGTCGTCTCAGGTCGACCCACCGTACAAAATTCTTGCCCCATACTAGGTACGTTGCCCCGTGAATAGGCACAACTGAGATGAATGGCGGGAGTAGGTTGTAGGAGAGAGCGGCCGGCAAAGGCAAAGACAAAGACGTTGCGTGCAACGGACTGAGGGAGGGGTACTTAAATTGAAGAATTTGATCATATTATGACAGGGTGTGGTACTGTGGTGTGTAGCCATTGGCCATCGAGCACCAGGTCTTCAGGGGGATGTGCTACGGACAACGCCTGGGAGCGGGAGAGTGTGTATCTAGCTTGATCTTGTGGTTCGGCTGGGCGGAGAGGACCGAATCTTTGACATACCAAGGCCATCACATCACCATCAATAGCTGGTTAATCAAACAGATATACTGTTTTTCATACATGGGTAATCGGGTAATCAGATCGGTTATTACTATTACTATAGTAATATTAGTAGTTTGATTTAGTAATAAATGGATCGGTTATCGCTACCTGCCCATCAACAACATTACAAGAGATTTAAGTATCACAACGATATGTAATCACCGTACAAAATACCAAATTTCGTCATGAAAGCAAGTTAGTGACCTTTTTCATACGTCATAAAACAAGCATCACAGAATCATGGTTAGCGGACTGTAACCGCGTGGACGCTGGCCGGTACACCAGGCAAGAACGCAGACGAAAGGGCTCAATAATGCCCCTGTCGCCTCGCCTGCGCCCGTGTGCGTGCTACGCGACGAGCGCTAGCTGCTTGCGCTTTCCTGGCTGTCTCTTTCCTTTTGTTCGGTTCTTCCTCAGGAAGGTTTTCATCGATTTACGGAGTGCAACCGCGGCGCCTGCTTTGCTTCCATGCGCCCGTGATGGCCCCAGCCATCTCCCTCCAACTCTGCGTGCTGCCGTGTTTTACTGCGCCCTTGCCTGTTCGACTGTTCGTCAGAGGTTGATCGCCTGTTCATGTAGTATGTACTATGTACTGACCAGACAACTGGCCTTCAACGCAAACTCTGAAAATTACAATCATGTCATGCAAAAGCACATAATCAGATCAAGAGGGATTCATGGGTAAATTTAAACAGACATGTATCAGACTATACAGTTGTTGTCTTCTGGACTTTTGAGTTCTGAAGTTCCGAAGGCTTCCGCCCCGTGCATGCCGATGAGTACAAATTTGCAGGCACCCATCTGCCACTATATCACGCACTCATGTGTACAGCCACATTTTTTGAATCATAGGTAATCAGGAAGCAACTAATATCACGTCTTTTCAGTAATAAGTTACAGTGAAAAGATCAGATACTGTACAATGAATACAAGTATGATTCATGGCCAAGTCTACCTATCTGCTGTCACTCAGGTTCCCATTATTCTAGCAGCACTCGTTTTTGACCTTGCTGATATTTTTACAACAATTTTACAAACAACGTAAAATGTGAAGCCCCCTCGCACTAGGATCTGAATAAATGAATTGCAAATATCAGCACACTAAACTCTTTGGGTAAACCAAGTTCTATATGCGCTGGTGCAACAGAACCTGCAATAACACGAGGAATGTATCTTCACGCAGAGACCACATGGTGAGACCCAGCAGCATATTTGGTTATCAACATTCTATGCGCAATCTTCTCATCTCTGATTGAAGAGTAGGGCTGGATGTCAACGTTCGGTAAGCTAGCATCCTTATGTCCTCACGAGAACAGTCCCTTGAAATTCGAACAAGTTCCCATAAAGCACCTTCACAAATGATATCCTTTGAATTCACTTCTGCAGTAAAATAAAATTAACACCATAAGTATAAATGTATAATTTTGCAAATGCTGTTACATATTGTCTGCAAAAGTGAGTGCATAAACGTGCAATGTAGCAAGCAGAGAGAGAAGGATACCATGTTGTGCCAGATGGCACAATGCAAGCTCAATGTGCCGCCTAATCAGAGCAGCTTCATTATTTGCATTTTTTACAATCCAAGGTAGCGCGCCATCATCAATTAATAATGATTTCCCCACCCTATTTCCTGATAAAATAAAATTATGCACATGCCAGTTAGAAATGCATGGTTAAAACATGAGCAACATCTGAGGGGTGGGATAACATGAGCAACATAAAACATTGATCTCTAACAGGAATTATGTGAAACTATATTAACAATCATGAGATTTACTGTTTCAAATTAGAAAAAACTTGGGGCTATGTTTACTTGAAAGCATATCAAATCAATGAGAACTGCATAAATGTAATCTCAGTGTATCATTGTTCATCAGTTTCTGTGCTAGAAAAGGAATCTTGGTCATGGATAAAAGATGGAAGTAGCAAGTTCTTGTTATGTGCACTTACGACCTCAAAACCAGAAGGTGCCCCTCACATGGAATGTGTGACCCAACCAAACCAAAGTATCCCTTACTAAGGAAAATAAAAGAACATTAGATTGATTAGTACCATTACCATGCGTAGCTGCTCTAGATTCACATTTTGCAAAGTTTGCAATGCCACGTGCAACTTGAGCAAGGACATCAGGGTGCCCACACCTAACCATTCCCAGCAATGCTTTGATGCCACCTTCCCCTCTCAACCGTGTCTGTAGTTTGTCTGGTAGAAGGAAAATATGAGGCTGTGGACATTTTTCTCATATGGACAGGAATAGCTTCCATTTTAAAATCCAAGAAAGTTAAGAAAGAGTTTACCATTGCCACAAAGGTTAGCTATGGCTCCAGCAACCATTCTTAAAGTTTGTGGGTCCTCTGCATCAGATGCTGTCATTGACAACAAGGTTACACCACCTTGAGCCATGATAAGATCTTGGTTTGTTTCTGCATATGTTATTACCACAATGAGATAATAAGGCATTATAGTATTACACGACAGAAAGAAGCTCACTACTTAAGGCCTACTAACCATTCATTGCAAGATTAGCAATAGCTCCAGCTGCTACTCTGCGTATGGTCTCATCCTCAGAGCTCCTAAGAAGCATTAGGAGGGAAGTAAGGCCACCTGCTTCTACAATCTTTTCCTGATTTGCCTCTTGAATACACAAATGCAAATATAGTTAATTCATGATTGGACCATAAATCATGTGCAGCTCAGAGAAAATTTAAGTAATTAGATGTAATTATTCACAAGTTATATAAAAAACCGCTGATCTAACATGATCAAGCAATACATATCACATTAAACACTGAAATGTAGTTCCAGGATTGAATATTAAAGCATCAATTAAAGAAATGATGCAATGGCAGTATTGCTTTAGAGTATAGATGTATAGTTCTATTATCTGAAAGGATGACAATTGAATAGACCACTACATGTTTATAGAGAAATACATCAATTCAGCAGTATGCATCCAACATAGTCTACACATGAAATGCAGACTGTAGATTTATAGTTATTAAGGAGGTAAGGCGAGGCGAGTCGGTGGACTATACCCATAGAAAATATAGGATTTAGGATTTAGGAAAAAAATATCAATAAGTAGTAAATTCCAAATGACAGTAGCAATATAGCATGATAAAAATAGCAATACAATATCAAGTAGCAATATTGTCATTTTAGATACCTTACAAAACTTAAAAAAATATAGTTAAAATTGCAAACACATTTACAATTAAGTCTAATAGTATATTTAAAGTTTAGTTCAATAGCTCATTTATATAAGTCTGGTCTAACAGCCTATTTAAGGCCCATTAGGTTGTTTTTCGTCTCTAAACCCAACCTCTCCCACTCCACTCCTCAGCCTCCACTCCTCTCAGCCAACGCCTCTTCCCTTCTTCCCTCTTCTCTCTCCCTTTTTCCGTGTCGTGCCCTTCCTCGCTGCACTGCGCTGCGCCGGGCCTCACCGCGCGCCGTTGCACCCGGCCTCACTGCGCACCGCTCGTGCCCGGCCACGCCGCACCGTGCCCAGCTTCTCCTCTTCTGATCTGCGCCATGCCCAGTCTGTGCCGTGGATGCCAACTAGATAAGTGGGCCGCGCGAGGGGCAACGTTGGGGGGTAAGGCGTCGGGACACCATACCCTGGCCAAACGCTCTAACGCTAAAGCGAGGCTTTAGGGACGCCTTAATAACCATGCTGTAGACTATTACTCAAGTTCACGTGTATGGCTGGCAGCATACTCATACAGCAAATGTAACTCAACATGTAAAATAAAGTATAGAAGAATCCATTTATCTAATTAAATACATGATGGATATGCACAGCTCACCTTCAGCTGCCAGATTCGCGACAACTTTCACTGCATGAACACGAACATCAGGTTCTTCTGATTCAAGCAACGACAGTATCTTCTGTAACCCAACTGAAATAGTTGAGGAAAAACTCCCATCATCATAGTATCACATGCAAAAACTATAGTATTAGCCTAGCTACACAAAATCATTTCTTTTAAGTGTGCTGTTCCATTGTCTCTCCTAATTCTCTTTTTGAGCTTTTGAGGAAACAGAAAGCAAAGTCACAAACCAGGGTACTCATTTAATTTATAGTGCTATCGTGCCAGATAACTAAACTTCTATCACCATTGTCATGGGCCAGGGCCACCAGGCCCATGGGTGAACAGTACCGCGCGGTACTGTTCACGTGAACAGTAACCGCGCGGCAGGCCGTCCCATGGCGCATAGAGTTTAGGTTAGTCTAAGGTTAGAGTCTTGTTAGTTTACTTCTCCAATTGCAGTTAAAGTTGGTTAGAAATAAAGGAGATCCCTGCTCTATATAAAAAGGTCCATAACATGTAATTAGACAAGGAAGGAATAAAGATCAATTTACAAACCCTACCTCAGTTCTCTAAAGTCTCCCCCGTTCTCCAACATAGCTCGGCAAGGGGATCAACCATGCGCCAACCTATCCTACCGCTATGATCTACGCAGTCGAGGGCCTCCTACCCTAGTGCCGACGCCCTTGACAACCATTTTGTATAATCAGTCTTATTATATATAGACATCTTACAGGAACTAGAAGGTCAAAAATGCAATCTGAAACACAGGTATAACTGTATAAGTGAATTAGTGATGTTTAACTAATTAAGTACATAGCCAAATTGACTACGTGAGCTTGCTGGATTATTGGTTATTTCCTTAAGATAAAGAGAGTAAGTAATAAATACCTTGTTCAAAGAGTTTAGCAATGGGTGTCTTAGGTCCATTGCTCTGTTCTCTAGGCTGTGAATTCCGACTATGAGACATCAAAGAATCAAACCCAGGAAATATTTTCCCTGATCCATCTCTGTCAAGGCTCCTCCTTGTCTAACAAGAAAAAATTGAATGATACAAAAAAGTAGAACATCAGAGCGGCAATTTAGAATCACCTATAACACAAAAAAATAGCACCACAGATAATTCTTACCTCATCAGCATCAAGACTTAACTGCAGTAACTGCCTTTTCAAAACAGCTATTTCCTCTTCAAATTTCTCTTTTTGGCTAGCTTCAGTATCCAGCATTTTCCGAAGTTTGACAACCTCAGCAGTAGCTGCAGCCTACAAGATGAAAACAAGGTTAGTGTACTATCAGAATAATCAGGTAAGAATAAATTCCCAGGAGGAAAACTATATACTGACAGCACCTCCATCTTTTTCCAGTGTGACACTTGATTCTTAAGGTCATTAGCCTCATCTTCAGCAGATTGGCGTAACATTTTCTCATTCTGCAGTAAGTTCTGTACTTCTCCAACCTCATTGGATGTAGGTTCTGTCTCTTTTATCTACATTAAAATAAAATGCATGAGTTGATGGTAAAATTACAGCTTGTCAGCATATCACATGTTATTGCTTAAGCAAATCTAGTACAATGTAAACCCAAGATTCTCATGTCAATCAGCTCCAAGATTGCATGTTCAACAAGACTATTGGTGCACATCAATCACTTGGAAACTAAATTAGAAACTTGAATACAGGAACAACCTGTGGCACTTTGCCTAAATTAGAAACTAAATTAGAATACAGGAACAATCTGTGGCACTTTGCCTAAACTAGAAACTAAATTATTTAAGGTAATGTAAGTGATTAATTTGTTATTTCGGAAATTTATCCCAGGCCAACAATGAGAAGATAACAAGATTTGACTGATGAACAAGTCAATGACTAAATTAAGTATGTACCTGTTTCCTAGGTGATTGTTGGTGTAATTTCCACTTCTCCTCCAGTATCTTTATAGAGTCCAGATATTCCTGATGGTACTTTGCTTTCTCATTCTGCATTGAAAAAACACACATCAGAATATATATATATATATATATATATATATATGTATGTATATATAAGATGTCATCGAACAAGATGTCAGAACTCAGAACCAGAGTAATTATTTGCAGAACTTAGAGATGAAGCAGCAGTGTACATCCTATTCTCTAGCTTATAACACTAATTTGTGAATTTCACATATAATTTCATTGTGTTAGGTGCTTTTTCTAGGAAAGGTCAACCATGTCATGGTACTCTAGAATCACCTATGATGCTTCTACTCCCAGCCTTACATTGCTGTAAAATTAGACAGTACTGGAGGTGGCCTTTTAGATGGATTGGTGAGCATCTGTAGACGCTTGAGTCCTATAGGGGTTTGACCGTTTGAGTTATAGATAATAGAGGTGGTACAGTTGATGAACCAAGACACAGTTAAGGTATTAACTAACAGTTAATTCAGTCATTTTAAGATTGAAATTGAACAGTATTTTGTGGTGTTGATGTAAGGCCCAATTTCACTATGGATTTTCATCAAATTCATACTTCTTGCCTAATACTCTAACTAAAAGGTAAAAACATAGGAGAAGCCAGAGTCCAATATTCAGTCAGAAGACAGTTGATTCCTATAAATAGTGTCGTCATGAAGATCAACACACCGCCAAGAATAATCACTTGCACCAATATACAAGATAAAAGGTAAAAAGGCTAATTACCATATACAAGATGGCAAGATATATAGAATATTATAATGGAGAGCAAACCTCGAGAGCAGTTTTGCATTCCCCTTCAGCCTCTAAAACCCGGCATTGAGCTTCTGCTGTTATTCTTTCAACTTCATCATCAAAATATTTCCTTTGCCTTTCATTTTCTGCAATTAACTTGTCCAATTCAATATCAAGTCTTCTACACAGGCTTTTATAGTCAAATTCTTCCTTCAGTTTCACCATGTTTTCAACTTTCATTGCCTATACATGAAACAATGAAGTAAACGTAAATCACTTCATAAAAACAACTTAGAATTGTGTTCCAGCAGTACCATGACATGATGAAATCATGAGATGGCCTGTCAATCAATATTTTGCAAGTTGAAGGCAAGAGAATCTAAAATCATTAAATATATATAGACGTAAAAACTTACTCTTTGCCCAAACATTATTGTACTAGTAGTCTCACCCCGATGTCTTGGAGATGGACCAATTGTCACAACCAATGATGTTCTTGCAGTGCCTATAAAATTCAACAACAAAAGCACCTCAGTTAGAACAAAAACAAAAATTGTTGCAGGCAACAAGGCATATAGAGATATGCTCTTAGCTCCTTATTAGCTTAAACTTTAAAGATAAAGATGAGCATGCCTTTCCTAGTTATGGCACAATTTCATTTTTACATAGGCCAAATGACGGATTAATAGGTATTTACCTCCAAATGAATCTTTCAGCAATCTTGTAAGCTTTGAATCACGAACTGGTACATGTGGGCTGTTTTCAGCTAGTGCATTGATGCATTTTCCAAGCGCGCTTAGGGACAAGTTGATAGACTTTGCCTCTTCTAATGTATGACCCTCGCTTCCTGCAAATATAGATTTTCATAATCATATGTTAGCAAAATTATATAAAACTTATCATCTCGGCAAAGGTATAGAAGTGTAGCAAGACATGGTATTTGTAGGAAAAAATGTGTCTTTGTTATCAATGAGAATACACTAACCTGACTTGTCTATTCGCTCTGATCCAGCCAAGTCGACAACTACAAGCTTACTTTTCCTAACAATAGGTGGTCGGAGTGACCCCACTGTGGAAGATGAATGCCCATTTTCACCAGAAATGCTAACATCCATTTCATGCCTACCTTTGACAGCCCTTCTAACATTTACCTTCACCAAAAATATCAAAAAAAATAACTCAAAGGCATAACCATATTAATGTGCCAATAGGCAGCAATATCTAGAAACATGAGGTTACCATGAGTAGGGCGTGACTACGAGAAGACTCTGTATTCAACTTTGTGTTTGCAGCAACACGATGAGCCTCCCCAACCCTAAGAAGGTCAACAAAGCTCTTCTGATCTCGAACTTCTACTACTGTGGCCCCAGGCAATGAAACATCCCCTGTCCTCGGATCTTCTACAATGGCTATGTTGTCATTAACAGGATCAAGGAGGTCTTGTATCATTTCCATATACAACTGCAATAACCACCCATAATATACATTTACCATGCAAGAATAATACAGATTTGAAAGCCATGTGTAGAAATAGGAGAAGATAGTACAATGTCATAGAACCCCTAGAATAACAGACCTGTAGATAAGATACTGATACTGTATCAGTCTCAGGTGTTATATCTGCCAAAATATCCTCCATTGCACGGACCATGATTCCCCGTGCAGCAGTATCTTCTTCACCAAGTTTTCCAAGCGTAAAAGTTTTCCCAGTACCAGTCTGCCCATACGCCATAACTGTACCATTATATCCCTCCAAAACACTCTGCAAAATACATATAAAATTACATAATTTACATTGGTACAGTCATTGGTAAGAGGACAATAAACATGAGTAAAACAAATAGCCTGTGCGCAAGAAAGTTTCCAGAGTTAATTTCATGCTTCATTCTATCATTTCAGCTACAAGTAGGTTTAAGATCTCTTTTATTTCACAGGGTTGGGTTAAACTTTAAAAGTGAGTCAAATTAAAAAAGAACTAAACTACCAATAGCAAGATTCAGTAAAAAAAGTATTTCTTTAATGATCATTAAAAAACTAAGAAACTAGTGTACCAAAAGTTCATCCACCAGCTAGTTTGTGTTACACCAAAGAATAGGAGTTGATCCCAGTCCAACACTCACAAGTACCAAACCATACTCATTATAATTTGCTGAAAAAGTATCAACAAGTAATTGGAACGATGGTACCAAAAATGGCAGAAATACAAGAAAAGTTGGACTGTCACGTACCTCCACAACTGGTTTTGCAACAACCTCATAAACTCTCTTCTGTGAAGCAAACTCTGTAAGTACTTCATCAAATTCATATGTTTCTGACTCCCAGTTGTTTTTACGAAGCTTCAATCTTTTGAGCTTTATAAAAATCATCAAGTGAGAACATAAGCAAAATAAATGTTCTTTTTGCATTGAGCTTTAAATGGGGTGGGGTGGTCAAACCTCTGGCTGGAGCTCCACACAATCACCAAAGTCAGCATCTACCGCCAGCTCATCTGCATTTCGAGGCCTAAGCCTTACAGCAACTCTAACTCTACTAGAAACAGCTATGCACAAGGGAGAATGACAATACATCAGTTCACAAAAAAATAGATACTCCAGGTCAAATCAATATTTTACACAAAACACAGAGAGAGACACACACACAAATCTTCAAATTTTTTAACAATCAGGTTTATGGTATGTCAATTAAATCATGAATATGGAATGATCATGCCAGGTACCATATATGCCCAGCATATGCTAAACTATTGTATCAGAGAGGCATTGAAAGTGAGTTGTCTACTCAGCCTCCCGTGTGCAGAGGTGATACAAGTTCAACTATACAATAGGTCAACATACAAGAAAAGCAACAGAAAAATGTCACAAGGAGAAGCCTGTATGCAAATCAAACAGTTTCCCCCGAGAAAAAAGCTGGCACCAAATCCCAATAGCAGAATACTTGAACTTGTGGTGCTAAATGGCAACCAAGCTAGGTGACATCTATACTTAACAAAAAGTTAAAATAATAAAGATATTTCTCATTTTCAGCGTAAACTTCATAACATGGGTCACTGAGGATCAGAATAACAAGAGAGGAGTTGTTGTAGTGCTGTGATATGGATTTCCAGCTATTTCCTGGATGAAGTCATATGGCCTGCTGGGTTTTGGCAAATTCCTAGATGAAAAAACCACCCTACATCCCAATCTAAATGGTAATTCCATAGATGATAAGATGAACTCCAGGGCTCAATTGTTTGGATGCACATCTAACAGCAAGCATTTTTCAATCTTCAGAAGGTCCAGCAGTTATGCCAAATTTGCAGGCAAACTGGAAAGGTAGGTGGCGGTCTGGTGGGGTGCACGGCCATCATGATGAAGCACGATGCAACAGGGCGACGAACATATGGTCCTGGCACAACAAGAACTACTAGACCAGCGATATGCCCTTATCGAGGAAACCGCCTAACTAATCTAAATAACAAACAATAGTTCTGCCAATACAGCTACAGCTTCCAATATGTTATGATCCAATCACCAATTGGAGCGCACCAGTACAGTTTCCGGATGGTGCACATATATGAATCACACTTGCATCAAGCAAGTAACGCAAACAAGCAAATCCAAAAATGTGAAGAGATTCAACAAACCGACTGATCGCACTATCCAAATGGTGGAAGTATTCTGCAGGTAGAAAACATTTTTGCATCTATGGACAAAAAACACAAAATTTAAAGAGATCAAGCAGCGGATTCAGCATACACGCGCGAGCGAGCTAACATCGCACACTCCGCCAAATGCAGATCAACCCAACTCCAAGCCCCCAAACCCCCAAACCCTCCACAGCGGCAAATCCAAATCCGGATCCCACTCCCAGCGATCGAGGCCAAACGCACCTCCAGAGTCCGACGACGCGCGCCCGCCGCCGGCCGCGGGTAGCGACCCGGAGCTCGCCCGCCGGTACGCGCCGCCGCCGCCGCCAGCCGAGAGCCGCGGCTTCCCTGCCGCCTTGGGCGTGGCCGTGACGCTCTGCCGGTCCATCTTCCCGCTCATCCTGGCCCCCACCCCGCCGCCTCCTCCCCCATTCCTCACGCTACTCGCCATAACACCGCCACCACCACCCACGAGCTAGAAGCGGAGCGAGATCACGGGAAGGCGATGAGCTCAGAGTTGAGGGAATAAATGCCGGGAAGGAGGAAGACGAGGGAATGGACCCACCGACAGCAAGAGGGAGAAGAGGGCCGGCGAGGAGGGGGAGGGGCGGAGAGGAGGAAGGAGGGGTCGGGTTTGGTGGTGGCGGAAGCCGCAGGCCGCAGCACGAGAAGACGGGGAGCGGGGTAGGGTGCGGGCTGTGCCGGTCCCACATCCAGAGTCACTTCCATGTGGGGCCAGTGCTACGATGGCCCACATGACAGTGATTGGGGGGGATGGTCCCTCCCCACCTGCGAGGCTGCTTCGTATTCTCTCGGCGTGTACCCGTGGAACTAGGCGTGTATGAAATGTGGGGCCCGTGGGCGAGGGGATTTGAATTCGGTTGCCTCCGCCTTTGGGAGTGGGGCAAAAGGTGGTGTCAAAAGTTGCGACCACTGTGCTCCTGCTTTTATCTCTGGGGCTTGATCAGTTTTACTGTTCAATGTTGATCCAATGGAGGGTAAATGGTTCAAAAATTTGAGCAACTTTTGATATTCTTTTGTAGTTATCATCTTTTTTTTCCTATGCAATCTTATCATTCTTTTAACACTACCCTTTTTGACAGAAGATCATTCTTTGGAGCAAATTGCATAAGCATGTCATTGTCAAAGATTCATCAAGGGTCCGTTTTGTACAAGTTAAGGTCTCTTTGGAATGATGGAAATTTGGAGGATTTAACGCAGTACTAGCTACAATACTATCCAGGATGTGAACTGTTGAGTTAGGAAGAGCTCTGTTTTTTTATGTTGGTGTTGTCATCGCCTCGGATGTTTATTGTGGAATTGAATATTTAATTATCGCAAATACGCTTCACTTTTTGTGGAAATTTTATATCAGAACTTTATTGTATCCAGTACTAATCCTGCAAATATATCTACCCTACTATATAATTAGCGAGTTGAGAGGATGGACACATCACCCCTCTGATAAATCTCAGCCATTGTCTTCCTTTCATTAAATCTCAGCCATTATTTCATCTACCCTACTAATCAGGTCACCAAACCTAATTACC
>ASSH01052193.1:0-19048 GCA_000418225.1 Zizania latifolia
CGTTGTGGGGAGTGTGGCTTAATGACGAATTCCCGCTGAATTTGTTTCTCTGGGACGTGTTCACTGCAAGTCAATTGGATTTAGGGTACTTGTGATGTTTCTCGCAAGCTAGTTTTTTTATTAGGAGTTGGGTTTACTTGTTTTTCTTGGATCAGGTGTGGATTTGATTGGCGTGTTATCAATTGGGTACCCTTGGGCTCCTGGCTTGTGCGCTTGTTGGGGGCATTGTGGCAGTTAAACTGAAAGTTGCTTCTGTGGTCCTGGGGGACCCTCCTAGTTATTGAGCTTGAGCTGGAAGTCTTTTGTTTCTGCAGCTCATACATATGTTGGCAAAATGCTTTTTTTTATTATGTTGGAAGATTTTGATATAAAATAAGCTCTGCTTTGTGCTCAACATGATTTTAGTCTTTGAGCCATGAGAAATTTTCGTAGGCACGCTAATAACCTTGCTGGTCTCATTGAACACAATGGATTTTTTTGGAGTGGAGTGATCTGTAGTGACGAGCTCAAACGTGATGCTAAAAAAATTCAGGGTTTTCAGTTTTTTTAGCTTCTTTTCGTAGGTACTGGCATCTGGGAAAAATAATGCTCCCTTTTGCTTTCATTGAGTGACTCTGGTAAATCTCTAACTTCTCCATTTGTTGGACATGGCATGACCTGATTGCAGCAAGCCTGCTTTTTCAATATTGTACTAATCCAGGAGTATTTAAGTTCTGGCAGTGGCGGATCTAGGATTTTTAAGATGGGGGTGCGAAATTAAACATACTACAAATCACATATATAATATAGCAAAAATTGACTTACAACAAAAATAAACTAAATCAATAATAAACACTCAATCTGGATATACATATATTAAGATAAGTTGTATCACAAATAGTGAAAAAATAGGAATGTTACCCTATACAAAAGCGACATAATAACAACTCAAATAGTCAAATGTGACAAAACAACCGTTGTTACAATCCCATTTTGAACTCAAAGCACATCAAATCTGCAAAAAAAAAATCAGAGGAACCATTAGTTGGTGGACGTCAAAACTCAACAGAACAGAAAAATTCAAGAACATCGTACCAGACATGGTTGATTGAAGGGGAAATTTTGGTTGATTAACGGAAAAATCAGATAAGAGTGAATAGGTTAAGAAATGGGTTGTTGGGCTCTCTGTTGAGCTGAATATTTTGGCTATTGGGCTAAATTTTGACTCAGTTAATATATATACACATATATACTTATTTCTTTTCCAAAAATTTTGGGGGTACAGCTGTACCCCCTTGCTCCATGGTAGATCTGCCCATGAGTTCTGCTAAACTGCATTATGAATCTATGGTTTACCTGTGTTCCTTGGAAGTGGGAATTGTGATAGTATTTGTCATTGAGTTATAACAAAATATGATTTGTTACACATATGCCACTTGTTTTTCACTTTTTTTGGAAATAGTGCTTCATATTTTTGTGTATTACTCCTACTATACTACAATAGTAGTTAGTTTGTGTAGTCTATCAAGTTATGTGGTTAAGGGTTTTGATAAAGATGCTGCTTGTCATTTTGAGTTGTGTTTTATCCTTTTATGTTATTTCTTGGAACATATTTTCTTCTACTCTGTTAGCAATGCAGAAAATTCTGTTGCAAAGCTGGTATGGTCATTGCATTGCAACTTGCACTAAATGCTGGTTTGTCGAAAACTTGTTGGTTGCAGGAACTGATGATGATCTTCCACCACCATATCCGAGTAGTAGGGGTATCAGTGGCAGTGGGCGTGTCAGTGGTAATGGAAGAGGTATTGTTGCTGCCAGTTCATACCCTAGAGTCCATACCGATATGGAAACACAAATTCATCAACTTGAACAAGAAGCATATTGCTCAGTTCTTCGCGCATTTAAAGCCCAGTCTGATGCCATTACATGGGTGCGACCGTTAAACTATTTTATTATTCATTTTTGGGTGTTTGTCCGATTCAATTTATCCATTATTTCTCAAAGCATTTGTTCCTTTTCAGGAGAAGGAAAGTCTCATAACAGAACTACGAAAGGAGCTAAGGGTATCTGACAAAGACCACAGGGAACTGTTAAATCGGGTCAACAATGATGATATTATCCGCAGCATAAGGTAGAATATAAACAAATGTTCATATGTGTTATGTTTCCAGCATTCTGAATTTCTTTGTCCTTGCAATAAAGGGAACGGAGATCATCAGGAGGGCCTCAAGCAATGTTACCCACTAATCCTCAGCCTATACATGATGTGGCGCCTAGCCCTACTACCTCTGGCCGTAAGAGGCAAAAGACATCTCAATCCTTTCCTGCCCTACCTGTCCCACCTCCCATTATGCATTCCCAGCAGCTGTCTTTACTGGCACCGCCATCATCTTCAACAGCTAAAAAAGGAGTTTCATCAGGGCCTAAAGGCAAAAAGACAAAACCAGTAAGCCCACAATTTTGATGGCTTCTTCTTAAAACAAAAAAGAAATCTTTGTTTCTATGACGGAGTTTCTTGTGCTTACAGGGTCAGAAGGTGCCAGGGGGCTCTTCAGTCAAAGGCATGCCATCTTCAGCAGGTCCAAGTGGAAGAGGGCCACATATGAATAGAAACTTTTCTGGTGGCCTTGCTTCTTTTGAACCTTCTGAAGCACAGGATATTAATCCATTAATCAACCGTAAAGTCATGACTCGTTGGCCTGAAGATAACAACTTTTATGAAGCAACTATAACTGACTACAATCCAGAAACGGTAGTTCTTATCTCATTATGACTACAGTTCTGTTGATTCATGTCTTTGGGATTTTCTAAGGGATTCCATTGCAGGATATTTATGCTTTGGCTTATGACATGAATACAGCTAATGAGTCATGGGAATGGGTTGATCTTAAACAGGTTTGCAACCTTTTTTCTGTGGATGTTTGAAAAATTCTTATCTTTAGGTTTTCATTGCCTTCTTTGAGGACATTGTATTGAAAAACCTTTTGACTTGTTAAGATGCCTAGAGATGAGCATGACGTCAATTAAAATTGTGTGGTTGCCAGGACTGCAGGATTAGCTTTTGAAAAAGTAGTCAGGGGCAAGGAAATCATGCTTTTGTTTTACCTTTTAATCTGAAAGAAGACATTTTGACTGTCGAGAAGAAATGGGCAACTTGACTGTACCTTGCACATCTATAGCATTCTTGTGTCAAAATCCATGTACTTTTAAACTAACATAAATAAATCTTGCTTATTGGTTAAGTACTTTTACTTATTTGTCACGTGCAGCGATATTTTCTAGAATACACGGCCGGATTTGGTCCCTGGCCTCGTCGGCACGGCAGTCTTCGTGCCGGCGAGGTAGGGTTCCAACCCGGCCTGTTTTAATCTAATCTTGCTTTATTTTTTTCCTATCTGGGGGCATATTTATAATACATCCAAATAACCTCTTAGCTATTCTCAAAGAAATACAACCTAGACTCTTGAAGATCTAATTCCTAGAGACACTATTCCTAAATATAACCCTTATCTCTTAACTCGCGCTACAGTACCCGTTGGGTACTGTTCACGCTACAGTACGGCGCGGGTACTGTTCCCATGGCTGGGCTGGGCCCTGGCCCGAAACCCTAGCCCAACACCCATGACATATTCTTGTCTGACATGCTTGTGGAAGTATAACATCATTGTTGACTAATTTGCCAGACTGATCCATATGCTGTGGGCTGTGTCATGTCTCTGTACTAACAGCTTGTTTTGTGTATATTTTGTTTAGACCGTAGTGAAGATTGCCAACTCTATGCTTACTAATATTTTTGACCATTTGATATAGTCAGTGTTCTGATTGCTATCGATGAATCGTCAACACTCAAGATTACATTCACTTCAGTGTTTCACTTCATTTTCTTGCCAAATTGCAGCCTAGCAATTTATTTGAAAGTTGTCACATATAAATACTTGGTACCAAAAAATTTGGGTAAGAAATGTAGAATCTGTCAGAATCAGTGATTACAAGTTGGCCGACTAATCGTGATTAGTCGGCCTGATCAGAAATTTTTGGAGCGATCAGCACTGGATGCACGACTAGTTTTCTGATCGGCCGATTAGTCGTGACTAATCACGATTAGTCGGCCGACTAATAGATGGCCAACTAGTTTAGGCCCTTGAAAATTCGTATGGCGCGCACGGGAAAGCAGCGAGCGCGCGGCAGAAAAGCAGCGTTGCGTGCGCGGGAGAAAAGCGGCAGCACGCACGGAAGAAAAGCGGCTGCGCGCGGGGAGAAAACCAGCAGCGTGAGCGAGAACAGGAGAGAGGGAAAACCAGGCTCTAGCTGCTTGCGCAGTTGCGCCACCGCCCGTCGCTGTGGATCTGCGTCGTCGCCCGTCGCTATCTGCGCTGTCGCCAGCTGGGTCAGCGCCGTCGCCGCCTAGGTCCACGCCGCCGCCGCCTGGGTCGACGCTGAGCAGCCGCATCGGGCACGTTGAGCGCACCCGCTGGCTGCTTTTTGGTTGCTGTTTGCTTGCTTTCTTCCGGAGAAAAGAGGGATTTGAGAGAGAATGAAAGAGAGAGAGGCAAATGGGAGTCACGGGTGCACTGAGAGATGTCAGAAAAAGAGAACATGTGAGAGAGAGCAGCACAAGAGCACAACAAAGACACTCACACACGGCATGCTAAATTCTTATCTTTGCGGCTAAATTCTTATCTTTGTGCAGTACAACGACTAATCTACGATTAGTCGCGCTTAGTCACGACTAATCGATTAGTCAGTGCCCCTACGACTAGACAATCTGAAATCATTGGTTAGAATATGTTCAGGAATTTTGGAGGATTCATGTGGGAATTGAATTAATTCCTGCAAAATTCCTGTGTTCCAGAGGAGGCCTTAGTATTAGCCTTACAAATGTGAGGCTGGACACTTGGGGTGAATTTGGACCTTCTTCCCTCTTTACTTTGCCTTGTTGAGGATAAGCTAGCTCAGGTGGGCTGTAGATTGAAGTAGCCAGGCTTATTGTTTGGTTATACCAGGTAAATACCTAGTGTGGGAGTAACACTGGGAAGAGTGGGAGTTAATGCCCATTTGGCTAATAATCTAGTGGTCAGCTACTCAGCTGACAAAAGGCTAAACATAGCTTTAGACAGGATTCTAGATGATAGGGACTGACTATCAAGATACTCCCATAGATGCAAGTGGGTTGGCCCGTGAACTTGTTTATGGGTTAGCCCACTTAAATGGTCTGTAAGTCGGTTCGTAGACTGCCCCCCTGCATCCTATACTCACTTCACAATTATTACAAAAACACAGAGGAATTGATTGCTTGCCACTGCAGGAGTGCCGCTTTGGCTCTGCTATGACAAGTTCTCTTCAGAAGTTATAGACAAGATTGTCCATCAAAGCAAGTTTTTAATCCTTGTACCAAATGTGTCTCCTTGCTAAGCAGTCTAGTATTTAGTCTGCCAAGGATCCAAATGTACAATTGATCTTCAAATGGCTCATTTAGATTCAGATGAGGAATGCACATGGAATCATGGATAATGGTTGTGATGAGCTGATCCTCTAATATGATAGTCTATCCCTTAAAAATTGGTTTGCATTAGTTGCTATTTTTATATGTTAGAGATATTTCTGCTCCATGTGTGGACTCACATTTTTTAATTAATTGTGCTCATGGTGCACAAACTTGTGAGGTGGGTGTAATTAGTACAACTTGCAAAATGCTCAAAGTGGTACAACAACTGGCGTGGCGAGTGTGAACTAGGGCCAAAGTTAATTAGAGCGTTTTGGCTTTGATTAATGTGTTATTTGCATTTTAGGTCCTCATTGTGAGGAATTCATCATTCAAATGAATTATGAAACAACTAAAATATAATACAAAAAAGGCTTTTCTGAAAAAAGGGAGCAACCCAACCCATCCCTGCCAAGGTAGTTCACATTATGCTACTCCGCAATCAGCGTCATAGTTAACACTGCAACGCTATGATTAGCCAAAGTGGACCATTGTGGATTGTGTTTGACGCACTGTGCAAATTACATTTTGCAAGTTGTTCAACTAAATTGCAGCCACCCTGCAAATTCATGCACCATGAGCATAATTTACTCCACGTTTTTCTTAAAATGTATAGTAACTTTGCAACCTGGAAGTTGTTTTGAAAAAAACACAGCCCGATAAAAATGAAAAAGAATTCAGTCTATATCATTCTCAACATAAGCTTCCATTATTGGGATTTCGGGGGCGTTTTCAGGGCAACGAATTTGGGGTTACATGAGTCATGATGTAATCAAGCATCCTGCAAAAATAAACTGAAAACCTGCTTTTTGTTGTGATCCTAAAAGAAATTTAAAGGAATAGTACTTTGTCCTTTTCTTTTTGTTTCTTCATTTGGATTTTCTTCAGCTTGATTTGTACTTTCTTTTCTCGCCACTTGTATTCTTCTTTGAAGAGGATGCTGTTACCATGACATCCATGTCCAATTTTTTTCTGAATTATACTCCCTGAAACTGAGTTGGCTTCCAAAACTCATGTTGGCTTTAGTTTGTTTGTCCAATTTTTGTATGCTGAAGCAGACATGCGTTTCAGAGAAGGATTCCAACACTTGATATTTTTCCTGTTAAATCACTTGCCTAAGAAGATGTTTTCATTCTTGCTGGGAAATGTAGTAAGCGAATGTTCAGATTCATCATTGTTCTTGCCTGTGTTTTGTCCATGCTTTGAATATCTCAATTTTTTGTTCAGGCATTAATTACTAATGTAGAGCAACATCACCAGTTTGGACTTATTCTTATTGCCTGAACATCTAAATTACAGATGGGACCTGAAGACATAAGATGGCAAGGTGATGATCCTGGGATATATCAGGGAGGCCGAGGTGGTCCAGGTAGTGGGGGTAAGAAGACATCTAGCCGAGGGGGGCCAACACCAGGTACAGGAAGGGGGAGAGGATTCCCAAAGCATGTGTCCCGAAAGGATTTACCACCTCAAAATGGAGTGGGCAAGAGAAGTTCTGATGACATTGATATACTTCATACCGAAAGCCTTATAAAAGAGGTTAGTCTGGTAGAATTGTTTTTGGTTATTAAGAATCGCAAAACTTTTGTGCATTATTGTGATTATCTTCTCGCATAGGTGGAGAGGGTTTTCAGTGTTAGCAATCCTGACCCCCTGGAGGTAGAGAAGGCAAAGAAAACGCTGAAGGTAAGACAGCATGTGTGCATATTATCTGAGCCTTTCATTTTTAAGTAACTGGCATTGTCTGCAGGAGCAAGAGCAATCGTTGATTGATGCAATAGGAAGGCTTGCTGAGGCATCTGATGGCGAAAGTGGTAAATACTAATCTGTTCGCTCGTTGACCATTGGGATATGGACGATCTTTCATATGTTGCATCTTGTTTCTGTTTCTAGTTTAGGATCGTTGCCCCTAATAGGGGAAGCAGTTTCAATTGCCATGGTTGTACACCAAATTTTTTTGGTATCCTGTATATTTTGTTGTATTTCTTCTTCAGAGGGTAGAATCCTTGTAACTTTATGAACAGTTCTTCAATAATATGTTTTTGCCGTCGTGCTGCTGTGGTTACAAATTATGGCATCACGTACATGTGCACTAAACATAGTACAACATCTTGCTATGACACAATCATAAGATCAACATTACAAATAAACCTTAAAGCTTTTGTTTTGCCATATGTATTTGACAAGCTCTTTTCTTTTGTTAAATGCCAGATGAGCACAATCGTGTGCGGAGGAATGCACCATACGCTGGGAACCAGCATCAGGCAAACTATGCTGGCGCAATGGCTGTTGATGGCGGTCACATGGTTGGTGGCGCCGCTGATGCAGTTTAACCGATGGCTGAAATGCATACAGAATTCCATCAGAAGCATGTTGTAAAATCTTACCGCTGAAATTTGTTCTTAAATTAGCTCTAGGTCTAGCTAGCATCTTCTTTTGGAGAAAAATAAGACTTGTTTGTGGAACTAAAATTAACATCCTGACCATGTAAATTATCGAGATGTGGAGCTAATTTCCTGATGCTTTTGTTTTGTCTCAATGGTTTTGCATGTATGTTGGCTAACAGAAAGAAATTCTCCAGGATTTGCATCTACGCAGTTTAATTTCGTTGTCATCTCAATAATTGATAACAAGTGTGTCCAGTCATAATCGTGTATAAACTATAACAAGAGTTTTTGGTCTACGAAATAATCAAAACAGAAGGTTAAATACAATCCAACTTCCTGTAAACATGGACTTTATTGTAACTTTAAAAGATAAAAACGTGCCCATTCAAAACTATGCGTGTTGCATCTGCATTTACTTACAAGCTGACATTGAGTGAGTTGAATACGAAACAAGCACGGTAGCTAAAAGGACAAATGAGCGTTGGTATGCACGCCTACAAGGAACTGAATGCACAGATGAAACCTATCGCTGTGGCTCAATGCTGCCAATAACAAATAATCAAATGCACAAAACAGCAGAGAGGAGAGAAGCTGAGGGTACCTTACAGAAGGCTACAGCCGACGCACACAATGTGAAGCCTGTAGTTTGTGATTAGATCTAAGCAATCTTGTCTTCATATATCGTTCTCACTCCTGCAGACTGACCTCAGCTGAGCTTGCCGGCTTTTATCACAAGATGCAAGTACAGTAGTAAGTATAAACCTTTTTCACAGAACTGCTATTAGTCCTTTCAAAGTTTGATGAAGATTGTTTTCCAGCTAGTTTTAGACCAAAGTCTAAACTATTTTCCAGATTTAGTGATGCAATGGTAATCCAGCAAGTTTGGACTAACTTCGAAATTACCATTTAAGTCTATGAACTGATATATTGTTAAGCAGGCAATTTTTAACCAGTAAATGATAAACTGATGCAGGACATTTTGACAGTTAGAACACGATGATTACATATAAACTATGTTTGTTCATGTAAACAAAAATGTTTAGAGATGGCTAAGTTTCAGATAGTATTTCCTGCAGCTAGTTTCTAGTTCTAATTGGATTCTAGGCAAGCAACATGATTGGTGTCAAATTTGAGATTCCATGGCTACCAATCTGGCGTTATACTGGGGTGAATTATTGTTTCTGATGATACGTCAAAATGCAGTTTAGCACACAATCAAAGTGAATAATGTATACCTCTGCTACATATCCAGTGTACAAGAAAACTTTAGGTGAACAAAGATTGCAAGGCCACAACAGTTCACACAATGCAATTAGATAGTGACAACATGTGCATACAATGAGTTCTCTACTTTCCACATTCCTTGGGTCGGTGTTTTGAAGTACTAACTAATCCATTCTTCTCTGAGAACACAAGAAAAATAAATGCAACCTAAAAGCAATGCAGTCAGAGGCAAACAACAGTTATGCACTAGGTCCTTCAATCGCCTATGAAAACTAATTGCAACCATAATAAAATAAACATTAGGTCCTATCCATAGCTGGCTCCTGATCTTCGTCCCCCTCCAACCCTTTTTGCTAGTTCTTTATCTCACGGATGAACGACCATATATCTAGATAATTTATACACCCACCCCAACCAATAAGCTGCCTCACATTTAGTAGTCCCTTTGTAGATCCATATGTCATGTGGGGACACACCTACCAGTGCCGACAACGGGCTGCGCCAGCCCAGCTAGAGGGTGTGCCGGCCCAGCCTGGCGTGATCAGGAAGCCCAAGACAATAAAAGGCAGATTATATCTCCTTCCTGATTTACAAGCTATTTCCTCAACTAGGGTTTCCTGTTTGCTTATCTCTCTTTCTTGATTTGCAAGATTATCTCCTCAAATAAGATTTCCTTTGTTAGTAGATGGCTTTCCCTAGAATATTATAGACTAAAGATAGGACAGCCCCTCCTCTATATAAAGGGGCTAGCAGATTGTAAACGAATCAATCAAGAAATAAAGCAGTCTTTTATCCCAAACACTCCACTTCTCCTCCCTGCGCCGGCCCTTGCCTGCGTCGGCCCTCTCCTAGCTGTCACGGTGCCGAGGAAGCGAGGGACAGCACGCCCTCGCTCTCCGCTCTCTCCCTCACGTTCCGCTAGTCGAGGGCCGTGACAACTTGGTGTCAAAGACCACTTTCCTTGGCCGCTCCCAATGGCCGAGGGTTCTGCAGCCATGGTGTCGTCAAGCTGTGTTTGGTTCAGCTTTTCCAACCAGTTTCTTGGTCAGGAAGCTAGAAGCTGAACCAAACAAGTCCAAGAGCCAATCAGTTTTTTTAAAAGCAGTAGCTTTTTTATAGTACAAACTAAAAGCTGGGGGACCCCACCTTTTACAGCTTCTCAGTTCAACTTTGAACAAAAATTACCCACCACGCCATTTTAACATACTGGTTCATATAAAAATTGAAAAGGTAAAATTTTAGTAAAATGTATCATTTTAGTGTAATTCAAAATGTATAATTTTAGTATAAACATTACAAAATTTCATGATTACAATGATTTATATGCAAAATTGCATATTAATAATGTAACCAAATACTAGGAGCTATAAAAATAGAAATCCACAGTTATTCTAACCAAATAGGTTCTCAACTTTTCCATAACTCATAGCTCACAACAGTTTTTTTACAGCTCATAGCTCACAGCAGTTTTTTCAGAATCTACAGCTCAACCAAACACACCTTTAGTGGAAGATCTACTCAAGAAGATTCTCCTTGGACAGCAGGAGATGTGCGAGACAATCTTGCGCACTAACCGCCGGGTTGACAATGTGCTGCAACAGCAGCAAGCCATCAACCAGCTGGAGCACGGCTCCAGTGAGATCCTGACTGCCGGCACACCTCGCGCATGCAGCCATGGCGAGCAGCACCCCCGGCTGCCGACTCCTCCAGGCGACATGCACCATGCTAGCCGCAATAATAGTTCCGCCCCAAGGTACCACAAGTTGAACTTTCCAACGTTCGACGGGACATCAGATCCGCTGCCGTGGCTTAATCGCTGCGATCAGTTCTTCCATGGATAGCGCACGCCGGAGGACGACAAGGTATGGCTGGCCTTGTTTCATCTCCTAGATGATGCACAGTTATGGTACTATCGCTATGAGCGGGACAACGGTGCACCATTTTGGTCACGGTTCGTCACCCTCATCAACACCAGGTTCGGGCCACCGGTGCGCAGCAACCCCTTGGGTGAACTGGCTAGCCTTACGCGCACGGGATTCGTCGATGACTTCTGTAAGCAGTTCATGCGCCTGGCCTGCCATGATGACTCCCTCACCGAGCGACAACAGATCCGTCTCTTCACCCACGCCTTGTAGGATCCCCTGAAGACGAACGTGGAGCTCTAGAACCCAGAGTCACTAGAGACAGCAGTGAGCCTCGCTCGTGCTTGAGCGCCGAGCAGTAGCTCTTCCACAACAAAGTCGTACTACATCATGCTCCGATCCACGCCAACATGCCCTATCAATGACACCGAGAGCCGACACTACGTTGACCACCAACCATCCCCAACGTAGGACCATCTCTCCGGTCGAGCTGCAGTCACGGCAGGGCATCTGCTTCAACTGCAACGAGAAGTTCATCCCCGAGCATAATCGGCAATGCAAACGTCTCTTCGTCATGGAGGTCAACTCGTGCTTCGACGACATGCTGGCCAACGACACTCCAGACGACCCGGCCATCTCCCAGTCGGCATTGACAGGCATCACACCGCATTCGGGGTGAACCATGACGGTGTGTGGGACCATCGGCGTTGTCCCCCTCATGGCCTTGCTAGACTCGGGCTCGACGCACAACTTTATCGCCAACACCGTGGCGCAGCGCACTAGCCTCGTCATCACGCCACGCTCCAGGCTCCACGTCACGGTCGCCAATGGCGAACGGGTGACAAGCTCGGGCCTTTGTCGCGGCGTCCACTTCAGCGTGAACAACGACGAGTTTGTCATTGACTGTCTGGCCCTTCCTATGGACGGATACAACCTCGTCCTCGACAATCAGTGGCTAGGATCCCTCGGACCCATCGTCTGGGACTTCAGCAAACTGACGATGGCCTTCGTCCGCACGGGCCAGCAGGTCGTGTGGCATGGGCGGCCAGAGCACTGTGCGCTACTGCACACGCTCGCCTGCAGTGCCAACGACCTGTTGCCCGCCCTCCTTGACGACTTTGCCGATGTCTTCTAAGAGCCGCATGGCCTACCCCTGCTCGTTCGCGCTACCACCGCATTCACTTGAAGGCGGGCACAGACATAGTGGCTGTTCGGCCATACATGTACGCCTTGGTGCAGAAAACCGAGCTTGAGCGCCAGTGTCGTACCATGCTGGAACAGGGACTACTCCGTCCAAGTGACTCAGCCTTCTCCGCCCTGGTGCTCCTCATCCGTAAGGATGATTCCTGGCGATTCTACATCGACTACCGTGCTCTCAACGCAGCAACCATCAAGGATAAATTTCCGATCCCAGTGGTTGATGAACTACTCGATGAGCTCCGTGACGCCTAGTTCTTCACCAAGCTCGACCTCCGTTCGGGGTACCACCAAGTCCTCATGCACCCGAATGACATCACCAAGACGGCATTCCGTACTTATGAAGGTCTCTTCAAGTTCCTCGTTATGCCTTTCGGCCTCACCAATGCTCCAGTGACCTTTCAAGCACTCATGAACGAGGTACTTTGGGAGTTCCTCTGTCGTTTCGTCTTGGTGTTCTTCGACGACATACTCATCTACAGCTCATCATGGTCTGAGCATCTACGACATGTCCGTCTTGTGCTGTCCACACTCCGACACCACCGACTCTTCGTCAAGCTCTCCAAGTGCTCCTTCGGCACTTCGTCGATGGCCTACTTGGGACATGTTGTCTCAGCCACGGGCGTCGCCATGGACAAGCAGAAGATCCAAGCCGTCAACGCTTGGCCATAGCCACGTTCAACTCGAGCCATGCGCAGCTTCCTAGGCCTGGCCAGGTAAT
This sequence comes from Zizania latifolia, assembly GCA_000418225.1. NCBI lineage: Eukaryota > Viridiplantae > Streptophyta > Magnoliopsida > Poales > Poaceae > Zizania > Zizania latifolia. The sequence continues at coordinate 12,853 of ASSH01052193.1, forward strand.
ATCGCATGTTCATCCGTGGCTTCGAAGAGATTGTCGCCCCGCTCACCAAGCTCCTCCGGAAGGACGCCTTCCTCTGGTCCGACAAGACCACCACGGCCTTCCAACACCTTAAGGACACACTCACGTCGGCACCAGTCCTGTAGCTGCCCGACTTTAGCAAGCCCTTCGTCATCGAGTGCAATGCCTCGAGCCATGGTGATGGAGGCCAGGGTACCCGATCTTTTGTCAGGTGGAGGATAAACAACGATTGGTGAAGACAAGACACATGATCCGGCTTCCGATCCATGAGATCGAACCCCTGCAATAACAACACCACTTCTCCTCTAGTTATCAACCAAGCATAGCTTGATTGATCTCGCAACGAAGGCTAATCCTTGCTTGCGAATCGAAGAACACAAGCAAGAACATAGAAAAAGTAATCGAACGAAAATTCTATTGGAATCTACAAATTAGGATTCACTTACAAAACCAGCGAAGAGACGACTATCAAAGCAACATGTAAACAAACCCAAAAACCCTAGACGACTAAAGACAACACTTATATAGTAGTTCTGGACGCACCCCTAATGGGCTCAACTGGATACACGGCCGAAAAACCCAATAAGACAGAAAACAGCATGCTGATAGATTCTGGACACCCTCTTGTTTCGACGATTCCCGTTAATCCAGAAGAAGTTTTGACGTGAAACCAGCGTCATTGGAAAGGTGCTGAAGTAAGCTTTTCATGTATGGGTGGAATGTCAAAAACGGAGTCTGTATGCGGCCTGGGCGACAATTTTAGTGCACGCTGCTCCTGAAATCCGAGTTGGACTCAAGCTAGAGTTGGATTGGACTTCCAACTCGGCTTGGATGTCCTCATTGGTTCTTCTCCAACTCTTTGCTTGTCTCCGTGTGCTTCTTCGTTATCTTCTTGGTTCCTAACGATAATATCATCCTTAGGTAGCAATTTATTCTCACAATTATACAAAGAGGTATTTAGGAACGAATTCACCTGGAGATTTAATCGTCGTACTTAAGCTAGGGTGATAGGATCTTGCATAGATACTTGAGGGGTGTCGTGTGTATCCGTAGGAGTGCTGTCCTCATCACATGGCATCGGTGCGGTTCTTCATCGAGGCACGAGCGCTATAGCCTTCTTCAGCCAGCCAATGCCCCCTCGTCATGCCGGTCTCGCCGCCTACGAACGCGAGATCATTGGCTTGGTGCAGGCTGTCTGACACTATCGTCCCTATCTCTGGGGCTGCCCATTCATTGTCCGCACCGACCACTACAGCCTGAAGTACCTCCTTGACCAGCAGCTGTCCATGATCCCGCAACACCATTAGGTCAGCAAGCTGCTCAGGTTCGACTTCGAGGTCGAGTACAAGATGGGTCACTCCAACGTCGTGGCCGATGCAGTCTCGCGACATGATATTGAGTAGCCGCCGGCCATACACGCCATTTCAACTGCTCGATTCGACCTCTACGACACTTGTTGCAAGAGCTCGAGCAGGATAGCGACCTTCAGGTGTTGCGCACCCGCATTGTCGCCGGCACTCAGTCGGGTCCATGGGCGATAACTGATGGCATGATCACCTTCCGTGGTTGCCTCTAAATCCTGGCTTCATCACCGACCCTGCCAGCAGTCCTGCAATCCGCACATGATGTTGGACATGAGGGCGTTCAAAAGACCCTGCCATCTAGGACTTTGTGCAGGCCTGCACAGTGTGCCAACGCAACAAGGCAGAACATCTTCATCCGGTCAACCTTCTCCAACCCCTGCGCGTCCCATCAACAGTGTGGGATGACATCGCCATGGATTTCATCGAAGGCCTGTCCAAGCTTCATGGTAAAATGGTGATCCTCACGGTGGTAGACCGCTTCTCGAAGATGGCACATTTCATCCCTATACGGCTCTATCGGTCACCAACGCCTTCTTCACAGAGATTGTACAACTCCATGGCATCCCAGCATCCATCATCAGTGACCGTGACCCGGTGTTCACCAGCAGCTTTTGGACGGAGCTCTTCCGTCTAACCGGCGTCAAGTTGCACCTTAGCTTCGCCTACCATCCACAGTCTGATGGCCAATCCGAGGTAGTTAACAAGATTATTGTCATGTATCTTCGATGTTTGACAGGAGACCGACCTCGTCAATGGCTTCGCTAGCTTCCGTGGGCCGAGTTCGCCTACAACACCTTCTTTCAGTTAGCCATCAAGACATCATCGTTTCGGGTGGTTTATGGTCGCGACCCGCCTAGCCTACACCGCCATGATCATGGGTCGGCCAACCTTTCGACGGTGGATCAACTCCTCAAGGAACGAGATGAGTTTCTGGCGAAAATCTAGGATCGCCTCAAGCAGTCACAGCAGCACTACAAGCACCATTATGACAACAACCACCGAGACGTCGCCTTCGCCATTGGGGAATGGGTGTGGCAGCGCCTTTTCCATCGCCCTGCCACGTCGGTCTCCTCCCATGGGCGAGGCAAGCTCAGGCCCAAGTACTTTGGACTGTTCAGGTGTTGCAATGCGTGGGTGAGGTCCTATACAAGCTGTAGCTTCCTCCGTCCGCCTTTATCCATGATGTCTTCCATGTTGGCTTGCTGAAGCCCTTCATTGGCACGCCTCCAACGATGACACCGGCACTCCCTCCTCTCCGCCATGGTCGGGTGTGTCAGCAGCCTGAGAAGGTCATCAAAGCTCATCGTGCCCGTGATCGTTTGGAGCTCCTCGTACAATAGGACTAGCAACTAGCAGCCAAAGCCTCCTGGATGCCCCACGACGAATTCATCAAGCTTTTTCCGTCTTTTCAGCTCGAGGATGAGCTGCTTCTCAATGGCGGGGAAGATGTCATGTGGGGACGCATCTACTAGCGCCGACAGCGGGCTGCGCCGGCCCAGCCTGGCATGATCAAGGAAGCCCAAGACAATAAAAGACAGATTATATCTCCTTCCTGATTTACAAGCTATTTCCTCAATTAGGGTTTCCTGTTTGCTTATCTCTCTTTCTTGATTTGCAAGATTATCTCCTCAAATAAGATTTCTTTTGTTAGTAGATGGCTTTCCCTAGAATATTATAGTTTTTAAAGATAGGGTAGCCCCTCCTCTATATAAAGGGGCCAACAGATTGTAAACGAATCAATCAAGAAATAAAGCAGTCTTTTATCCCAAACTCTCCACTTCTCCCTGCGCCGGCCCTCTCCTAGCTGTCACGGCGCCAGGGAAGCGAGGGACAGCACGCCCTCGCCCTCTCGTCTGCCACGGCTACGCCCTCCGCTCTCTCCCTCACGTTCCGCTAGTCGAGGGTCGTGACACCATAATATTGCGTTTTGTTATTTCTCTTCTAGATCAAACACAAAAACCTGTGCAATGCAAACCTTGGTACCTTAAGCAAGAAAACATGTGCTTCACCCAGTACTGCTTGATGCATTTTGCTGTGCCTTGCCTCACTTGAGAACATATCAAATGCTACTATTGTTTAATCTATTAATGATATGAAAGTATTATTCATAAAAACCCACGGCATACCACCAATGTTATTATGGCGGTGTGACGAAGTAGGGGTGGCTTCCCCTGGTGGGGCCAAGGACCTGCCCCTATGGGTCTAGGTCCTCTTTTTTATCTGCAGGCTAACCGGGTCAAGGTCCTACATGTATGTGCGTGTGGGTCTAATAATTAATCCGTGAGTTCCCGCGGGTCCCCAGAAATAACAAAACAGGTGGATGAGCTGAGCGAGACGTACTAGAAGTCCATGGCGGCAGCTACGGCTGTGTTGGAGGCACAGGGGCAGTCGGGCAACAAGAAGACAGCGGCCACGAATGCCACGCTCGAGGCTTTTAAGCAGTAGTGGGAGCTCTTCCGCGTCACATGCGACCACGCCGAGAAGCTCGTCGAGTCCATCTGCCAGCGCATCGACTCCGAGTGCCTCATTGATGAGGCCATCGGCACCTCCTCTTCATCCTCAGCGCTGGCTTGAGCAAGGCCATTCACTCTCCTCCAATGGCTTCTCTACTGCTTTGACTCCTCCTGTTATCTTCACTCTCTAGTCTCTCCTCCATGCTATTCCTACAGTAAGCTCAGCAAGAAAAGGCAGTAAGTATTAAGAGAGAGATAGGCATACATGCCAAGGAAAGCAAAAGCTAGGAGGCATGTAGAGCGCAAAAATAAACAAATCCATGTGGGCGATGCAGAATGCAGATAGCACCGGTGAACTCCTCACCTTCAACTTTTCCTCTCCTCTTTTGATCTTGCCATTCCTCCTCTCCTGCAGCGAGCTGCCACCCTGGCTACTCGATCTCACCAAGCAGAAGAAACCCCCTTCTCACTGTGTGAGTGTGCACGCAAGGGGAGGGAGAGAGCTACGCCTACGCTATGCTACAAAGTGTCTAGATCTGTGGCAATGCACGAGGCGGAAATGGCAGGGCTAATCCCCATCATGAGAGAGAATCCACAGGGAGAGAAAAGATAAGAGGGAAAAATACAGAAAATTTGTAGTTACCCACAGGTTAATTATTGGACCTGCACCTGCACCCACATGTTTCGCATACATGCGTAGGGATGGCAATTTTGTCCGCGGGTCCAGGTACCCACGAGTACCCGACCTGACGAGTACGGGTTTGGGTTTAAAATTATGCCCGCGGGTTCACGGGTTCGGGTACCTGTTTAGTGTCGGGTCGGGCACGGGTTTAGTTTGAAACCCACGGGTATCCGCGGGTTTACCCGATTAATTTTTTTCTTACCTACACTCAAATCCCAATAGCATTTTCCTTTCTTTCTTCATCTCCATGGGCCACCAGATCCCACCAACAGCAGTGCACTGCGCACGCACCCACTCCAAATTCCAGAACAGACAGAGGGTTTTCATGGCAGATTGGCAAAGTGCCGCAGCCTCATCGATCCTCAGGGCGTTTGAGCAACACCAAAGGGCAACAGTCTCCGCGGCGTGCCCCCAATTCAGGAAGGCCTCGTCGCCGTCGTCGTTTGGTCGCTCACAGTGCTCTGTGACCACTCGCTAGTGGCCGCAATCGACACGGTCGAGATCCTAGCCATGGTCACCGCGCTGGCTTCCTCATGGTGCCGCACGCGATTGCTCCTCGAGATGGGCACGCGGCTCTCGGTCGCTACCTTCGAGGGCGCCACGGTGGCCGTGGCGACGCGCGCAAGGGCGACAAACCACGCTGCAAGGGGCTTCGTTCGTTGCAGATCCCTCGTCGCCCGTCGTCAATCCACTGTCGCTCGCGTCATCGCCCGTCGTCGATCCGCTGTTGCCCGCGTCGCTCACATCATCGCCCATCGTCTATCTGTTGTTGCCCGCGTTGCTGTCTTGCTGATCTAAACCCGTGGTTTCCCGTCGGGTTTCAGGTACCCGACGGGTTCGGGCACAAGTTTGGTTTGAAACCCACGGGTTTCAGACCCGTTGCCATCCCTATACATGCGGGGCCCGACCTGATTGACTCATGGCCTCATGGGTAAAAACAGAACTCGAACCTAGACATGCTAGGGAAACTGCCACCCCTACACAACACCTTCACACCTTTACAGCGCCTATGGCACGCGGCGTGGCGACACCATAGACACATTAGCATGGCGAATAGCCAAATACACTAGGACTACATACCTCTTGTTTTTTAAGAGGCGACTAACCATAGTATAATATAGAAGAGAAAGGAAGAAAAGAGAAGAGAGAAGACCCTAAGTCCCTAACAGAACTAGATACCTATCTTCTCTTGCGATGGAGGGTGACCAGGCAGAACACATGCATGTGATGGAGGGCGTCGATGCCGGCTCAGAGTCGTGCATGCGGCGGCGGCGGCGGCGAAGGCCCATCGGGTGTAGGGTGGCAGTGGTGGCTTGGAGTCAAACCCGGGCAGAGGGCGGCGTCTCCTTTGGTCCTTCCCCGCACGTTCGGATCCAGTGGTGCTGATGGTGAAAAAAATTGATGATTTGCCACTCGAGATGACCCCCTTAATTATGTTGACACGCCATGACAATGATACACAGGACCATGTAAGTCAATGACATATAGGCTAGGATGGCAAAAAAACAAAGTCACTTCTTAGCAGTGACAAATAATCAAATCTCTCCCTGATGACAGCTCACGCAATCCTAGGCAGATCCAACGGCTCCTTGGGCATGTGTAGTGGGCGGTGGCTGCTAGGTTGGGAGGGTTTGGGCTTGCTACTTGTGCTTAGGCTCTATGGCTAGTAGAAGGGAAAG
>ASSH01052194.1:0-18969 GCA_000418225.1 Zizania latifolia
GGGAGCTGCCGGCGGGCGACGGCGCTGGGGAAGAAACGCTTGGAAGATGACGGATGACGTGGCAAAAATGATGACATGGCCAATGAGTTAGCATGTTTGGACTGCAAAGTGGTAAAAAATAAGCTTGTCTATGTTAAGAGTGATAAAAAAATAATTATAATAAAGAGGATAACATTTAAAGATGTGCTATTCTTTATAGTGATAAACAGTTAAAATTTCCGTACAGTACAACCTCTTTTGGTTGATGACTGGGTTACTGATTTTTGTCTAGCTTCAGATGGTACTATTCGATTGATTTTTTTTCTTTGAATACGTTGAGTTTACTAAGCACACATTATTCGTGGATGTGGTGTTGTGCCGTTCGAGTGGTGGAAGTTTACTTTCACCTTTCATCGGTGCTACTATGGCTGCAGGCGCCGGCAGTGAGGGAGGCTTCCACTCTGCTTTGTCTGGGATAGGCCCATGTTACTTGGACATTAGTCATGACTCATGAACCACAATAATTACGTACGGAAATGCAAATATCAATGCGCACCGACATAATGCAGATTACCCATGTACAAGGTTATGCACAAATAAAACGCCTATACATGGCTTCGATCTCTCTGAGGTGGAGATACCACTACCCACTAACCAAGTCAACTGTTCTAAAGGCTAAAGCTACAGCTTCTCTTTCAGCTATAGCGAGAATCCTCGCCCCAGCACGCCGTCGTCCAAGACATGGTCGAAGACTTCATCATCCATTGTAGCCAAGAACTCGTCCAGCTCCAGCCCTATCCCCTCCTCCCAGAACTCGCCGCTGTCGTCGTCGGCCATCGTCGACACCTCGTTCCCGTCCTCGTCCTCGCACTTCACCACGCCGCCGCCGGCCTCTTTGCAGACTTCAGGATCCTCGTGGCTCCTGGGCGACGCCGTCGTCGTCGGGCGGTCGTCGTCTGCAGGGGGGGCGGACTTGTGGCGCGTGGAGCCGGCGAGCGCATTGAGCTGCGTCGGCACGGGGTGGCAGTGCTCGGCCATGTATGTGACGATGAGCATCCCGGGCTTGGCCGGGCTGCGCTCCACCATCTTCCTGGCCATGCACCCCTTCATGCTGCTGCACTTGTAGTATCCCCTGTAGTCACACAACCACGCCCAACCATCATATCAACAAGCTAGTTGAGCACCAGGTCAGAGTCACTGGGTCAACTGCAAAGTACACGCCTACTAGCTACCGATTGTACTGCTAATTGGGAATTGCTTTGCACTACAAAAAAGTACACATCACGTGGAGCTAGTGTGACCAAAGCTAGCTTGATGTCCAATTATCTCTGAAGATCTCAACAGTAGGTTATGTCTGTCATTATCCAAACAAACATTTGAAGATTTTGTGATCACTTTCTTAATTTTTAGGAGAACTAAGTTGACAAACGAGGTGAGTTTAATTCTCGAAAGCTATATGCAGGAGTAGCTGGTGAGTAGTGTACGAGTGTAACGCGTGGAAAGGGGAGCGGGGTCAAAGAAGAAAGGAGAAGAGGTGTGTTAGTTTTTAGTTTTATTAGTTACCGGGGATAAGGCGAGCCCTTGATGGGCTTTTGGCCGTACTTGCGCCACGCCCACAGGTCGGAGGAGACGCCGCCGTCCGCCACCGGCACCTCACGCACCACCTTCTTCAGCTGGCTCTTCTTGCTGCTCGATTCGCACATGGAAATCACGTCAAGCTATTACTCGATCGATCGTTTCGAAACATATTTAAGCTCGGATTTTTCTTGGGGCGATGCGACGGCGGATGCAAAATTTATATTGGCATGGCTAGCTAGTTTGTGTACCTTCTTTTAGGCCGCGGGGAGCGTATGCCCGGCTTCCGGCCGGGCGGCAGCCGCGACTGCGCACCGGAGGTGGAGGCCGCCGCCGCAGGGAAAGAGAGCATCATCTCGTGGATGTTGCCGTCATCCTCCCCGGGCGCCGCTCGGGACGACGACGACCCGGGCAGCAAGAACGGCTTTTGATCCAAATCCAGGCACTCCATGTCGTACAGCGCCGACGCACCCGGCTCCTGCTTGGCCACCGCCGCCCACGCCACCTGATTCTGCGCGCTCGCAGGCGCCGCCGCCGGAGCCCCTGCCTCCTCCGCCGCCTCCGGGACGACGCCGCCGGCCTCCTCCGGGTGTGGGACGCTGCAGCTCCTCACGACGGCCTGCAGGTCCCAGTCGTTGATGAAGTTGTCCCCCATGACGACGACGCGCATGAACGCCGACGTCCGCTTTGCGCGAAAGAGGACGCGCGCGTGCTACTAGCTAGCTCCGGCTATCACGTCGGAGAGGAGGGGTTGACTTTTGGCCATAGACAAGGCAGACCTGGCCGGGGCGCCATATGTAGTATACGCGCATGCCTGTACATAGACGAGTACTCCGGGAGGATTCAGAGAAGTGGCACTTGTCTAGCTACCTCTTCTCGCTCGAACGCTCGATCGCTGGAGTGCAGCCAAACGCAACGCCATCGATCTGGGCACGGCGGGAGCAGCTATTAACTTAAGAAAAAAAAGATGCCGATTGTTTGCGATAACCTACTATTATATTTGCCCTATGGGCAGCTTGAAAGGGATTCTCTATCAGTTGCTGCTATCTTGAATCTACACTTGTCAAGAGGGTCCCCGTCGATCGCCCTCCTCTACCTATCTACCGCCTTGGCTAGGCTCTCATCCTATTGTTTTCTTTGACTCCTCTCCAAATGTCAAAATGGAGAGACTAGAGAGAGGAGAGCAAAAGGGGCTGGAATCTTGGAGCCCTGTTGCTTTCATAGAAGTATAATAAAAGCATGTCAGCTCGAGTAGGTTGAGAATTAAACTTTTTACACTTGGAACTTGTTTCATATGTCGCCCAGATTATTGGCTGCACGTACCTTGACTGCTAGAGCCCTCAAGCGCCGGTTATTATTCCCCCTCTCTTTTGATCTCACTGACTCTGTGCAAATGTCAAAGGGCAGAGAGATGAGAGATCCCCCGTGGTACGAGCACGTACGAGATCTCGGGCATACGCCTCATATCTCGGAGGCCTTGTAGTTTATGGCGTGGGGGCCTTCCCGCGGCCAACCGGCGCCCGGAGACGTGAGCACCAAAGCGACGACGCGCCGACGCGCCGACGCAGTGGAGTGTGCCGCTTTTCGCCACGAAAACGACGAGAGGGGATCGTAGCGCGCGCGCGCGCGGCCGCGGTCGCGGCCGCTCGTGAGCTGCAGCTGCAGCTACCGACTTGCTGCGTGCGCCGTGCGCCGGTGTCTCGAACGATCGCGCGCACGAGAAGGGAGCCTGAGCACCCGAGTGCCCTTGAAGTTGCTTTGCTCGGTCAAATCAGATGGGCGCGACCCTTGCAGGAGGTAGTATTTAAGCGGCGAGTTCTGCAGCTAGCGCGGTCGCTGAACGGCCAGGTTAACCTCGATGGATTTTGGAGGGGAATCGACTGATCGAGCTTGCCAAGGAGCCTCCTCTGCCTTGTCCGGCTCGGCGGCTGCTCGCGGCGACGACTTCGCATGACATGCAGAGACGACGGCAGAGGCCACGCCGGGCATCTCGATCAAATTCGTATTGCCATTCACCGGCATTCGGCGTGTACCCTCCCTCTCTTTCCAGGGAATGCACACGTCATTGCTATGAATCATCATACAGTAATACTCTTTAAGACAGTTTATAACGAGAGGACTGGTTTTGACTATTATCAAATCACTCTCCGGTAACATAACCTTTTAAAACTTTGTTAGACCTTTTAGAACAGCTTGTCAGCCATTTATGTTTAAAGTACAAGTGAATTACGTGTGTCAAACGAAGAAATTATTAGGGGTGGGCACTCGGTTTTTTCGGTTTAATCGGTTCGGTTTGTTCGGTTTACGAGAAGTTCGGTTTTTAGAAAACAGAAACCGAAAAACATGTTAAAATTAAAAAACCGAACAAAAAAACCGAAATAATTCGGTTCGGTTTTTTTGGTTTTCGGTTTTTACCGAAACACATAGCAGAGCACAAGCTGCAGAGAGAACGTGATCAGATGGGCTGAGCCATTGAGGCCTTGACGTTGAGAGTGAGGGAGACAGAAGCTTTTGCCCACTGGCCAGGCCGGCCTAGGAAGACCAAGCAGGCCACACGTAGGCCCGATAGCTAATCACACTACTCTCACACGCGCAGGCAGTTGTTTTCGTATGGACTTCGATTGTTCGGGTTTTACGGTTTTCCAAGGATAAAAACCGAACCGAAAACCGAAGTATATAAAAACAAACACCGATTTTTTTTAGAAAAACCAAAAATCACTGTTTTTCGGTTCGATTCGGTTCGGTTTTCGGTTAATTTTTGCCCACCCCTATAAATTATAGTCGGCAACACGGGCATCGAAAGCATACTGGGACTGGACTGGTCCTGAATTCCAGTGAACTTATACGGCCATGACAATCCCGTTTCGGCCCAATTTAAATGGGCTGCTATTATGTATGTTTCAGCCCAATTTGTATGGACGTGCTCGTGATTTCTTTGTTTTTAATTTTATTTATTTCTCAACTTACAAAATGTTCTTACTTTTTCAAAAATATACTCCGTTGCCCGCAGAGAACCATTTTTTGCATTTTACCGTGCGCCCCTGAGAATATTTTTGAGCCAAATGGACATTTGCATTTAGACCCTTTTCGCCCTTAGGAGGACAATTTTGGCGTACTGCATGAACAGTGTTTCTGATTGCTATTAAGATTTTGGCGTATTGAAGAAGTTAAACATTACTAATGTTTGTTCTGGGATATCACTTTCTCAAGAACAAACACAATGTCTGCTAGATTGATTAAAGGAGCAACCATAGTACTGTTTGGCTGTTTGCAATTCAATGCAAACATATTACATCTCTCCAGCTCCTACACAATATAGATTTATCTCAATTTATAAAATTTAGAAATGAATTAATATTCAGAAATTCAGAAACATTAAATTTTTTTAGATTTTTATCAGCTACATACTGATGAGTTGTTTCTCCGAATATGCAAACTCACCCATGCATACAAAATGTACGTACATCAGCTGTCATACTAATTCAGAATAATACTAGTAGTGTGCACGTGCTAACGTCACGGTAAAAATTAAAAGATAATAAAGTCTTAAACTTAAAGCGAATAATAAGATAAATTAAAATTCACATTAAAAAAATAATTCAATGATTAGAATAGAAATTCGTTTTGCACAAGGATATAAGAACTAACACTTCATGTTTTTCCTTACAGATAGCCTCAATGTAGAACATACCAGATAGGGTGGCCAGTGTTGAGGTCTGTGATGACTGATAGGAAGAATGGACCTTAATAGATCAATTGTGCTTCCCAGTGAAATAGACAAACTTGTAGCATTGACAATTATAACTTTAAATGATTTCCTTTAGGTGCATTTTCTAATCATGTATTAATTGTTAACACCAGTTTTTCAGAAGTTTTCATGGTAACCATTAACCAATAAGCTGAGTGGAGAAAACTCTTGAATAATAGAAAAGACAGAAGTAACAAAGATAAGTAGATACACGACCTAGATCTCTCGCAGCAAAATGCCATTTGTCATAAACTTGATTGAGCATTTACTTCCTATCAATTTATCATGCCTAACTTGAAAACCAACCTCTTTTCATAGCTTAAGACCTAGCTCATAGAACACCCTCCTAGCTGTGGCAAGTACAGCAGCACGTCGTGGTTGGGTGATACCAATCATCCATTTTCTGTCGGCTCAATCACTTGTACCAAAGCCAGCTTCATACAAGAACTACAAATAACAAGTAGCATAATGAGCAACGAGTAAGTTTGCAACTGTTTAATACAAGCAGATAGTACTCAAAGCACCCAGTTTGAAATGTTTATGAAGCAGGTACCTCCCAGAACCCTGCATGCATCAGGCAAAACCCATCAATCCCAATCCCATTACCATCCATGCACACAACCACAACCAGAGGCCATGTGCGTGCAGCGTGCGTACCCTGATGGATGAGGAAAGTGGTCATGAGAGTGCCGGGGCGAGGGTGACGTTGAAGCAGACGAGCACGTAGGCAAGGCTCGCCGAAAGCACCGGCTGGTTCATGTACTCTCTCCACCCCTGCCTGGTGGTCGCCACAACCTCTTCCACTGTCACTCGTTTCACCACAAAACGAAATCAGAAAGGCATGAAATCTCCTATCTAAACATGTGACTGAATGAAATCATGTATGAATCCCTCTACCAGCTTTGCCAATGCTGAAAGTAGCAACGACGTCTGAGCTTGCATTTTCAGAGTGATCGAAGATGCCGTCGGCGAGCCGATTCATCTCCCCTACCATGAAAATCTCTGAAATTTAAACCAACAAGATCGATTTTTTCCTGAACTGCTGAATAATAATGTCATAATATCTTCAGAAGTATAGTCTAAGTTGATAGCTATTGTACCAGCAACGACAGTGCACAGAGTGAGATGACTTAGGATAGCTTGATGCAGGTGAGTGGGTCGTTCTTGGAGAGCAGAAATGCGAAGATGGATGCCCCTGCCAGCTGCAGCCACACGAAAATCATTACGACGACGCAGATTGCATGCGGTTTCATCTTTCATGATTCATATTGAAGAAAAGATGTTTTTTCAGATACAAAAATTGCTGACCTCGCAGAAGAGATCAACTCTGCCGAGCGTCGCGTTGGCCTTGGTGAGCGCCACCGGCCTGCCTGCCTCTGCTAGCTTCAGTCACAGAATCCATGAAGGAATCCGAGGTTGAAGAAAGCGGCAAGAGATGTAACCATACATAAATTAGGATGTATAAAGCAGCCTCCAGTGATAATGCAAGCAACACACAAACGGACATATAGAAGGAAAGTCAACCGTGTCGTGCACAAGCACAAACCATGTCGTGCACAAGCAACACACAAACTTGTCATATGGTGTATCAACCAGCCACTTGTCAATATAAAGAATTAAGGATCACGACATACATACCTCAGCAGCACTTTTTCTTCTTGTGATGTTAAGGAAGGCAGCTCCGATAGAATCCAACTGATCAGCTGAATGGTGATAACAGACAAATATGTAAGTATTGAAAATCACTATACAAGATTCCTACTCCAAAATACTATCATAAACTATTTTGATGGGTAATAAATTGTATGGTACCATTGTTGAAATTTGACCTTGCCATCGGATGGTCCAAGATTAATCCAAAAGCCCAAATGACATGAATGGTGACAAATTAATAATTTCTGTTATCAGCAAACAAACCAACAGAGAGTTAAGGACATACAAAGAAACAAAAATTAAAAATACCTTAGGAAGATATCTAAGGCAGCTATCCGGAGAAGCTGATAACATGCAGCACGAGGGTTGTACCTTCCATCATTGATCTGAACACAACGCTCCACATGAAGAACAACGTATTATGGATCATTCAATACAAAATAATAGATACCTGTAGGATAAGTGGATAACATTAAGAAAGCAATTGTTACCAAGATTTTTTAGGACTCTAGTGTAATATACTATTTTTTATTATTCATACGGAATAATTTACAACTAAAACCCATGTATGAAACTAACTTCCATTCGACCTACATCATTACAACCACTCAAAGTATCCATACAACTTACAGGTGGATGGACGACCAAAATGTTAGCTCTCTACACTTACAAGATCGCTAAATCTACAAACACACAGACAAGCAAATACCATGACAGTGGCCACGGCTTCGGCAAACACCACCTCTTGCTTCTCCGAATCGCGCGTAGCCTTCTTAAACACCTTAGTCCTTACCCGTCCGATGGCCTTCTTCTTAGTCCTTAAACAATTTCAGTTTGATATCTCATATTGAATTATGTTGTTGAGAAGATCTGGCCAGTTTGCATGGAACGGGTTGCGTCTGAACAGTTTCTTTTGCCCATATTCCCATGGTTCCTGGAAAAGTTCAAACTATGGACAACTGTAAGTTCATTTTTTTGGACACTAGTTCCATTGCTCATTTTATTTCGCTTCCTTTTGAATGGTAACCATCAGCAATCTGAGAGTACTCTTGTTTCCACATACATACTGTTGTTCAAAGTTCAATACTAAGAAGCAATCTGCTTTCACTGTGCATCTTTTATGATAAGTTATTTGTAGGAAACATCTCAGGTCTAACAACCATTAAGGTGTAGAATGCAACCGTTGTTGTGGAATCAAACAAACATGAAACAGTCTATAAAGTCTTGCATTGAAACTTGTAGCACCCTGAAAATTTCAACTTCATACACAAAAAGTATGCTAGAAGAAATAAAACTTGGTATTTTTCCTTTGAACAATAGTATTTGAGTTTTATTCACAGGACAAATTTGAAATTGATGATCAATACATGCAGATTCTCTTTTAAAACAGAATCATGTTAGTTTTGTTGTCTCAATCAACTTGGTTACATGATTTCAGTTTGATATCTCATATTGAATTTAAAAGAAATGATTACAAACTAATTGCAATGCTAATGAGTGTCTTCCGTATAAAAGATTTGTCAAAATTGGATACTCACTTTTGCCAGCGTTTTTGGGGAAGACACGTACTGTCTCTACACCAGCAGTTAGACTTAAAGGTCCATCACAGGAAACCTGAGTATCATCACCCACAATCCCAAGATCAGCCCCTTCAACAACTTCAGTCGTGGCAGCTTCTTCCTCTGACTGAGCCCTTGCAGCTGCAAGAACAGGAAAAATCATACAACTCAGTCCAAACGAGAGGAGTATTGCAGAGACAAAAATGAGCAGACAAGGTCATGATCACCAGACATTTTATCAACTGAAGTTTCGAGAGAATCAGTTTCAGACAGGCCTGGAGGATAGGGAAGTGGCTGTAAGGTTCCGATGTAGAGAGGAGAGCAGGCGAAGGTGGCGCGCGCGGTCGAGGTGGAGGCCGCGGCCAGCGTGCCGACGGAGGCCGCCGCGTCTGAGGCCTGCTTCCAGATCTGCTTCGCCCGGAGGCGATCCCCATTGATAGCCGCTGCCCCACCGCCTCCGTCGGCGACGACGGCAGCTACCGGCGCCACGACCACCACCAGGAGGAGAAGCAGCATCGTGACGGCACCATCAGCCATGGCTAGACCTCACAAGCCTCGGTACTCGGGAGCCCATCGCATTGAACAGAGAAAGCGAGAGGGTGGAGGAAGCAGGCAATGTGCGTGCACGTACTGTGCACTTGCGCAGTGGTGGGTTGGGTGGGGAGAAGAAGATGACGACAAGGAAGGGATTCCAAGGGGAGGAAGCAGGTGGAGGGGGCGCCCACCGTGGCAGCGGCGGATTAGGCGGGTGCGTCGAGCGAGGCCAGCCATGGCTGCCGTGGCTCTAGGGTTTCGTGGCGAGAGGGTTTGGAGTTTCGGGGTTTTAAGGTTATGCGTGTGGGCTTGCATAGGAGATGGCGGTGTGGGGGCAGGATAGCTAACGGCCGAGATTTACACAATAGCGAATGAATGGCTGAGATTTACCCAACGGTAGATAATAGTAGATGAATCAATTCATCATTTATATAATAGGGTAGATAAATTTAACTAAATTCTTTCTCCTACCATGCGCCCCATGTTTTAATGTACTCCTTTTGCGTCCCTTGCACAAACATGATGGTACTAATCTAAATGCTTTGCTTTGGGTTTCGTTAATATAAAACATAGAGGAGATATTTGCGTATCGTTCTGAAACAACGCGAAGAAAGCATTGAGATTTGGGCTATGCTCTTATATATCTCGTTTACTCATAAGCTAATTGGTAGCTATTAAAAACATACTCTCTTCAGTTTAAAAAAAACAAGTCGTTTTATATATGATTATAAATAACAAGGAATGATTAATTAGTGTGTATCTTTTCTTATTTGTCCATATTAAATAGAGTCTAGAACAATTATATTTAAGATTATCTTTCTACCAAACTGGTTACTACTACAAAAGTTCGATTCCTCGTAGCTTTCTTTTTTTCTTTGGCGTGCATGCATGCTGGCACGCGTTCTTTTTTGCTTCCGTGTATTGCCTTGGAGCTGAAGTATGCACTATTAGGGGTATACATATCCAAAATGCACACCAAAATATAAAACAACTTGTTTTAGACAATTTTAGATGTAATCCTAAAATAATTTGTTTTGTGGAATTGAAGGGAGTACTAGAAATCGTCAAACTCGAATGCAATTAGAAACTTGGAATTATTTGAATCAGGAAAGCGGGCCCACCGCTCAGACACATAGACTCTCTAGTGCTACGCTTCAAGAATCTGCGCCTTTTAGGAGCGAAATGCTAGAAGCATGGGCCGCAACACAAGCAGAACAGTCACATTAGTTTACTAACCACACCTCTTGCCCTCTTGCTACCACTATTGTGACCTCCCTTAATTTGAGAACACTGTTACCGTATATTTTACTGATAGTATTATACTATTAATATGTCCATTTTAGCCATCAGGTTTAAAGGGTAATTTGGTACTTTTATTGATTATAATTTAGATATAACCGTCATTAGCAATTTTTCATATAATACTATCAACATTTCCACTATAAGTCAAAAACTTATGTGTTTCTTTTCTACTCGGCGCTTCAAAAATATAAGTAAAAAATTGTACAAAATGAGCTAGTGATATGGTTTGATTTCAGGTGTTTTAATAGAAAAGTATAACAAAATTAACATTCTATCTCTCCGCATCATATTTTTTTGAATGATTTTGCCCTCTATATATTCTACTACCCCTCATCAATATATTAGTATAAATTAATTTGATCCATTAAATAAAAAATATTAATAGTTAGCATACATTCTACTGCAAGTAAGTAGAATGCTCTATAAAATCTATCTAGTTGAGTCTGCTCTATCCACCGAACCCTCCTCCTTCAACCGCCAACATTTGGTTCACCTGATTCAGCATATGCTATATGCTTATAGGAGTTTGGGTCGCTATCGCCACACTGTTGCTTGAGCAAACACCGCCACCCCTCCTCTCTCCAATGGATAATTTAACTATTTGCCACTCTCTTCATGTGTCAATTAATGGCCCACATGTCAGTGACTCAGATGACCCCACATGTCAGCGACTCAGAGTGGCAAATTTGTTGCCACTCACCTGATAAGAGTGGCAAAAAATTGAATCTCCCCTCTCCAATTGCCATCGGGTGGAGGATATCTAAGAACGCCTTGGTCCAAAAACTAGCTAGCCACCACTGGTAGAGTTCAGATCTAATGGTAGATTATGTATATTGTGGGCAATCTTCCTAATTTACTAAACGGTATGGTTTCTCCGGAAATTTTGTTTATGAATGTTTCTTAGAAAATTTTTAAATCAAGTTTTAAACTTTCTAACAGTTAATTCATTCGTGTGTGCGCTCTCAAATAATTATTATAAACTTGGTTTCATCCATAATTAATATTCTATGTCTGTTTAAAGATCTTCAAGCCTTACTTCTAAAATCTTTAGTTTTACAAATAGTTCTGATTTTTTCATATTATAAAACCCAGTATTTATATAATCTAAACATAAACCAATATCTAAAATCTAAATAACTGACCTAGAACTCTCTATATCACTACTAGTAATGATAGTTGATAAGGCCGTATGACCACAGAAAGTGAGAAGGAGAGAGTACCTAGGTTTGGAAACGGGGAGCAACAGCTAGTTCAGCTGTTTTGTGGGACCAAGGCAAGGAGGCATGACCTGACGACGATCCCATTCCAAGCTTTCAAAGAGCTAGACAAGATATTTTCGAAGAGAGCACACCTACAGCCGCACAGTGAGCCCTACTAGCGGTACTTTACACCGATTCTCTACTCCAAATCAATCAGTCCATCCATCCATCACCAGTGCCTGGCCCTGCCCCCACCACCCCCATTCGATCCCATCGATCCATCGGCCGGTTGCTGAAACTAGCTAATCCACCGTGCCCATGCGGCCATGCATGCACCAACGGTGAGTCAGTTAACCGACCGGTCGCGCCTCAGGCCACCGCCTACGATCTCCCGCTCGCCGGCCGGTGTGGCGGCATGCTCCTACGCACGGACGGAATGATCACGTCCATGGGCCCAAGCTTTTCGTGACAATATTTTATCCCCTCCAGTAGTTGGCGACTAGCGAGTAGTATTGGCTACCGAGTGAAATTGAGATCTCGACGAAACTGCACTACCGCAGCATGCAATTCGATCGATGCATCGGGCAGCTAGATTAGGCAGTTGGGGTTAGAGCCTTAGAGGCATTTTTAATACGGTTAGCACGCCCGCTTTGGCGCGGTTGGATCACGCTCGCCTTGGTCCAAAAGGCGGCACGTACTGTTTGTATCATCGATCACCTCGAATCTCGAGCGATGTCGACGCCACGGCAGGTGCAAGCAGAGAGGAAGGGTCAGGAGCCCGACACTTGTCGCGCTCTCGCCTCCCGCACGCGCCTATATGAACAAACCCCGAACAGGCAGCTCAGCCTCAGCTCATCCATCGCTAGGTGCCCCGCACACGCTGCGTCCATTAGTTTAGTCATATACTAGTACGTAATCTAGCTGCCCTGCCCATAATTAGCAAGCAAGCAAGCCGTTTGAGGGATTTGACGTCTTTGCTAGTTTGCTAGCTAGCTCGGAGATTAGTAGTAGCAGCAGCAGGTGGAGCGGCGGCCGGAGGGAGGGAGGTAGGTGTAGAGGTATCAGCGGATATGGACGCGCTCCACACGGAGCTGGCGCTGGGGCTGATCGGGTGCGACGGCGCCCAGCCGCAGACGGCGGCGTTCGTGGCGAAGACGTACCAGATGGTGTGCGACCCGCGGACGGACGCGCTCGTCCGCTGGGGGAGGGACAACAACAGCTTCCTCGTCGCCGACGCCGCCGCGTTCTCGCAGCTCCTCCTCCCCTGCTTCTTCAAGCACGCCAACTTCTCCAGCTTCGTCCGCCAGCTCAACACCTATGTCAGTATACTACACATATGTATAGGATATCGCCAGCCCGATTCGCCGGCCGGCTGCCGCCGCCGCCGCCGCCGTCGCCATGATTAGTACGTGTGCTGATGGGTTTAACCAATCTTGTGTACTGCGTGCAGGGCTTCCGGAAGGTTCACCCAGACCGGTGGGAATTCGCGCACGAGTCGTTCCTGCGGGGGCAGACGCACCTGCTGCCGCGCATCGTGCGCCGCAAGAAGCAGCGAGGGGAGGATGGCGGCAGCAGCGGCGGCGGCGCGTCGTGCTCTTTCGGTGGCTTGATCAGCGGCGTCGCCGGCGAGCATCACGTGGCGGCCTGCACGGGATCAATGTTGGGAGGAGAGGAGGAGGCGGAGGACGCGGAGAAGGAGGCCGCGCTGTTCGAGGAGGTGCAGCGGCTTCGACACGAGCAGACTGCAATCGGGGAGAAGCTGGCGCGGATGAGCCAGCGGCTGCAGGCGACGGAGCGACGGCCCGACCAGCTCATGTCCTTCCTCACCAAGCTCGCCGACGACCCCAACGCCGTCAGTGGCCACCTCCTCGAGCAGGCCGCCGAGAAAAAGTGCCGCCGCCAGCACCTCCCAGCTGCTTCCCAGCACGAACCCACCGTCTTTCCCCTCTCGCCTGCACCGCCACCGCCACCACCACCACCGCAGCCGCTCCTGGCACTCGCCGGCGCCGCGGCCGCCATGGACAGCACCTGGCAATGGACGGAGCAGAAGCCTATCGCCCTCCCGTCCTTCGAGTCTCCACCCACCGCTAGCTGCGGCGTGCAGCAAGTGCTGGAGCTCGGGGGCGGCGGCGTCATGGGCCTAACTGACGGTGAGCCCGCCGTGGTGGATCCTCCCTTCCCATTCTGCCTACTTGGCAAGGTTTTCTTTTAACCTGCCAAATCACGATCACTTCTACCCACGTATACACAGCGGCAAAAAATGTAAAATGGTTCTAGTACAATATAATGCATGCAGTAATAGTATTACTACCAATATCAATATGTATTGATCTGATTATTCTTACAGGGGTACCTATGTACAACGCATGAATCGTAATGATATTTTGAATCAAGATAGAGTCCTCTATTGTTATGTACTATATATTGTTTGACTTTTAAAAGGTAAATTTCTTAAATTTTGACTAAATTTAAATAAAAATATTTTCACATTTATAATATCAATTAAATACATTATTAACACATATTCAATGGACGATTTAATAAAATTAATTTAATATCATAATTATTGGTATATTTTTTTATAAAAATGGTCAAAGTTAAAAAGATTTCAATTAAAAAAAATCAACACAACTTACGATATATAACGGCTTTGCGACTTTGCATGTATTAGCTACATAGATGGACATTTCTTCTTGCCCTCCAAGGATGTAGGGATGATGATCAAAGTGATTAAGCTAATCTCGGTGCACTTTCTGCATATATATAACCTTAATTTGCTCGGAACATATGGCTGCCTGTGATTGCTCATCTGCCCTGGCTGATTGCTTTAGCTGCCTTAGTTTATGGAGTAGTTTGTGCCGTTTTTTTTTTTTTTTGCTATGGATGCTTTGTTTCTCCGGTCGGGGCCCCACTGCTCAGGCAATATATATATATAGGAAGCTAAAGCAGGTAAAGAATTGACGATCGCTGGGCTGTTAATGGTCCAGGTGTCGGTCTCCATTAGCATTTCTGCAGTGATGATGCTAATTAAAGATTGGATTTGGACGTCGACGAGGAAATAAACTCAAAGGCCGCCCTTGAGCTCACGAGAGGTCGACGCGGTCGATTAGGTGGCGATTTTTGATGTGATTTTCCCTGTGATATGATGTAATGGAGCTGCAGCTACTTGACTACTTTGGGTGAGGTTGCCGTGGCTTAATTGTGGCTAAGCGTCTGAAAACTTTCTTTAACCACCCCACTAAGCGGTCCTGCACCTGCTGTTACGTTAACTTCGGTGGCTTAATTTGCATGATTATTCCAACCTGCCGGCCGGCCGGTCGATCGATTGATCGAAACGATGGGATGGAAAATATTTACAAAGATTTGGCTGTTCACCCGTAGATCGATGATCGATCGAGCTGTACTGGTTAGCAGCGATCGAGAGGCGATATGTGCATGGGCGTACAGGACTACAGGGGCAGCTAGCTTTGATCAACAACTGGCTAATTACTCTGTCGATCCATTTGACCGTTTATCAATACTGATCACTATATGTGTTATTGGTATTTAAACTTTGAGCAAATTTATTTTACTAATAAGTTGATACCCAAATTATTTTATTAATAAATTGATAACTACTTAAAAATATGCTATAATTATCGATGTGTATTACGTCAAAAAAACAAGAACATAATATAACCATTTAAAATGGTTGTGTCTCCTTTTCAAAAAAATGGTTGTCTGTCAAAGTTAAAATATAATAGTCAACAAGTAAATAGGAACACAATGCGTGTGCACTCTCTCTCTCTCTCTCTCTTACTTAAAAAAGAAACTCTGTAGATTTCGATCAACAATTAGTTAACTTACAAATATATTTGGTGTAGAAAATTGTACCAATAGATTTATACATTAAAATACTTTTCACACAATATTAATTTCGTATATATATATATATTAATATAAGTATTTTTAAATGAAATCAGGCATTGTAAAAGTGAACGGAGCTCAGTACCGAAGTAGCTAGCTAGCTAATTATGTAGGTGGTACACTATACTGGAGCGTAGCGTGATGGGCACTAGACGGTTTCTGTCCACCATCCACGTGACATGATATGGTCCATGTCCCCCTCGGCCGATCGGAATATGTAGCATGCATGATTACACTGCTCTCTATAGTAGTATAGTCAGGTGAGCTGACGCTGTTCCGTATTCAATGAGATATACGTAAATGAATACCGCGATCGATGGTAACTGCCATAATGAAATAATATGTAATGATTTATTATCAGTGTGTCTGACAGCTTATTAGTTGATTATGCTTAAAAATAAACAAATTATATATCAAACCAAAAATCATAACAGTAATAATCATAATGAGTTATATAATTAATAATCAGAATTAACTATCTCTACTTATTAAATAAGCATGATTATATTATAATTATGATTATTTTAAATTATTTGAGCATATATGTCACCTACTGTACACATTAAGTTGTGGTACTTACACGATCAGATGAATTAATGAACAGATGCCACTATATCAATAATAATTATAATTATAATTATAATTATAATTATTATTATTATATCACTACATATGGCTAGTAGGCAAAGTAAACGGATGTGTCCAAAATAAGATGGGCCCTGCAATTAGCAGGTGACCCACTGTTCCCATCAGATGACGCATGTCGGCTCGTTTATTAACATGTAAATCGTCACCGGATATCTCAGTGCGTGTACTGTGTTAAATCATATAGGACACCACGGGAGAGCCCACTTAGATCGATCACGCCGCCTTAAAAAGTATATACGCACTGTTACTGTGTGCCGCATCTCTCCAACCTGCGCGAGAAGACATGCATGCACAGACGACGCGACCAACTGATATATTAAGTCTTAAAAAAAGATATGCGGCTTAAAAATACTCCTGAGTTGAAAAATGTAAAACATGTCTGCATTAAAAAGTCACTATTTTAAATATTATGAAAGATAATTGATGACTTAAGTTTAACGTCGAAAACCATGTTAAATATACTACTAATATTTTATAACAGAGGAACTTATGTCACTCTTAGTATAAACATCACCAAATAGTGTCCACGTATGACATGGCATATGAATACTACTTTAGATGTCTCTAATACATCATATATATAATCTAAATAATTAATTGATCACTTAAATCTCTTTCTTATCTTCGCCCATCATGAAGACATGGTATAGGTTAGTTAGGACTGCCTTACTAAGCTAAAAATATAAGCTAAAAATACGAGAAAAAAAGCATTTGTAAAAATTAATTTACTATGCCCACTTGCAAGCCACGGCTAAAAAGAAATTCCACGTGTTTACGTATGTTTGGACCTCTCGAGAGTCGAGTCTCGAGCATGTGAGAGGCGAAAAGCAGCCCGCGAGCGTCGTACAACGTACAGAGGCGTGAGTGTGACGTGCCACTGTAGGATTGCCTGGGAGCTCATGCAGGCCGGCGGATCGCACTGTTGCGCATTCAGTTGCATGCGACCCGGCGGTGCGGGGCCCACCATGTCACGCTCCCGCCCGTATAAAAATACATTATCTACACCTCGCGCTTCATGCTTTCCTTTCCTTTGCTTTGCTTTGCTTCGTCAATCTACGACGCTACGCTAGGCTAGCTTCTACCCTCTATATATCGAGCAAGTGCATTATACTGCGTGTACGTTATTTGATATATGGACATGCATGCATGAGTACATCGGACTGATACGTGTGTTGATGACGAATTACAAACGTACGTACGTGGTACATGCCCGATTTGGGGTACGTGTGTCGAGATAATGCCCTTGTCCATGGTATGATGGTATAATGCATGACGCAGTGTACGTACGTAGTTGGAGCCGCATATCTGTACATGCATGGCCGCGAAGAGTAGCCAAGTAGTCTACCCATCGATCGATTATCCTATCACTTTAGGGGCCAACGGGGAATCTAAATTCTAAAACAAAAATGATTGGGTATCCTTCAATTCTCACGTTTCTATATAACAACCACACATATGCAATAAAGGTTTAATTATCAAACTTTATATATTTAATATTAGTACGTAGTGATAATAACGCTAATATTAATATATTATGAAGACATTGCTAAAATAAAGTAGCATATTTGTTCTGAGTGCCTAAAAATTATGTCGTTGGTCATATTAACTTGTCTAGATTCAAATGATAGTTGTACATAAAGTAAAAGATTGTTTATAGGAAAAATAGAATCAATATTTGCGTATTAAATATAAATATACTTTCAAAGTCTTGCTCCACCCAAAATTACACATGAAAGTCCTTTAGTTATTTCAATAATCCATTATATATTTGTAACACAACAATAATAAAACTAGCAGCTATAGGACTTTTATTCAGTTATTTATGATTGCAAGGTAGTTTATTATTCATGTGCCACAATATTATCACTAGTTTGTTTATTTTAATTTCACCCTATGCCGACTTGCCGAGAGATACATGCTCATGCACAACGCGCCGAGCGGAAAAGACAAATCACAAGCAAAGCTTAGGAATGATTGGCCTGGCCCTAGCTAGGATCGTTCCTCTCTCCTTTGTTGTACATATTTCAGGTTTGCAACCTTCGACGCTATACAGTGTAGGTTGCATCTTTTTTTAAGCAATTCACACGAGAAGGTGGGTTTGTATTAATTAAACCGATTTTTTAAATAAAATTATAACCTTGAAAGATTATAATCAGGAAAAATAAAAAATTACACACCACACAGGCCAGCAGCAAACACCCACAACCTAAGGGTAGCACTAACCAAAATTAAGTCGCCGCTAGGCGAGACCGACCAACGCTAGCAAGAGAGGCACCAATAAGACCTTTAAAATGATAACTCCAAGGAGGTCACGATGCAGAAGCGTCGCTATCATCCGCCTATGAGCCTTAGGCTAGGTTTTTACCCAAAGAGTCTCACGACAGGAAGAGAGGGCGGTTATGCGACAAAGCCTCAAAGGAGGAACATGGCGCCCAAAAGCATCATCGATATCGGCCCAACCAAGTTGGGTAGGGCTTTTGCCCAAACCAATCCCCCAACCCTAAAGATGCCCTCAAACTACCGCAAGCAAACAAAAATAGGACCATGCAACTCTGTTGCCCGACCAAGCCAGCACCCCATTGCCAGCGCAACTGACAGCACGCTGAACGAAACAGCAGGCAAGCAAAGCTTCTTCTAGGACAGCACTCCGCCGAAACCAAGGAACGCCCCACAACCGAGAGGGAAGGCGGCCACAGGAGAGGAGGAGTTCCAAGGAGAGGGAGGAGAAAAATGCTAGAAGAAGGCGATCCTTGCACTGCTGAGACGAAGACAACCAAGACAACCACGAGCACGACGAGGGCGACACGAAGGGAGAACACAACCAGACGTGCCCACCACCGAAGGCCCCACACACACTACTCCACGA
>ASSH01052202.1:0-18968 GCA_000418225.1 Zizania latifolia
ATATTGTAGACCGCTTATTTATTTTGATCTAATGGTTAGGATTAAAGATGATAACCTATTAGGTTATCATTGATTTTTCTGCTCAAACTTTCTAATTATTTATCGGTTACCAAGTATTTTTAATTTTAGTTTATTTTTAATTCTAACTAAAATCAATGATCAGATTAATTTTAAGTGTTACCTCTTCTTAAGAGGTAATGAGGTAACGCGTGTACCTCTTAGCAGTGACAGCTCTGGAGAAGCGCCTGAACGGACGGACGGAGGGACGAATGGAACGATGCGACGCCGATCTCCTGTAGCTAGCTAGCACAGCGCGCGCTGGGGCCTGCGGCGACAGCGGCAGCAGCAGCCAGCGACGCGGCAGCAGCCGCCCCGGGAAGAAGAGCTCGCGTCGCGCCACCGCGCAGTACCACTAACACCGAGAAAGATAGGGCGCGGCCGGCCGCCTAGCTGTTCCACCCGCCGCCCCGGCCAGGCGGGCTAGCTCTAGCTTCCAATCAACGTAACGATGCGAATGTCTCGTAGTACTGGCACTGTTTGGTCTTCTAGCTAGCTCGCTTGTCCCTGGGACGACGTGTGAAGAGCGTACTGGTCTATTGGTGAACAGTCATTTTCATCAGAGAGAGAGAGAGAGAGAGAGAGAGTTATATCTATATTTGAGATCGAGGACCTGGATAGGTTTGGGACAGGGGCAAGGGCAACACGAGGACCAGATTTCATAATTCTCTCAAGCAGAGAATGTTGAATAGTAAAGAGGAAAGATAGTACTGTTTTTAATGTATAGAGATAAAAAGATCGACACAAATCTAATCACATACTAATATTCTCTAACTAATACAAACACACACACATTAACATCCCCTCAATCCGAGCTAGCATAAACAATGCGAACGCATATACTAAAGAACAAAATTATAAGAGTGATTAACAATGATAGCTATTTGTGACTTAGTCGAGTAGCCAAAAACCAAGGGGGCAAAACGGCCATCGTCGAGCTGGGTACGGTGTTGGTTATTAATTTGGTCCATCCATGCTTGGGTTGGGCTTTTGTCATCTTAGTTGGGCTGCATTGAGGTCGTTTTCTTAATCCTTATTCCTCTCTGTTCGGGGAGGGTTACGACTTACGAGTTACGAGGGTATATTTCGTTTTGGTGTTGATCTAACAATGTAAGACGTCTTCAGAGTTCATATTCTTAGACACTTTTTTTCTTATATTACCCGTCCTACTGATAATAAACAGTAGTACTATTATGTACATGTAAGCAAGTATTAAATTGTGAAGGAAGAAGTAATTAACGGTAATGTAGTCTTTTATACTCACACCTTGGTTTATGTGTTAAGAAGAAATACACCACCATAGTACCTGAACGGAGGGAGTAATTAACAAACGATTATTGCTTTTCCGAGGATGTTAACCGAGATTAATTTACGAAAACAGAATCTACATCTGGCCTGCTGCGTTGCTGGGCCTGGGCTGATGGCTCGTGACACCCTGCGCAGTCGATCTTCAAATCCATCAGTGACGATATGAATCGGCACGTTCAATATTTCGGACCGAAATTCTCCTTCCGGTTGACTTTACCTCTGAACAAATGTTTCGAATTTATTAAATATAGCGGATTTTGTAACTAAATTTCAAAAATCGCGTCAAGACTTTGAATTTTGTAATTAAATTTCAAAACTGCTCCTGCCGCGACTGGCCGGCGTACGTCGTCCCGGCGGTTACTGCTGCCACCGGCGAGAAGCGGCGAGAAGCTGGCCACCGCCGCTGACCCCGCTGCCCACGCCGACGTCGAGATCAAGACCTCCGGCTCTGCCACCGGGGAGCGGTCTCCCGCCCGGCCTGATCATCGAACCCTGCGTGCCACCGGAAACGCCTAGCTCGTCGCGCTCCGCGCCGTCGCCGTTCTTTTGCCCCACGCCGGCGCCGGGGTACAATAAATTAAGTTCATGGATCTAAATTGATGGATTTACAAGTTTATAAACTAATATCACGATGTAAGTCGTTTTACTTTTTTCAAGTTAAACTTCTTTAACTTTAATCAAGTTTAAATAAAAATATATTAATATTGACAATATCAAATAAGTACACTATTAAAATATAATTAATGGTTAATTTAATAAAACTAATTCGATGTTGTAATTGTTATGATATATTTTCATAAAATTAGTCAAAGTTGAAGAAATTGACTTTAAAAAAATCACACGACTTGTATTATATTGTAAAATGGAGAGACTAGTATATGACATCTTGGTGCGACTTTTTAAAGAAATCATTTGCCTCTTAATGTAAGATTGCACACATGCATAATGATTGAGTTTTGAAAAACAGTCATAATAAGGGGGAACCCCAATGAGATCAACTAAGCAAAACATACACCAACTAAAAGCAAATTAAGTAGCAATAGCTCGCTCTCTATCCTGGTATATTGGTGTATTTGGATATGTAAAACAAAAATTTTAGTGGAGATTAGGAGAAATAACAATTCACGGGCATTGTATATTTGGATGTAGAGAACAGGGGAAATAGTGTTCTAGATTTTATCCACACATTGCTTAAGAAGTGTATGAGTACAGTTTTTGAAGCATACGTACAGCTCAAGTAAATGTGCGGATTGAAGACCTGTAAATTTATTTGATTGTTCAGATCTATTATATTATCAAAACAAGGAAAAAGAAGCCACCACATTTATTCTAGGGCCTAAAAATTACCATGTTAATCAGATAGAAGAAGAATAAATATGTACCATTATTAGATAATGATGTCTTCAGATTAACTTGAAAAATAGAATAATATTGATCAGAGATTAATAGGAATAGGAAGGTTGGATAGAAAAGTCTACAATATATAGAGTTTGAATAAAAAAATGAATCGAGAGTTGAATAGGAAAGCACTAAAATCAATTAGTGTAAATACGTGGATCATCGCACTATATATGTTTGTTCATAATTTCGTACGACATTTATTCGAAGTTGCATGCACATATATCATAGCCCGGCCGGCGTAGTATAAAACTTCTTTTATATTAGGGAAACGATCATGGCTACAACCTTACTTATTTTTCTACGAACTTAGTGAAATTAATATAATTTGACTTAGGACAAAACTAATAATGTTTTTATATTTTGAAACAGTAAGTAATTCCGCCGGACATGCCGCCTCGGTCGTCATGGACGATCGCCCAGATACGCGCCTCCTCCTCCGGTGAAGAAGCGATGAAAGCTGCCGCCTTCCGTCCAGAGTTCAGCGGCAGAAGAGCTGGTCGAACCGCCGTACTGCGGGTGCAACGACGATCTGTAGTAGTCCATGACCGGCGGCGCCGGCGCCATCGGAAACGGCTTCCAGTGCCTCTTCCGCTGGTTGATGAACCAGTTGCTGATCTGCTTCGTGTCCAGCCCCGTCGACTCCGCCAGCACCGCCTTCTCCATCTCCTACATATACGCACACCAGCACGGCGGCTAGCTCATTAATTAATCTCCTTAATTTATCAGTCACAGTTACTCATGCTCAAGCTGGCAGAGCTAGCTAGCTGCGTCCATGGCGCCATGCATGTGGTGTGCGTAAGTTGCGTACCGATGGGTAGGGCCATCTGTAGTGCAGGTGCCACCATTGGAGCAGCTTCCCGCGGGCGTCCCTCGGGAGATGCCCTTTCTTCTTTTTCTTGGAGAGCTCCCTCCAGAGGCTGCTCAGGTCGCCGCTGTACTTGTTCAGTAGGTGGCTCTTCAGCTCTGCATTCTCCGCTGCGTTCTCTGGCGAGCCACCGGCGGCCATACCGCCAGCTTCTTGCTCGTCTTCGGAAGAACCGTCTCCTTCGCAGCTGTTGTCATCTGCAGGATCGGAGGTGCAATAAATAAGCAGTACACAAATAGATGGTTTGTCAGGAACTCAGGATACTCTGGACCGTGCTATGGATAAGGCAAACCATGTCCTACGGTCTGCAAATCTTGGAGACACATGATCCCACTGCAAGCAATTATAGTGTAATCACACTGTAGTATTTATTATGTTATTATAACTTTCACTAATACAATGGTTTACAAATCAACATCAAAGAACTTGTGTACATTATACAAAGACAATCCCTATAAGCTAAACATGATTTTTTTTACCGTCATACATCCTCAACAGCCTTGAAGTCATTCATTAAACACACATTTACTATCCTAATTTAGTTTTCAACGTACCCATCCGACAGCTAGCGGCAAAATATGTTGTCCCACTAACACTCAGACCGATCCAAACGGGAATTAAACGTTTGAACTGTTGCACGCCCCCAAGCATGATCCACATCCACTGTTCAGCAAACGTACGTACTATGGATTAGTCCCACCTTACTAAAATATAATAAGAAGATGAGTAAGAAATCCATACTACTTTTTTTTAAGATAGGTAAGCGTGAGTTCAAAGTGATTAGTTAAAGTAATAAATAATCAAGTCTGAAAGTAGCATGCGTACTTTGGATATAAAAATTATCTTTTATAAATATTAGGTTGCTTTATTTGGTACAAAATTTTAACTCTAAACTTGTTACTTCATCCGTCCTAAAATATAGCAATGTTTACGTTTGGACACATGTATTAAATAGATATATAAAAAAATCATAACACTCTCCTTGAGATGAGTGAGTGTGGGCCTAAAAGTAATTAGGTGGAGTAATAAATAATAGTGTTCAAGGATAGTATATATACTTTGAACGTAAAACTTATATTTTACAAGTACTAAGTTGTTATATTTAAGACAATTTTTAACTCTAAAAAATATTCCCTCCATTATAAAATATAACACTTAATTTTTAGAATTCAAAATTTTGTTCCAACTATAACAACCCAGATCGAATCGCCGAAATAGAAAAATTCGTTGTACTTGTAAAATATAATTTTTACCTATATTACTTATGCTATCTTTTGACTTTATTACTCATTACTCTATCTAACTACTTTTAACTCTATACTTATCTACTTAAAAAGAGTATTATGATTTTATCAGACTTTCTTACTATATATGTTCAAATTAAAAGATCGTTTATTTTATGATGAAGGAGGAGTACTATATTGGAGTAGTATATCTAAAGGCCGGACGTCATCTTCGGAACCATGCTAGTACTAGTAACTACAGTACTTATTAGCTGCCTACCTGATTGACGTACGTCATATCATGCATGCACTCAGATAGAAAATTAAAAGTGAAGCCAATAATAATTACCCGTGGATCGATCCAGACGAGCAGCGACAGAGAAACACGTCGATCGATCATTCGATCTCACCGATCAGGCTTTCACGTGGTTATGCAGAGCAGTTGCAGACATTAGGCTACTACGTACGTGCACAGTGTTTCTGCTGCATGTGCCAATGTAATGGCCACTCGTTGTGCACGACATGAGTGATGGAACATGTGATTTGGACGGACCACACACCCTCATGCATATGTACGAGCAAATCAGCGACCGAAAGAATTTATTATACAAATTACTCTGTCTGTCTGTCACGGAGATAGAGCGTTATAATATTATGGGACGAATAAACGTATACTATAAAAATCTACTTATCTAGATTCGTTGTATTATAAAATATCTTATATAATTTTAGGTTATAATATTATGGGACGAAGAAAGTATATATTATGAAAATAGACCTACATTAACATGTACATTAGTTGATACTACACCAATAAAAATGAGGATCAACATCATATATATAATTATGAGTACTAACAGAAAAAATCTCATTTATTGATTACTAACAGAAAAAAAACCTGAGGTCAAACAACTGGGAACCACACCAAAAATAATTAATTATGGGTCTATTTACAGTATCCTAGAATCAACAAGAATTTAATTGATCCGATTCTATTATACTACACCTGATAGTATGTGCTCTAGAAATTATTGGTGGAAATCAAAATTCAAATACTCATATAGAGGTAGGATAAATTGGCATGTCATATGACATCTTAATGTAGATGAATGGGTACATTTCCCTCAACAAATTCAGAAGAAAATGTTTCAGTTTTATATGAAAAATTATTGATTAAAATTGTATTTCATTTGTTGCATCGGTGTGTTGCCCTTTTTGTCTTTGATTCTACTTAGTGTGAAAATCTTGTAATAAGTGTTTATGGTTTTATACATATCTGGGTGCAGTGGTCGGTATATTATTATTATTATAATATTATCTTAAAATGTTGATTAGTACTCCGTAGTAGAAGATAACTAAAATTGTCGATTTGTAGTGGGGTCAAAAGTTCGAGTGTGGAAATCTCCTTCATAAACACTAGAATACAAGATATTTATCTATGTTTGGGTCTCCTGAAGAATAATAACCCTATATCCTGCCATGGCAGTGTGTATTACTCGAAAATAGGCATATGTTACACCTAGACTTAGACCTGGTTTGATCTAGCATGGCATGTGTGGATAAAGTTATTTCTTGGATGAGTTGTGGTGGCTCAACTTGAGTCTAGTACCCATAACACTGACACTTATAAAGGACAAAAAAGGAAAGTGAATTAAATTGCTTATTTTCATTTTCTAAAATTAAGAATGCATATTGTGTTGTACATATGTTTCCTAAACAGTTTAAATTAATATGCGAATCGGTTCTTACAACCACGCGCTCACATAATATATACACACACGGTATAGTTCTGTATGTGTGTGTGAAGCTCACTATACGACACTGTTCTCCAAAAGTTCCATAAATGTATTATATATGATGTCACATAATATACCTGATAAGTTTGTTTAGGAATGTATAAATGGTCGTTTATATATGTTCATGTTTCAACACAACCACAAGAAAGTTGTTTTGCAGAAACTCTAATTCTACTAGTTGCTATACCATATTTTAAATTATGTGGGAAACCGGAAATTTAAGAATAATTCCTTAATTTTACTCTAATTGGTAGTAAAATTCTAATTCATTTTAATGGCGCAAACACATAATTAAATTAAATTTAAATTCATTTTACACCTAGTGCCGCAAATATGTATTTCAGATCGGATGTAGCATCAGGGTATTTAAGTATATGCACCTAGTGCCAACGAGACGATCTGCGCCTCCATGCTCCTTAAGAATGCGTCAGCTTCTTGGATTGGTCTTCCTAGCTCCTGCACGTACTTCGCCATCATATAAAAGTATGTCTCCTGCGCACAATTGATCGATGATATAACTTAGATGAGGTATAGCTAGCTCCGTACGTCTAGATTGATCAATGCATATACCATCAATTACGTACAATGAATTGGTCGAGCTCTGGATCAGCCGCCTGTTCTGCAGGCTGGTCGTCGGAGGAGAGCTCATCGATGATGGAGGAGAGCCGACGAGCAACATCTAGCGGCGCTCCGATCTTAGGTACAACAAAATTAATTAAGATCAATTTAATTAGTTTGCATGGAAATAAAGCAGGAGAAGACAAAATTAACCAACTACGCAAGAACTAATTTTCTGGGAAATATGTATTAGATTCATGTGTACATGTATATGCGCGCGTTACCTTCCTGCACTCTACGATGGCTCTCAGGAGAGACGGATACAGAGGGTGCGACATAATCTTGGCCTTGATCGCTTCCGGTGACCCGCTGCTGCCATGGCTGGACTGCTTAGAACGATCCGAGGCGGGGGGCGCCGGCGGCGAAGTGGACGTGTGATCTCGAGCGAGGCAGAAGGGAGCTGTGGTGCTGGCCTTCGAGCCGCTGGCCAGAAGATGGTGGGGCTGCTGCTCCTGCTCCATGTGAGACTGTGGCGAGCTATCTTTTAGCAGATTGACTCAGGTTATCCAATTGAGGATTATATTGTAGTATGTCTGTGGGGGGAAGAGAGAAGAGGGCATGCACGCATTAGGGCAAGTATCGAGACGCTTTCTCTGTTGCACCTGAGATCCTTTGATTAATTCTTGATCGCTCGGGTTGAGTGATTGAGAGGGAGAGGGCGTGGTTTGTGCTTGCGATCAAGATAGGTAGCTGCAGCTAGATGGACAGCCATGGGAAGGAGAAAAGCCTTCATATATAGTATGTTGATAATGCATGCAGCTGAGCTACGCGAACCATGGTTGTTGTGTAATTAAGGGGCTTTGGTTTTTATTGGCTCTCGCCATCCAGCGAAGCTCTTCACTGCTTAGCAGATAAGGAAATACGTACGTGCCAGCGTGTAAAGACTTTACCAATGTACCATGTTCTACATACGCATTCGACTTTAGTGCTGCTTTTGACCTTTTGTGTAGTGGCATGCATACGTACTCTCTTTTACCGAAGACCGGATCTCTGTTTAAATTAAATTCTCCCCGCGTGCCGCGGAACCTTGTCGCCGGCCACAAGATATTTCCCATAGATTTGACTGCTGCTGATCATGACATCCAACAAGATCCCTCCATTAATTTGATATATTTCTTTTGCTGTTGAAACTAAAACAAATTTTCTTGGGGAATAATGGAATATTTTCACAAAAGGAAAACAAAAGATTTATACATAAACTTAGCGAGCTATCTATTATCCAAATAAAAGATTAATATACACACACGTTAATATCCACAGATTTGCATATATTCATATTAATATTCAAATAACAGTCATATTCATATATAAATAATAGATTCGCATATATTTATATTCATATCTAAATAATAAATTTACATGCATTTATATTCACATCGACATGTATATATATTCACATCTATATTCATAAACAATATTAAATACCCCTCATAGACATGTCATATTCACATGCACATTTTTTTGAACTGGAAGCAGGAGATGTGCTATTGCATTAAGAGAGGAAAAAAACAGAGAAGGGCAACACCAGCAAGGGTACCCAGAACCGTTCACCGTTCACCTGGACAATGCATACAACATACAACACATAAACAACAAGGCAGGGAAGAGGGGAAAAACAACACTAGGCAACAATAGGACAGCGCTAGGCAACAACAGGAGCATAGAACTATTGTCAGCAAGCCACATCCTGAACTATCTGAGAGAAAATTTGAGGTGCAGTAGCCGATGAGCCTTGAAAGATGCGACGATTCCATTCTTTCCAAAGATTCCAGAAGACATAGACAAGAATGCCACTGGTTTCTCGACGTTGAGACATAGGGGCAGCGGAATAAATCAATTGCCAATGCCCAGCCATTGAATTCACGCGAGAGAGGGGATAGAGATTCGGGGAAGCTTGCCAAACCAAGACAAGGTACCAATCTTCCTTAGCGAAGATATAGTTGAAGAGGATATGAAGGGCCGTTTCATCTTCTTGATCACAAAGGATGCAAGATCGCCTATGAGGCCATCATCTCTTTGAAAGATTATCCGCAGTTAGAATCTTTTGCTATAAGGATAGCCAAGCAAAGAAACGGCACTTGCCCCCCGCGCGTGCTTTCCAAACAAGCGATGGCCAAACGGGGCGAATGAGGCCTGCCAGTTGGGTGAGATAAGCAGATTTCACTGTGAAGATACCATTGTTCGTCCAATGCCATGAAATTCGATCCGGATCCGAAGTAATCCTATGGAAGTTGTTGATTAGGCCCCAGAGAGAGATGAACTCCACAAGGTGAGAAGGATCATCTAGGTGACGAATACTCCGGATCCAATTGTCATTGAGGAGCTCAGCCTCAACAGTTCAATTTTTTTGGGCTGTGAGGAAAAAAGGCCAGGAGCCAAGTCTTTTGGGGCACAATCATTGAGCCACCTAGACTTTCAGAAGCTAAAACGGTCTCCTTTCCCGATAGAAATTACAATGGAGGCGCCGAAGAGCTCCTTGTCAGCCTTATCTAATGGCAGTGAGATACTTCTCCAGTCCTGATGAGCATCTGTTGCAGCTTTCTAAGGCCAGCGAAGGAGCAAGGCGTGACTGAAGCGGTGAAGGTTCAGGATCTCAAGGCTTCCGAAGGCCTTAGGGGTGCAGACAAAGGACCAACGAATAAGGCAGTGACCCCTATTAGCGTCCTTCGAACCCTTCCAAAGGAAAGCCCTCCAAAGCTTGTCGATCCGCCTGAGCACCCAAAGCGGGATCTGCAAGGCAGAAAGATGATAAGTAGAAATTGCCGACAGGACCGCCTGGACTAGAGTGAGCCATCCTTGGGAGGATAATAAGCCGCCCTTCCACCCTAAAAGATGGCTACTAATCTTGTTGAGAAGCGACTAGAAGTCGAGCTTCCGAAGCTTCCTGAAGTACAGCAAGAGGCCAAGGTAACTAACGACAGGGGAAGCTGCTCCATTTAGCCGAGAAGATACCTTGAAGGGATTCGATGACCTCGGCATTGCACCGGATTGGAAAGATCTATGACTTTTCGATGTTTGTGACTAGACCTGTCACCTTACCGAAAAGCTCAAGGATTTCCTTGAGATTTTGAAGATCTTGTTGCGTAGGTGAGAGGAAGAGAGCTACATCATCAGTATATAAGGACATTCTAGAGATGTTGCTCCTCGTAGGAAGAGGAGAAAGGATGCCAGAATCTGTAGCAAGGTCTAGAAGCTTCTTTAGAGAATCAATCGCTAGGATGAAGAGCATGGGGAAAGGGGGTCCACTTGACGAAGGCCTCTACGATGCATGAAACCCCCACATGGCCGTCCATTAAGAAGGACGCATGAAGAGGAGGTTGAGAGAAGCATGCAGATCCATTCCCGCCATCTAGGCCTAAAGCCTCGCTTTTGCAAAAGCTCCTGAAGGAATTCCCAGTTGACTAAATCGAAGGCTTTTGTAATATCCAATTTAATGAACAGAACCAGAGTATTGGAGGAATGAAGGCTCTTCAGTAAATGCTGAACCTTAATGAAATTGTCTTGGATGGCTCGTCTTTTGGTGAAGACACTCTGACAAGGAGAGATCAGTGCATCCAAATGAGTTGCCAACCTAGAAGCGAGGACTTTTGTGATGATTTTTGAAGAGGCGTTCATCAGGCTAATCGGTCGAAAATCCCTTATAGAAAGGCAGTCCACTTTTTTGGGGAGGAGGGTAATGTGCCCGATGTTTAAGAGGCCAAGGCTGCCGGATCGGAGATTAAAGAACTGAGAAAATATTGCCAAAATATCCTCCTTGACTAAATCCCAGAAGATGCGAAAGAATTTTAGAGAAAAACCATTCGGACCTAGCGCCTTTTTAGGGTGGAGGTCGAACACTGCCTGCTTAATCTCTTCTTCCGAGAAAGGGAGGTCTAGGTCATGGAGATCGAGACTTTGGAGGCCGAGGGTTTCCCAACGGAACGAGGCATGCCTTTGGGATTTACTCCCTAGAGAATTCCGAAAGTGCTCCAGGATGACAGCCTCTTTCTCATCATGAGCAATAGCCATTCTTGCTCCATTCCGAAGAGTTGGGATGAAATTACGCCGATGTCATCCATTGGCTTTGAGGTGGAAGAAGCGAATATTTGCATCACCTTCCTTAATAAACACCTATCGAGAGCGTTGCCTGAGTCTGGATTTATCAATGGCAGCAATGCCAATCAATCATTGTTTTAGCTGGCTTCGAAGAGACTGCTCCCCTTTAGATAACGGGTGACGCTCCTCAGCCTTATCTAACTGGAATATGATCTTAGAGGCAATAGCAGATTGAAGGCAAGTATCTCCAATGCGAGTTCTACTCTAACGCTTGAGAGCTCTAGCTGCGCGCTTGAGCCAAGCAAAGAGGGAGTAGAAGGCATCCGAGGTCTGAAATGGCAGACCCTAAGCCATGTGGACAACCTCGTGAAACCCCTCCATATGAAACCAGAAATGCTCGAGGCAAAAAGAGCTATAAGTCGGGAGATCAACGTCGCTGAGCAGGAGCAAAGGGAGTGGTCCGAGGTGTGAGACGACAAGGCTTGGAGGGAACAACATTGAAAGAGAGCGTCCCAATCCGAGGAGCAGAAAAAACAGTCAATTCTCGTCATGGTCGGGTCAGCTGTCGCGCTAGACCAGGTGAAGCGACGCCCAGAAAGCAGGAGTTCTCTCAAATCGAGAGAGTCTATGGCTGATTTAAACCGTCCCATCAAGCGCCGATTGAGGTTGAAGTTGCTTTTGTCTTGGGCCTGATAAATTAAATTGAAGTCTTTCAGAACTAGCCACGGGAGCTGCGTGTGAGCACTGACCTGTCTAAGCTCTTGGAGGAAGAGCAGTTTATCTGACTTGTTTTGAGGCCCATAAACGCCCGTGAGACGTCAAGACAAAGAATCCGCTCACGCCAAAATAGTAACTGAAATAGAGAAGAGGTCGCTATGCGGGCTTGACAGTTCGAAGAAATCTTCATTGCATGCGAGTATGATGCCTCCTCTGGTGTGCGTAGCTGGGAGGGCAAGGAAGGAAGAGGAAAACTTAGAACCAATGGTCTCCATTATGAGCTCCTGCGTTACACAATCAAGTTTTGTTTCTTGAAGGCAAACAATGGAAGCCTTGGAGTCCTGGACAAGAATCTTGACAGCGTGATGCTTGGCTGGATTGTTCAGGCCATGAACATTCCAAGATAAAATGTTGGTATGCACTTGAGACATGGGAAACAGAATAACCAACTCCAGGATAGCCAGCTCCAGGGCAGAAGGACAGCAAAAACTAAGAGGCCAACGCTGCCATCCGCACAAAAGGGAAGAGAATTGTCCTTGCACTGCAGCACGGTAAGGCCCCGAAGGCTCTCCCAACCTTCTTGGCAGCTCCAAAGCAACCCAGAAGCACAACATAGGGGCAACAACAGCCATAACACAGAGGAACCAAAGCATGCTTTCATACATGAATGCTTAAACAGTGAAGGGAGAAACAACAAGTTACAAACGATGATTGAACAGCACTGGAGATGACATAGGTTGAGGTGTCCAACATAGCAGCAAAGAAGAAGAACAGACACTTGATAACCACGCTGGTCGAAGACCACAGACACAAGGAGGCAGACGCTAGACATGGGTAAACTACATGTATCCGACATAAACTGCAGGCCTAAATGGAGAGCCCCATGAGAGAAATGATGACCTCCATCGCTGAATCAATAAGAGGGCTCTTGAAGAGGTCTAGGTACTTCTCCATGGCCTTCTCAGAGGGGCTTTACTGTGGCTGAAGTATCCCCATTTTCCTCATCAGGTGGAGCTGAGCCTTTTGCATGGAGTCCATTGTCAGTTTAGAAGCGAGGCGACTGCTCCTTCTCTTGTTGGGCGTCTGTGGCGGAGGAGGTGGCAATGGTGGCACCAAGACTGCGAGTGGCGAGTTGACCTGCATGAAGGTGAAGTCCCAAAAATTTGTTAATGGTAGAGATTCCGGTTGGGTCATCAAAGCTGCAATATCCTAGGGAGGAGCGGATGCAATCCAAACCGAGAGGGAGGTCGCAGTAGGGGTTGCTAGTGGGGACTCCGAGGGGCTATAGAACATTCCAACCGGGTCTGCTAGGAGAGGAGAGTGAGTAGTCGTGAGAGCTTCCTGCATGCAGAGGTTAGCTGAAACAGAATACAACCCCAAGCTAGGCAGTCCTAGTGGGAGCTGGGGAGAAGGGGTGGAACCTGACTTGGTGGTGCTCAGCCACACAAGTTCATCAAGCATTGGATCACTGTCTCTAGGTTCCTAGAGGGGAGACAGCAGATGGGCAATGCTCAAAACCAGGTCATCCTTGGAACTGAGGGACAAAGCTTCTTGGGGGACACATCCACAACTGGCCGAGATCCTAAGCCTCTAGGAAAAGCCATGACAACCGCGGCCGGCTGGGAACCTCCAGGACAGGAGGGGCGAGCTGTGAGCTTACGGAACCACTTAGGTGGGGAGCAAGAGCGGGAACGCTCAGGGCTCTCCAAGCCACTCCAAGCGCTACCAGAGGGGCTGCGAGGAGAGGTAGTGCGTGCCTTAATGTGCCGACGGTGATGATCTCTCTGGTGGCGAGATACTTGTCGATCTCCACGACGGTAGTGATCCCCGTCATGGCGGGAGGTGCCACGGCCTGAGTCACCACCCTGAGCGGGAGTAGGGTGCTAGCTACTCTGGTCACCTCCCCTAGGCTATCAATCACGTGAACAGTCTATGGAATGAGAGCGATCCCTCCTGCTAGAGCCTAACCGGTCCCTCAAGGAGGGGCGAGCTGGCTGCGAGGAACCATCCACCACAGAGAGCTCATAGGAGGACATCTTTCGGGGAACATCATCTTTAGAAGAGACTGGGGAGTCCAAGCCACTTACAGCACTATAGGGGTTGAACTTAAGACCGGCTCCTCCTGAACCGCTGGAGGATTAAAGTCTCAAATCTTGTCTAGATGGACAAGGACGTTGTACAGTAGCACGCTTGGGGCCTCTTTTTTAGAAGGTGGCTCAAAAATGCCGAACTCGTGGAAATTGCGAGGCGGGGACGTGTGCTCATCCGGCTCCATAATATGCAGGCTGGCAGACTTGGGGATGCAGTTTATGTCCTGGGTCCAAACCCATACACAGAGACAGGTTGCCTCTTTTTCCATCAGCGCCGAATCATCAACTTTGTCTAAGATACAACCATCGCTAAGAAGCAAGGTCATCGTATCTCCATTATAGGCATGGCGGGGGATGCCCTCCAAACAAAGGCGCACACGGAAGCAAAGCTTAGCAAATAAAGCTTGGGCACGGCGTGACCAGGTGATGAGTTTGATTTCCAACCCACGAAGAGGTAGCCGTGGCTTAGAGAGAGCCACCGTGCGATCTTCCGACCGAGCGAAGTACACCAGAAAGCTCTCCCCGGATGAGCGAACACCTCAGCGTCGTTGGGCTAGATTTGGAGATACTCCATGAGGCGATGTTTCACGTGGTCGGCCGAGGAGGCGTTGTGGTGCCCAACCATAACAGCGAAGGCAACATGACGCTGAAGCCGACGCTCGGTGTGATCCATGGTAAGGAAGGCCTTTAGCAGCCTCTGAGACACTATTGGCCGACGAGCATGCTCCACCACGGGCTCCATTCGTGACAACCGCGGCAATGACGGAAAGGTGGAAGAACAGTGGATGTTGGGAGGTTGGGGACTACTGGCAAAGCGGGAGCGAGCAGGGGTGGCGGAAGATTGAGGACAGAAACTATCTTTATGGCCGAAAGAGAGGCAACGCAGGCATTTAATTGTCTCCCTGCAGGCGGCCACTAGGTGTTCTTTGGAGAAGCAACGGAAACACCTCCCTGGGAGCTTTCGACGGAGCGCGGAGAGGAAGGGAGCCACATTGAAGGAAGCTGAAGGGCACTGCGAGGTGAGCTAGCTGAGCCGGATCTTGCGGGATTTCTTTCCCCTTACCTCCATCCAATCCGAGAAATCAGAAGCAGATAAAACAGGATCGTCGGCGCACTTCAAAAGGCCTGAGTAAAGAGGAGCAACTACCCCAGAGTTATGGCAGGAAGGGGGCGGAGGGGAAAACTCACCTCGGGAGGGGCCCGAAGACTTCAGAGTAGGTCCATCTATCGAGGAAGAAGGCTTTGGTAGAGCGCAAAGTCCCAAGCTAGAGCTGGAGCCGTCGTAGCCGGTAGCCTGCCGTGGAGAGGGACGCTGTGAATCCAGATCTAGGGCGAAGGAAATCTTGGCCGAGGGAGCCGGTCGGCTATGCGTAGAGATGTGGCTAGAGATGTTTGTGGATGGGCCGGAGGTTTAGGGGAGCGAGCTAAGGGGAGGATGGGAGATGAGGAGAGCGAGCGCTGGCGAGTCGCCGAGGGAGTCGCCAGACGCGCTCCCCATCCTCACTTGTGTATGATATTCTGCCTCTTTTTCCTTGGTAAAGTCTTATATTTCCATTCACATTCAAATTCATATTCCTATTTTACACTTTGAATATTTATCGGTTGAATATAGCTAGGTCTTGAAGTTCAACAGTACATTGTAGATAATGTGGGATATATACTACTAACCCATCATATATAGTCTCCCTTCAAAGGATCACAATGTTGTAAATTGATTCATCATAGTGATTTAGCAAAAGTCAGTATATGCAAAACTTATTCGTCTTCTCTTAGTGAAAGATTTTAAAGGCGATAGTTCTAAAGACCCGCTCTCTCGATTGTCAGTGCACGCTAATGGGTGGAATGAAGTAGACTATGTACGAAGACGCAATACATAGGAGGATAAGTCACGCATAACTGATTTGGATTTACCGCCACTCTAAATCAGCAAAATAAAAGTGCAAAAAGAACCCCCTCACATATAGGTTTCCAACAATACGTGTGTATATAATGGTAACAGCCGGTGGGCCCAGGAACAACACAAGTTCGCTTTGCCTTTAATTCGCATGGTACAAGGGGCCAGCGTGCCAGCCGACGACGTCGGCCCTACCATGTGGGCATGCTGCTGCTTGATGGATCGATCTGTGGGCTATCTGTAATTCCTTCAAGAGACAGAAAAAATCAGACACAGTAGAGTGATGCAAGGCAAGGGTCAGAAATAATTATCGCATGATTCAATAGCTATTAATTGCTTGATGCAGTTGGGTCATCTCTTGGCTGCATGCTACACACGCTACGTGTTAGCCATGGATCTTATCTTGAGCTAGCTTGATCGTGGGGTGTTACTGTGTTGGGATGTTGACCTCTATCAAATCAATCGAAATGGAATATTGCGCGCGCTTACGTCTTGGCGTCTTCCTCATTTTGTCTTTTTAGGGTCGTCACATCACCATGCGTGTGCGCGGTCACCCTCCAATGTTCTTCCTCGCCTCCGACCGTCAGGTCGCTGCTCCGACGGTGAAGTGCAGTACTGCATGCCCAGCCGGCATAGCCACCGATCGATCGCTAGCTTGCTTGTACTAGCTAGGTAGGAATAGGATGTATATGCTATGTGGAGAACCGGGAGAGAGTGTCTCGAGCTCTCGATCGTAATCAATTGGTCGGGACGCATTAATTTTTAGATTTATTGACAGCAGAGCATACATGTATTCAGGGTCTGCAAGATATGAAAAATTCAAGTAGATCAGTAATAAGTTCGGTGCACGCTCAGTTTGACAGAAATTTTCCCTCAACCAACAGATTTTGATAGAAATTCTTAGCAATCTGCATATGGCTAGCAAAAAAGGGTAAAAACGAGATAAAGATCATCTGCTGCATGTAACACATGCTCGATTCTGAGCAACAAAGTGACTAGAGCGAATAACGGGCCAAGCGTCGTGCATGGCCATCGGTATGCCGCTCTGGCCCAACTACCTACGGGCCACGAATCCCGCTCTAGCCCAACCCATATGGGCCGCATGTCAATGGAAATCTCGCTCCAGCCTAACTCGTATGGGCTGAACGTTAGGCTCATCTAGGCAGGCCCATAAATGGGCCTATAGTTGTGAGATAATCATTCAAATCCCGTGTTTTCCATAATTATAGTTTGACCTATATACTTTTGTCCTAACTAGTGAGAGGTTACGGCATACTATATCTGCTGCCAACAGTTTCTTAGATAGTATTCTATCTTGCTATGTAAACAAGATATTCTTAACTCTGATTTCTTAACGTGAACCGTAGTAAATTTTCTATACCATTCTTATTTCTTTCTCTGCCTTACATCCAATTCATTTCTATCTCCATTTTGGATGTCGTGATGACATGATATCTTACTTTAGACATAGTTTTCATTTTCTATTCTTTCTTCTTTAACTTTCTTATCACATCAGGTTTTTTATGTGACAATCTACAAATTTTTTCTTGCCAAATCCTATGAGGGTTGAGACTGCTCTAACCCATTATAGTAGAGGATCTTTGCTACGTTTATCGTTTATGACGTACCTATTTTAAACTTCACCGAGAGATTTATCATCGTTGTGCATACGGTGGCAATTGTTGAACACCAGGTTGTCCGACCTCCTCCCCTGCTTTTCCTTTCTGTTTAATAA
Source organism: Zizania latifolia (assembly GCA_000418225.1). Classification (NCBI taxonomy): domain Eukaryota; kingdom Viridiplantae; phylum Streptophyta; class Magnoliopsida; order Poales; family Poaceae; genus Zizania; species Zizania latifolia. Next base: position 17,740 of record ASSH01052202.1, read on the forward strand.
AATTTTGACGTCAACGCACGTAACAAGTTAACAGATTGGATGGGCTGGACCAAGAAGGCCAACTGCCTCAAAATGTAAGCGTGAGGTCAGCAATGAGTCGCTTGGCCGGATCCTCTGTGATGGTTTTGCCTGTACATCCAATTTGCTTAATACAAAGAAACCATAATTTTCGTCATTGATTGGTGTAAAAAATGGACATATCATTTCGTTTTACCTGTCGTAGCCTATGATTGCTTTGTTTTTCTAGAAAAGCTGATTTAGGAATAATGATACATTGAAGAATTGTGTGGAACCCAAATAATCATGCATGTTTTGATAAGTTTATGGAGTAATACACAGATCAAAGTTGATTTTTTTTCGTTACACATATATTAAAATCGGACGAAGAGAGTATTAGAGACTTATAGTTGAGTTGATGAGCTCATTTCTTAAGCCCTAAAATTCATTTTTTTAGTAAGCTTATTTTACCATCTTCGCATGCATACTTTGTTGGGTTGGAAAATCTGTGTCTAACTAGTGTAAACGGTCATCTAGTTGGCAGTAATTGAGGTTATCAATTGTATCCTCCTAAGTTTGAACCATATGGACTCCAATTCAAATGCTTACTTTCTTTATGGCATTAGTCCTATATACGTGTTACCTCAAAGTTAGATGCTAACGGGTATATATAGTCATATACATAACGGAGAATTATTACTTACGTGTTGGAGACATAAGTAATAATCAATTTAAATACTAGCTAGAAAAATTATAGACAATTTAAATAATAATTATAATCAATCATATAAGTAACAATAAAAATCAGTAATTTTTCTATTTATCTAATAACCAAGATTCTAATCCTAATTAATTTAAGCTGCTTTAAAGAAGCCTATAGTCCAGGCGGCCAGCCACACGGACGTCTGGATCAGCCTTGGTTACAGAGGATCAGGTTCTTGTCAATGCTACCAGCAGAGCTGTCAAACTGGACGGGCTGGCAAAACAAGGGAAAGAAAAGAAAAAATATATAGCGCCTGTATAAATAGGCCCGAGAAGATCATCTTCCACCCACGCCCAATCGCCCATCACCACAGCTCATCTGCGTGAAAGGAGAGGAGAGGAGAGGAGAGGAGAGGAGAGGAGATTGAGGTAGGGGAGCTCGGCCGGCCAGCATGTGCTACGAGGTGAAGTGCGGCGCATGCGGCAAGTCCACGTGGGGCGGGTGCGGCCGCCACGTGGCGTCGGTGCAC
>KE371917.1:6716-28225 GCA_000418225.1 Zizania latifolia
TCTACATTTAATATTTTAAAATAGTATCTAAACATTCGATGTGACGGGAGCTAAAGTTAGGCCCCAAAATCAAATGGAGCCTTATGCAAGAAGTCCACAGCTATTATTCACGTGTTGGCTCTTCTCCACAGTTCAACAAAATCTCTAAAGAAGAAGAAAACTCCGCACCATGCGTCGTCTTCCACCGATCAAATCAGTAGTCCGTGAGCGCGCATAGGAAAATGCGGCGTGTCCACTCCGGCTGTCCGCTCCATTCCACCACGCGCTGCCGCTGCCTCTGCCTCTGCCGCCGCCGGCCTAACATCACCCTGTCGCTCTCCACCATCCGCCGAGTCCACCTTCCCAGTGCCCGAGTCCACAAACCACTCCACGCATCGCACTCTTCCCACCACCCGCACAGCACACAGCACCCATCCATCCACTTCCCACTTCCATTTCTCCTATCGCCCGGCACGCCGAAGCGGCAGCGGCGACACGCCCACGCCTCCGCTCCCGCCTCAATGGCCGCCGTGCTCATCGTCCTCCTCCTCCACTTCCCCTTCCTCCCGTCCACCTCCCTTGCCGCCTTCTCCCCGGCCTTCTCCTACTATCTCGCCTGCGGCGCCTCCTCCAACGTCTCCTTCCCGCGCGACTCCCAAGCGCGCACCTTCGTCCCGGACGCTCGCTTCCTGTCATCCGCCGCCGGCGTCTCGACGGTTACGAGCTCCAACTCCACCCCGGCCTCTCCTCTCTACGCGGCCGCGCGCGCAGCCGGCTCCGAGTTCTCGTACCGCTTCTTCGACCCGGGCTCGGCCGCGCCCAACGAGTTTCGCGTCCTCCGCCTGCACTTCTTCCCTTTCCCCACCGCCCAATCGCCCGGCCCCGTGAGTCTCTCCACCGCACTCTTCTCCGTTTCTGTTCTCGATGCATACCCCATACTTTCCAACTTCTCGCCGCCGAGCGCTGGCGTCATCAAGGAGTACTTCGTCCCGGCAGGCGGCTCCGGTGAATTCCGCATCAAGTTCACGCCGGACGCCGGTTCCACAGCATTTGTCAACGCCATCGAGCTGTTCGCTGCTCCGCCGGAGCTGCTGTGGAAATTCTCCGTGACTGCTGTGGACGCCGTGGACAGCGGCGACATGAACCTGTGGGCGCAGAAGACGCTAGAGACGGTGTACCGCCTCAACGTGGGGGGCTCCAAGGTGCCCATGGAGAACGACACGCTGTGGCGGACGTGGCTCCCCGACGATCCATACCTCTACGGCCCCGACGGGATGTCGGTGCTGAATTCCACCACCGCACCGATCAACTACGACCCTTCGAACGGATACACGAGGGAGGTGGCGCCGGACATCGTTTACAAGACGCAGCGCGCCATGAACTTGAAGGGCGAGCCGGCGGGCGCCACTCCGGGGCCTTTCAACTTGACGTGGACCTTTCCGGCGGAACGGGGGTCCGACTACCTCCTCCGCCTCCATTGGTGCGACTACTCGTTGGTGAGCTCCGTTTCACAAGATGGCATCGTGTTCAACGTCTACATCGCGCAGAGCATTGCTACCCGAGACCTCGAGCTAACGAAAACGGAGAAGCAGTCGAACGAGGCAAAGTACAGGGACTACGCGGCCAAGGCCCCGATCACCGGGAACCTCACCGTCACCATCGGCACGTCGGACAAAAGCGGCCGGGGTGAAGGCGGAATACTGAATGGGCTGGAGATCATGAAGGTAACAAGCGGCAATTTGATCTCGGCTGGGCCGCCGGGCAGGACGAAGAAAATTCTCATCGCCACGCTCTCGGCGGTGCTCGGCGCCGCTGTTCTTGCTTGCGCAGTACTCTGCTTCTTCGTCGTGCAGCGCAGGCGAAGGCAGGTGCCGCGGCCGGCGCCGGAGGAGAAGCAGAGCACGCAACCGCCGTGGTCGCTGCACACGCAGGACGGCTCCAGCTGGGTTGACATGTCGAACCCGTCCGGTGGGTTTCATAGGGTGAGCACGCAGCTCCACATCGCCCTGTCGGAGATCACGGTGGCTACGGACAACTTCCACGAGCGCAACCTCATCGGCGTTGGCGGATTTGGGAACGTGTACCGGGGCGTGCTCCGCGACGGCACTCCCGTGGCGGTGAAACGCGCCGATCGAGCCTCGAAGCAGGGCTTGCCGGAGTTCCAGACGGAGATCGTGGTGCTGTCCCGCATCCGGCACCGCCACCTGGTCTCGCTCATCGGCTACTGCAACGAGCATTCGGAGATGATACTGGTGTACGAGTACATGGATAAGGGCACTCTGAGGAGCCACCTCTACGGCTCCGAGGAGCCGCCGCTGTCGTGGAAGCAGCGGCTGGAGATCTGCGTCGGCGCGGCGAGGGGCCTGCACTACCTGCACACTGGCTACTCGGAGAACATTATCCACCGCGACGTCAAGTCAACCAACATCCTCCTCGGCGACGGGTTCATCGCCAAGGTGGCCGACTTCGGCCTGTCGCGCATCGGGCCATCGTTCGGAGAGACGCACGTGAGCACGGCGGTGAAGGGCAGCTTCGGGTACCTCGACCCGGAGTACTTCAAGACGCAGCAGCTGACGGACAGGTCGGACGTCTACTCGTTCGGCGTTGTGCTGTACGAGATGCTGTGCGCGCGGCCGGTGATCGACCAGAGCCTGGACCGCGACCAGATCAACCTCGCCGAGTGGGCGTTGAACATGCAGAAGAAAGGGCAGCTCGACAAGATCACCGACCCCAGGATCGCCGGGCAGGTGAACGGGAACTCGCTGCGCAAGTTCGCCGAGACGGCGGAGAAGTGCCTGGCGGAGTACGGCCTGGACCGGCCGTCGATGGGCGACGTGCTGTGGAACCTCGAGTACTGTCTCCAGCTGCAGGAGACGCACGTGAGCAGGGACGCGTTCGAGGACAGCGGCGCCGTGGCCACGCAGTTCCCCGCCGACGTCGTCGTGCCGCGATGGGAGCCGTCGTCGACGAGCTTCCTGATGGATGACGCCGACGAGATGGGGATCGGCAACAGCATGGCGCTCTCGCAGCCCAGCGGCGGCGAAGGGCGATGATGAATCAGCCGGTGAACCATCTGACTCAGTTTGTAGCTACATTTTTACCTTTGTCTGAATCCCAAAATCAAAATCCATGCATGTCACAGCAGTGCAATCTTCAGAATCGTCGTTGAAGACGAATGATGTACCGTAATACGCAGCAAAATCGCTAGCTTTCTGTCTTTGCAATGTGAATCATGGATTCATGATTCATGCGTTCACACGTTACGAAGTATGAGTTGACCAATGATCAAATTGGTCTTTTTTATATGTTTGCACGAGAACAAAACACTTTGCCTGTTCTTCCCAAGCACAGCGCTACAATTCTATGGGGCCCTGACAGAGAATTGTATACGAGAGAGACGTCCCGACTCCCGCGTGCAACTACGCATGTTTGGCATCAGCCTGACGATGACATCAATTTCTCGTTCCTATGCCTAACTCTTTGTTCTTTGATTTGATAACGATTATCTTGTTAGTGGAGGATTAGTTAATTTGACCATACATAAACTACTCGCTCGCTGACCTAGATAGGCCGGCGACTCGCCGAGACCAGAGAAAAACACAGAGCACCAAAAGCTGACTTGGCTTCACTGTTCGTTCTCGCCGAAGCTTTGACGATCACGATGCGCACGAACTATGTGGGTTACAACATGAACATACTTCAGAAATCTAGCTGCAATGCGTTATGCGTACATTCTTCAGAAATAAGAGTCACCGTCTGTGGCCTTCCGGCTTCCGGTGTACTGTCTTTCTTCAGCTTTGACAGGGTTCGCAAAACTCCCGGCGGATTCCCGTGTGATTACGACTTTACCGTCGTAATCACACTTCCCGTCTGATCAATCTAACCATGTTTCATGTTTCATTACAGTATCATTTTGACTTTGACTACAACTCCTATCAGTATTCATAATCACGATTTTTTTAAAAACAATCTATTTTTATTTAACTGTTGATTTGACGATGGAATCTCCTCTACCCATCTATCAGCAAACCAACAGTCTAAACACATAATAACTCGATGGAAAGTTTTGCAACAGATCGGTAGAAAGAGCTTCATCATTAGATTCTCGTCTCCGTCAAGGCTATAGGTTTGTATTTTTTCAAAGAGCCTTTCAAATAAAAATAGATTATTTTGTTAAAAAAACTATTGCGTGGTAATCACGACTGCCGTACCCAGGTGGTAACCCGCGTGGTAATCACTACTGCCGTACCCAGGTGGTAACCTGGGTGTCGTCGGTGAAAGAGACAGCCCAAAACGCAACGAAAAGGCCTACGAAAAAAGAAGCGAACACTTGCCAATTTTCCAACTAAGCCCTCTCACAGCCCGACGCCCACGACGAAAATGACGGCCCAAGAAGAAGAAAGCCCGTGATGAACAGAAAATTAAAAAAAAAGGCGAAACCAGCCGGCACGGCCACGCCGCGTGGGTCCCGCCATCCAGCGTTGCCTTCCTCCAACCCTCGCGTCGTCGGACCGGACGCGGTGAATTGATTGATCGATTCCTCCACGACCGGGCTCCCTCGCTCGCCGATCCACAGCTGGCCTCCACCGCTATGGCTTCCTCCCCTAGCTCTAGCGCTCTCGCCGTCCCTCTCCTGCTCGGCCTCCTGTTCTCCGCCGCCGCCGCGGCCCGATTCGCACCGGCGGACAACCACCTACTCGCCTGCGGCGCGACGGCCCCGACCGTGCTCCCAGACGGTCGCCGCTTCGTCCCGGACTCCGGCTGCGCCTCCACACGCCTCCGCTCCCCCGCCCTTACCCTCCCGTCTACTGCCCCTAACGCGGCCGCGCAGCCGTCCCCTCTCCACGCCGCCGCGCGCGTCTTCTCCTGCCGCGCTTCCTACGACCTCGCCGTCCGCCGCCGCGGGTACCACATCCTGCGCCTCCACTTTTACCCCTTCGATCTGGCGCTCGCCTCCGCGCGCTTCCACGTCGGCGCCGCGGGGTTCCTCCTCCTCCACAACTTCTCCGCCCCAACACCCGTTGTGAAAGAGTTCATCCTACCCGTGCACTCCGACGTCCTCGTCCTCACCTTCGTCCCCGATTCGGGCTCTAACGCCTTCATCAACGCCATCGAGCTCATCTCGGCCCCCGAGGAGCTCGTCGGCGACATCGGCACCCGCGTCACGCTCGGCGGCGCTGATCAGATCAAAGGGCTGTCGTCTCAGGTCTATGAAATGCTCTACCGGATCAACGTCGCCGGGCGCAAGGTCACACCGTTTAACGACACGCTGTGGCGAACATGGGTCAACGACGGGAACTTCCTCGTCAACACAGAATCGTCCAGCAGCAGGGTTTGGTCGTTCGGTGGCCGGATTGCTTATCCCAAGGATAGCAAATTGATGAGCCGGGAGGTGGCTCCTGACAACGTGTACAACTCGGCGAGGTCGGTGAGCTCACAGGGCAACGTGACATGGGGATTCACCGTGCCTGCTGCCAGCAGGTACCTAGTGCGTATGCACTTCTGTGACATCGTGAGCAAGGTTCTGAATGAGCTCTACTTCGATATCTATGTCAATGGCCAACTAGCAGTGAAGGATTTTGATATTTCTGGTGCCACTGGGTTCTTAGCCCATCCTTATTACATTGATTTTGTCGTGGATGTTGAGGATGAAGGGACGCTGAAGTTGGCCATTGGTGGTTCAAAGAATAGCCGATCAGATGAAGTGAGTGGTATCCTTAATGCTCTAGAGATAATGAGGATGAACAAAACGAGTGGTGGTATCGATGGGGATTTTGCAGTTGCTCTGGACAAGGAGTATGTAGCTAGCAAGGGGATTGGTGAATTTGCCCGTTCACTGCTTTGTGGTTTCATCTTTGCGGGATTGGTGGTGGTTTTGGTAATGTTTGTGGTAAGGTTGAGGACTGAGCTGAGGAATAATGGTACATCTTGGTCAGGGCAGCCAATGGATTCTGGTAATGGGAAGCTGGCTAGAGCATATCAGCTTGTGCCCACTAAGACAGACTTCTGAACACTATGAGATGACCATCTTCAAGGAGTTTCAAACTGCAGCCATTGTATCTAATGACATATTGCATTGCTTCAGTTGTAAGTACTGTAGTCGCACACTTTTACTCCTTTCATGGTTGAAGTTTCGGTTGTTTGAGCTTGGCTAATGGAGAAAATGGTCGTCCTGTTGTATTTAACTCTACATATGTGTCTGACCGTCTGTATCAGTACTACTTTTCACGGTTCTATCCAGTTTGTGAAATATGCTTGAATGAATGTCTGCAATTTATCTACTTTAATTATGCTTTCACAGTACTGTTTTTGTTATGTCCCATTGCTAGAATTCGTAATACTTGATATGAAGGCAGTGGTAGAATTGCAGCAAGTAGAATCTATCTCCTCATGGTAGTGTTATTTATTGTTGTCATATTCTGCTTCAGAAGGCAAGGGGGAAAGCTTTTGTTCTAGCCAATTAAGAAATGATTTTGACATTTTCCTTGGTTGTACCCAAATTTTAAAAGAAAAGCCTCACAGTTTTGGCTGCCCTGGCACCCTACTTTAGAGTCCTCATCAGTAAGAGCTTTTGGTAGTTTGGACTAACTGTTTGCAGACCAGTTTGATTGCTGATAACTACTGAATAATATGCTCAAATCTGACACAAAATTCTTAAGCTTGGTTGATTCACTATTATATATTTACTGTCGACAGTCCAGACATACTGAAGGATAGTACTGCTTTGGTCCTTTCAGTTCACAGTTTCTACAAAATCTTTGATTGGCTTTTCTATGTATATATGTTATGTCTTCAGTCTTATGCATACAGCATACAATTATTTGGAGTTAAGGTCCACCAAAGATAAGGTCTAGATATTTTCCTTTTCTGTTAGAAGTTCTAGCATATTTCTCTTAGCATATTCTTACCATTTACATCTACGTTTCTTTTGAAAACAAAACTCTGCAAAGATACCTTCCTGAGAAGTTCATCATCAGTTCATCCTTCTCTGCGTGGTGATGTTTTCTATTTCATTGTGTTTGTAGTACAGGGATGAGTTGTTGCATCTTCATCTATCAGAACACTAGAATCTTTATCTGTAAGAACTCCAAAATGAAGTAATAGTGGCAGCAGAGGAAAATCTACCTTACGTCCTTGTCCAATTATGTTACTGTACTGTGTTAGTCCATCTGATGATCTTTTGTGCCCTGTAGTTTTTTTGTTTTTTGGTGGTTGTTGTTGTTGTGTGGTTGGGGTTGCTTTAGTCCTATGCTGTTTTCTTTGCAAAAAAACATCTTAGGGAATGGTGCAATTCTAGTTGGGCTTGCATGACTAATTATCTAATATTGGCCTTGATGCCAACAAAACAAGAACCTTGAATGCTTTAACACTGGTAGGTCCTAAGTTTCCACTTCGAACAGTATTTGGTGGTTGATGTGACTGAACTGTATATCGGTGGAACTTTCTAATGCTATCACTAGCCAGTGTGCTTTAAATTTTAATTGGAATCTGCCATTTTGTGGGTGACTTTTACAGTGAGTTTGCTTTTATGGAAATGTGCAGCACATTTGGATCGTTGTCATCTTTGGCTTCTTTTTATTAAGCACATCATGCGCTTTTCCAAACTCCTGGTTCCTGAGAACCAGGATGCTCAATAGTGATATAGTATCTCTATATCTGGCAGTTTCCCTTGTTTTTCTGAATCTCTTGCTTGACTTTATTTTTTATTCCTTCTTGCATTAATATTTTTCTTCACACCACTATCTGAATATTTATTTTAGAAGGACTATCTTCTGAATTATTTTGCATATACTCCAAATTAACATCTCCAGAACTTGACTCTGAAGAATTGTTTACCACATCATTGAAATACATGCTGAGCATCCTTGTCTGCTCTAATGGGTTGCTCTCATCTTTGAACCAAAAGAACGAGGGTTGCATATTTATTTACTTATGTTAGGTCCCTCGGTATAAGTTGGATCGGCCCATCAAAACATGAATGGCCAGTCATGACTCATGCATAACTGGCCCAACACATCATTCCCCGTTAGACTTAGACATGGTTCTTGTACTAGAAGATTACTACCTCAGTTCTTTAGTTGATACCATAGAATCCATGCCATCAACCTTTCAAAAGTTTCACCATTCATATGTTGTTAGAAATGCATTCATAACATTATAACTTCATTATTATATCTTAATATAAAGTTATTAAAAGTAATAGTCAAAGTCGCATCTCAAGGACTGTAGAAAGTAAAAAGATGCTACAGAGGTAGTACTAGATTGCTGTAATGGTAGACATACTACTGTTTTAATGTTGCGAAGAAAAGAATAGCTTAGGAAGAGACTTTTCATGCAAAATACCATCTGTATTGTGGTACTTCATGATAATTGCAGCATGTGTTACAACTAAAATGACCTTATATAACCAATCTGCACAACCATTATATTCAGGGAATGTATGATGATAAACTAACCAGTTCTCCAGTGGTTTCAAATTTGATTTTTTGACATGAATTACAAATTTTCTTACTACCTTATACAAAGGATACATTAGGATTATTCATGTAGTCTTATCTCTGTTTTTATGGTTCGGTTAGTATTGTTTTGCTGTAGTAATGTTGTAGGTTTGCAGTTATCGGTTATGAATGCAGTAGGTCTTCGAAAGTTAATAAATGCTATTGACTGGGTTTTATAAGCTACTAGGCCAGCATTTGACCGGCATTGCTTATTTCAAAAAACGTGGAAAGCAAATTGCACTTGCATGCCCCTTAGGAATATGTAGTTGTACCAGCTAACAACCGTTTGACAAGGTCTGCTGATTGATTAGTGCTTGATGTCATCTGAAATATTATCGTTTGAAAACTGCATGGAAGCTGGAGAAACTGTGCCACCATTTGCTTACCATTGTCAAAAACATATCAAATTCGTCAAACCATCAAGGTCTTTCACTTTTCTGTTACCTGCCGGTGCCCTGGCTAGAGACGTTCTGGTTCCATTTCCACCTGACAGGTATCAGTAGAGTAATTTATTTGGTGAAAAGTAATTTGACTAGAATTGAGTTTCTTCTCGTGATTTATCTCTGTTCAACACCTCAACCATGTAATTCATATTCATACTGTCAAGTATGTGATTTCCCACTCAAAACCACCAAACCACATATTCCTTATTCTGCCTAGCTCTGTATTAAGTCTTTAATTTCTTGCTTGAGGATAATACTATGTTGGTGATTGTTCAGTCTTTAAAAAAGGAAAGCTGGCATCGATTCAATGTATGTGCACTCATCTGGGGGGCCATATGTATTCCCAAAACTATGATGCAAAGTACTTTGAGTAAAGGAATGGCATATCACAACTCCCAGAAAGCTATAATCTGGTGGGGCAAACTGTGCTCCAATGTTCCACAAAAGGATTACCAGAAGATGTTGTGTCAAAAGGTATGGTCGGATCATGCTGGCGTGTAGTTCCCCTGTCTAACATGATGTTTAGTGTTGGAAGCAAGATCTGTGGTAAAAACCTTATATCCAGTGTAGGGCACAACCGCACAACCGTTGGTCTGCTCTCTCTCCACTCTTTTTTGTTTACCGCTTGTGTCTTTACGCAAAGTTGTTCCTCCTTTATCCCTGAACCCTTTGCTGTTCATGTGGACGATTGCATGTTATAAGCCTCACATTTTTCAGGCGCACGATCTTGCACAAAAGTCTGCTATGCTGGAGCACAAAACGGAATTATCCTTGGTTGTTCTACACTTTTGTCTTTGTTAGATGCTCTTGCACAGAAAGTGCTTTCCAAAATTTCAGTGAAAATGCCTCCGTTTTGCAAATGAGAGAGCGAGAATAATCCTTTGATATCACTTTTTTTATCTGTAATCGGTATACCCGACCATTAGTAAAAAGAAAATTTGTTCTGCTCAAAAGTTTTGAACGATTCTCTTTCACCGGTGTGCCACAGCTGAGGCTCCTTTTATAGTAGTAGACGTGGCCCATGAAATGCCTTAACTTTCTTTTTAAACAGCTTAGATGCTTAACAGCGACAAATCCTTTGCGTCAGGCGAAATAAAACCATCACGACAATTTGCATACCCATATACATGAAACGTCAAGCAAGTAGCAACGTACACCTACAGTTTCAGCCTTGCAGGATGTCATATGCAAGTACGCGTCGATGCATTGTCAACTTACATCACACATATTTTATTATATGTTTGCTTTTGTATTAACATACCTCATGACGTGCTCTCTCTCTCTCTCTCTCTCTCTCTCTCTGCTGATGTATGAACACTGTTTCTCTAGGAAACTTTCAGATCGCTGTAATTTTCAATTCGTTTGTTATTTTGTCTATAAACTGGAAGGCAGCAGCTCTCTCCTACAGTCGTACTACCACTAAAAAAAAGGCTCCCCATAGAGAAGTATCTAAGCTACTACTTGCACTTTAACATCGATCAATAATATATAACAGTTTCTAGGATTTGTGCCATGGCTTGCTAACAACGATGTTGAACCTGTCGCTCGCAGCAAAACACAAACCAAGACGTACATGAGCACACGAGTGGAACCTGAGCCTAGGGCAGAGAATTAAGTAGCATGTCTGGGCATCGTTAGTGCCGTCCTGTTGGGTGTTTACACAGACAATTGCCCTATGTTTAAGGGCCTCAAACCCTGTTTTGCCAGGACCAGGTTCTTGATTCTTGATCTGTACTTTTATTGCACTTGATAAATCCAAACCTGCTTCCCCAATTGTATGACAAATCTCCTGCCTCATGATTTGAATATAGCACACTGATCCATGTTGCCAGGCTCCAGTTAACATTGGACAATGTGACACGATGGGAGCAATAGCCCATAGATGCTTCCCTCGCAGCAGCTTATGGAGATTTGACAAAGTAAGGACCACATTTCTTGGCTTGGATTTAGCTTAGCTTAGCTCCTTCTCTCCTAGAACCAAAGAACGTTGCTGATTTCATGTGCCGTTTCCAGCTAGGGTTGCCAACTGGAATTCGCTGCGTGACATGACCAGAGGCCTGGATGGAAGGAGGCAGCGTTGTCGCCGGTTTTTGTCAGGATTATCCCAACCACCCGACTAATCCCGTCCGTGTTAGTCCTGATTTTCTCTTAGCCGCATGATTTTGCCTTTGACGATCGATCAGCCTGCAGGGCAGCATTAGTTTAGGATGCAATTAAGTCCTAAAGCAAAGCTTAAGGGTGATGGCCTGGATGCTCTGGTGTTTGTCATTTTCCTTCATTTGTTTACGAAATGACGAGCTACCGTTTACCCTTCAGTGGCTCTTAGCTCAATTAGGTGATCTTGCTTGTTCCTGGAAACTCAAATGCTCCATTGCTAGCTTCCTCCATCGCCTTTGACTTTGAGCTGTTACCACTGCTGCTGCTGCTGCTTTACAGCTTACTCCCAGAAACTGAAGATTCATCTGAATATATGTCCCTGGCTTTCATCCAAGCCCAGATGTGTACCACATGGGATCTAGTGCCACCACTGTTGCTGGAGAAGATGGCCTCGTGATTCGTGCTCTACAGCATCCGACGGTCACAAAAATGACAGAATTTTCAAATTATCAAAGAGACTGATGAATAGCCAGACTACTACTACAGGGAAAAAACTTTTAAAAAGGATATACTTCATCTGTTTCATGTTATACTTAGTTTGACTTTTTTAAGTTAAACTTTTCTAGTTTTGATTAACTTTAAAGAAAAAAGAAAAATACATTAACATCTGCAATATCAAATAATTTCAAGTCAAACTTCTATAATTTTGATCAAATTTAAAGAAAATATATTAACATCAACAATATCAAATAATGTCAAATCAAACTTCTCTAATTTTTATCAAGTTTAAAGAAAAATATATTAACATTTACAATATCAAATAAATACTCTATCAATATTACATTTCATGTTGTATTTAATTAAACTAATTTTATTTGTAGTTATTGATATATTTTTATAAAATTGGTTAAAGTTAAATAAATTTATCTTATAAAAAATCAAATAATTTATAATACGTAAGAAAAAGATAAAATTGATATGAGAATTGAGAAAGAGAAGACAGGGGCAACATGGACATTGCACCGAACTGTACAAGGCGAGGAGGCGCCCCCTATATCTGTGCCATGGCGTGCGATGCCCTTGCTTGCTGCACACCGCACGGCCTCATCTTCTGTCTCGCGCGCGCCCGCACGCCACTCGCTGCCGGTAGTACTGCTAGCTCATGGAGGCTGCCTCGCTGCAGCACCTTGGCGACAGCTTCTCCTACCGGTGGCTCAAGTACGCCGCGCAGGCGCCGTCCTTTAAGCGCCTCGTCGACGACGATGTCGCCGGCAGCCTCGGGCATTCCTTCGGAAGCTCCAGGTCCTTCATCGACATGGACCCCGCCGAGCTCTTCTCCATGCGGTGGACGACGGCGAAGACCCCGGGCGGTGACTTCGACTTCGTCCTGCCCGGCGGCGACGGCGATGGCGCGTCCTCTCCACTCCCGCTGCTGGTCAGCGCGAGCAGGATCTTCCACAACGGCCGCCTTCTCCCCCACGAGCTAGACTACGGCCGCTCCGGTGCTCAAGAAGAAGGCGAAGTCGGCGACTCTGTCCCTAGCGTCGTGGACTTGCTGAGCGAGCCTCGTCTCTCGGCCTCGACGTCGCCGCTGTTCCACTCAGCCCAGAGCACGCCGACGTCGACGCTGAGCTCGTCCTCCAGCGCGAGGAGCGGCGCCGGCAAGAACGCTACCATCCCGCCGCTGCTCGCCGGGAGGCGCGGCGGGTCGTCGCCGTGGAAGATACTGCTCAGGTACCTGCGGTTCCTCATGCCGCTCTACCGGAAGGTCAGGGCGAAGCGGCTGCGTGCGCCGAGGCCGAAGGTCTCGCCGTCGCCGGCGAGCCCCGCCAGCGCCAGGGCTTCCAACTCCAGCATCGACTGGTGCCACGGCATTGCCGACACGGCCGTCCATGACGCCATCCTCTACTGCAAGAAATCCAGTGTAAGTGCACACAAACCATCAAACACAAGCAAGCATATATACTCACATGCACACTGAAGTAATTAGCATTAGAAGTTCATGCTCAAATTGTTTCTTTCTATCTGTTTCAGGGACAAAATATTTAGCCATGGAAAAGGGAGATTGCAAGATCAAATCCAAGAGCTTCTGAATCTCTCCGGTTCCTTTTTTCCCATCCAACATTTCGGTGTAAATCCACACAAATTACACGGTGTATATGCATATGTGACACACTGCACGAGGAGTACGTTTAACCGTTAAGTTGTATGAACGACTCGTTTAGACTGTAATAGATGGCTCCTTTTCTTGTCTTTCTCGTTTGTGTTTGGCCTCCATGGAGCACTTCTGACCATTCCAGTTATTAATTAATTAAGTGAACTAACATGAAATTTCTGAGATTAGATTAAACTCTCATTTGTTGGCTCAAATCATGCGCCTTTCTGAACATAATCTCGTCCTACTCTAACATAATCCAAGGGAGTATTATTGTACTAGCTCTCAGCAAAGAGTTCCTAGCTTGTATATAGTACTACTGATGATCTGGAACTTATTTAGCACGTTTTCTTAACTTTGGTGCTCCACTGTGTTTTGTTTTTTTATATATACTCTGTCTGTTATATGTAAGTTGTTTTTTTAAAAAAATACAATTTTTTCAACTTTACTAATTTTATAAAAAATATATCAACAATTACAACATCAAATTAGTTTTTATAATATATTATTTGATATTGTAAATGTTAATATATTTGTATTTAAACTTAGTCAAGGTTGAAAAAGTTAAGTGACTTGTAATATAAAATAGAGTTAGTAGGTAACAATTCAACCCTCACCGTTGGTGAATTATCCTCTCCCTAATATCTGAAAGATCCAAATAAAAAACATGACATGAAGGTTCAAGTTTTATTCTCTATGTGAAAGTGAAAAAAAAACTGAGTTAAAAGTTCTCAAATTCTATTCAATATTTCCTCACAATTTAGCTGTAACTTCACGATTTTTAGTTACAAATAATTTTATTAAAATTTTTAGCTCAAAATTTAAACCCAGAATATGCATTTCTTTTAAAGGTTTACAAGTAAAACGCCCGCCGATCTATCTTCTAATTCAAACTGGTTACTTCAAAATCAGTCCTCTCAAAACTTTTCAGTTTATGAAGTCTGGATTTTTCCTTTGAAATAAGGAAATTTCTGATTTGAAATTTCAAGAGATTCAAGGTTTTAATCATCATCTTCTCCTGAACTGGAAGGGAAGTCCCTAACATAGTTGTTACCTTCTCTCATGTTTGGACCTGCAAAACTTCGTCATAACAATCTGTATGTTGCAAGTTGGATTAAACATATAAAAACTGCAAAGTTTTAGACAGTTGATTAGTACAAAAATGCATGTACTAGTTGCCTCCATGCATAGTCAGCATAATTCTCCTAAGGAAAAGGTGTCTCTTGCTTGTCTACAAAGCTCAAATTTGACCAGGAACAATAGATAACTCATAACTAGATTCACAAATTGATCTACTAACAAAATCAACTGAGGTCTCCAACACACTGCAGTCGAGCCAACATACAGAGAAAGAGCTAAAAATATATCGCAACTAAGACTAATCTAACAATTCTTAACTAATTATTTGATTTTTAAAAAAAATCATACAATTTTGTAGTAATAAGGAGCTAAACTCAAACTCAAACCGTCACGCTCTTAGCTCCGCCACTGACAACATATATAATCATAAATGCGCCATTGGTATGGGTCATTGGCGTCGATGGAGGAATATATGATTAGTTTGATCAGGCTGGAGTTGTTCGTTTTTCTCACCTACCCAAAGAGAAACAGAAATGTTCAACACAATTGTTTACATGGATGGATGCTGTCCTTGTCCAATCACACGAGAATGCCTCAAACTGAGAGGCTGCACGATCGAGCTGCGGCAACGTCAGCAACAGCATGCATGACCAGCGCAAGAAAGCAGCTCTAAATTAGAACAATCAAGTTACAATATCATAAGATTAAAAAGTGGGCATGCATGCATATGCAAAATCTTGATGAACATGGGTGGATACTGTTTCTTAAAGAAACAGGGATATGCGCATATATACATACAAAAGTAAACGAAAGGAACCCCTAATGCAAATTGATTAATTATGGACGCTGAAATGCAAATCCGATTGCGACGACGCGTGATTCGTATTGGGATAAATTACTAAACAAGCACATCCAGTGGCACGCCAAAATATTATATGCAGAATCATTGCTTCCCGATGGGTCAGCAGAGCTAGCTAGACACGCACACCTGAATTGATTAGGCCAGCACCAGCCGAGTGCAGAGAGCGGCTAATACTGTTACGTTTGGTGCAGCAGCAGCGTCCGTGCACGGTTGCAACAGCGTACCAAAGCCACTCAGTTTAGCTACACACGTACACGCCATGTACGTTCTGTGCAAGTGCAAATGCAATGTACGTACATGCATTCAGCGTTCATATATGGTCGTCTCGCGTTTTAAATTTTAAACGTAGCGGACCATGTGGTCTGACGAGTGCCGTACATGGATTCGGTGAACCGGGACCAGGTAACCAATAATTAACGTACTCGCAGCCGGAGAGAGTTGCCATTTTATCGCAACAGATGACTGGTTTCACAGCCGGGTCGACAGACTGAGAGTGAGAGTGTGGTTGGTTTTAAAAAAATATGGTGAGTTGTGTGCTTTCCACGAATCTAGATTGCCAATTTGATCTGTTTAATTTTGATTTTAAACTAGTTATTCGCTCTGCGTTTGAACAGCAGCAGCCAACGGGTCACATAGCCAAGGGAAGGGAGCAGCTACAGGCTAAGGCCGCCCGAAATAACAAAAGTTTGTCACGAGGCGGCCGCTCCAGCGGAAGAGGCGAGAGAGACGCGCGCGCGGGGGCAGGCAGGCGGCAGCGGGGCCTACATGCGCGGGTGTTGGGTGTTCGCGCGGGACCAGGTGGCGCATGCGTGGATGTGGAGGCGATCCCTTCGATTCCGGTCGCCCGGGGCCAGGGGATGTGCACGCGCTGCTTGCCCGACCGCTGCCCACCCCGACGTACGTAACACCGAGTATAACATTGCATTGCCCTTGTCTCAAGCAAGCTAGCTCCCCCTGCCTGTCTTAACCGCAGGCTCTGATGGACGTTTGGAATACACCCGGAACAGCGGCAGCTCATCTGCATCATGTAAGGAGCTCCGAGCTTGACCGTGTCATCGTAGCATGACTTTGTTTTTCTGACGACTGGAAGGTTACGGTCAGAACTCAGAAGAGGAGCAGAAAGCCAAAACCAAGAATAGCATCGACCATGCAGTGCTTGCAACAGTGTATCGTACTCTTCCTGGCCAAAACCGTTCACAGCTCCAGGCCGCTCAAAAGGTAAGGCGAAGTACTACGCGACACGCCGGTTTGAGCTGATTAAACCGGAATGCGTGTAACGTATAGATGGATCGATCAGTCGATCGATCGCTCTCTCTCCGTCTCCGGTCGGTGGCGGAGCGGGCTAGTTCACGTCAATCCCACGTGAACGCCATGAGAGGCAAGGGGGGATCGAGGAGGGGACCGGAGCGCGACGCGCACCGCCACCGCGGAAGCCAACAAGCGAGCAAGCGATCGGAATTCGGAGCGGAGGCGGCCTCGCGCGCTACCCGCCGGCGCGGCTGCTGGGGCTGTAGCTGCACGGGACAAACCCGGCTTTAATGCGCGCCTTGGCGTTGCCCCCGTCCGTCGCTCTCCCGCCCGGTCCTGCACAGCTTTAACCTGTTCTTTTTCCGTAAGGTTTGTATACGGCTCTGTTCGGTTAAACCGCATATTATTATTTTTTTGAAAAATGCTAGAGTCGTTTTCTTCGATTAAGAAGGATAAATGAGATACATAGGTTGTTTAGATGGTTACAAGCAGCAAGCAAGCTTGGAGTACTAAAAGGAGGAAACAGGAAACAACGGTAGACAATACCGGGGTGAAGCAAACCCAGCAAGAACTACTAGATTGAGGAATAAAAAAAGAAAGAAAAGAATGGTAGCTGCAGGGGATTGGAAGGTATTACAAGATATAGCAAGCCGCATAGACAGTTGAACGAAGAAGTTCCATGTCGTGGATAATATTTTGAACAATAGTGTCAATTGCCTCAAATGGACTTTGAAAGATATTAGAAGTCTTGAAGTCACGGTAGATGACTTGCTTCTCTGATGCATGCAAGAAGCAAGTCCTCGAGCTGCACCAATGGCTATCTTCAGTCTCAGTTCCAACGTTAGTGGAGGACATCCTCATGGCGGAAAATAAGAGGAACAGCAGGGGGAGCTTCATATGCTAGAAAAACAACAAGGGATCTCACTAGCTGGCAGCGAGAATAAGAGCTAGGCTGAGAGCTATGCAAAAGCTAATGTGAGAAAAAAAAAATCGATATCACTTATATATAACATTACAAGTAATCACCACACAGCTTTATAACTGTGCTTAATTGTATTGAGTTTAGAATACGTAAAATTCAAGCCTACGCAATTTTTATTTTGAATTTTAAGAATCTGTTACTTTTTAAAAATCATTTATTTTGAATTTTAAGGATATATTGCTTTTCACAAACATGAGTTACTAAATTATTTAATCCAGCCTTTAAAATTTTCAGAGGAGAAGCCTGTCGAAAATCGCAACCAAAAACGCCCTGATCGAGATTTCGAGTTTAGGGTGGATTTTGTAGGCAAGCTGAGCCTTTCGCTTGAAACCAAACAACTGGTAGAAATAGCCGTCAGGTTGGCCCAGGTAGGTTTGCTCACGGGAAGATGGGCTCGCTCAGACCAGCCCGAAATATCCCGGTCGAAAAATCAACAGTTAGGAGTTGGGCCATGAGCCCATGACAAATCCAGCTAGTTTTGAAGAATATCTCTATCAGGGGATTCAAGGCAACTTGTACACGCCAGCCGAAACCGTCAGCAGGCAGCAATCATATTATCATCGTCAGCAGTCAGCACCCGGTCTGTGACCGAAAAAATCAACGCCACACACGCATTTGAATGGGGTGCCGTGAACTCACGGTCACGTAGAACATCGATCAATGCTTCATGCTTGGACCACCACGCACCCGTCAATATTTACACATGAAGGTGTTAACACCTCGACGCAGCACATCTGCCAGTCTGCCTCCAGCTCAAGTGGCCAACTTCCCCAGTAGAGACCAAACCCTGCTCATAGGGCACACAGGCTCACAGCATGTACCAGACCAGGTAGAACCCTTCTTAAAAATCAGAACCAGGGGTCAAATCCAAGGGCTCCATCCTAAAACCAGTTGCAATTCTTACATGATTAAGCAAAATATATGATATGTTTGGTAGTAATACAAAACTTAAATGAATCTGGAGTTATATAGCAAGGAAATGTAGCTTCACCATTTCTTATATATTTTCTCCAACAAATACATGCACTGGCTCTGCTATTAAAAAATTAAAATCTAATAACGTTTTGGTTTAGGTTCAATTTTATCATATAAGAATAATCTATCGTTTGATGTCCTGCTAAACAGACCCTAATGTCAGGAATTCAGAATACGACAGGGAACAAACTAAGCTCCTCTCTTGAGAGCTAAGTAAGCGCAATTAGGGGGAGCAAAACGCAGCCGTTAGTTTATCTCCAGAGCGCCGTCTGGTAGACCTAAAAAATCATAAATAGATTGAGGCGCATGTGGCGGCCACAGTACGTCAGTACGTGCCACCGGCCATAAAAGATGAGCATGCTCCTTAGAACAGAAACAACGGCAGCACAATACAACCTTCCAGGGAAGGAAGACGCCGGGATGGAGGCGCACAGCTCAGCCTAATGTGAGCAATAATCAAGCACTAACATAGCATCAATTTACAAATTAGCTGAAAAGCAGTGTGAGCTACTATACTACCCACACACACAGTACGAGCACGAGTGCAAAAGATGGTATTATTCCCGCCTAACGAATATTTGGTCTGAGTTTAATAGCGACACACTGCGACTAAACTAGTGAAACCACCATCACCAACTTGCAGCTGCAGTATAAATAGCACACTAGCCAGCCACACATGCTTGTCAGACAGCTAGAAAGCTAAGAGAGATCGAGCACGCATACAAACAGGCCAAACTACTCTGCAGCTGTTTGTGTACCTCGTCCGTGAAGCGAAGGAAGATGACCAACCATCATGTACACCATGGCGCGATCTCTGCTGTTCCATGCAGGTGTGGTGAAGGATCAGCTGGGACTGGGAGTCGAAGGCACATGCCGAAGCGTGGGCAGATCAAGGCGAGGATAGTGTCGGCCGCGGTGCATTCCGTCGCCTCGGTGCTTCTGAAAGCGCTCCACAGCAGCCACACCCTGGTCAGAAATCCGTTCTGATGGAGCTATGGAAAGAGATGAGTTATCTGTCACCGGAACCAGCTGTTCTTTCAAGTGTTAGCATGGTTCAGAAAGTGGTTAGCCTAGATGAATGTACATTTTGTTTCGTGTTTGCACCTTGTTTGTAAAGAAAGTTCTGTGATCATAGTGTGGTCACGTCAAGGCTGGCTCTTCTTAGTTCTTACTCCTCCAATCTGATTCCGTCTGGGCTCTGGCCTCTTCTGCCTCCAAATCCGCTCATCACATCCTCAGCCGTGTCAACGCGGCGCCGGGCGGACGGCCGTCGACTTCCTCTTGTTGAGACGTGGCCTTGTCGTTAACGGGCTCTGTCGACAGAGATGGAGAGGTGGCAGCGTGGCCGGTGGAGAGAAGCCATCGCCCATCAGCCTTGAGTTTCGAAGAATGTCGTCGACGCGCGGTACAGAACGGAGGTTGCCCCGCCATGTGCACGAGATGAAACGGGATTGGACGAATTGGGGATTAGGCCCATGAGAGGAGATGGCGAATCGGGCGAGGGGAAAAGGGATTAGAACCAGGGAGTTGGACGGTGCCGGTGATGGCCGGCATTGAGGTCCGATGTCGCTGGAGGCAGATTGGACACCGGAGTTGGTGTGGGGGCGGCGTGTCCGCGTCCCCCTTCTAGAAAACCGCTGCCCACGAAGATATTGGGCAATTTATGGGCCTAAGTAATCTCCTATCTGGGTGATATTGGGCCGTATATGGGCCTCCACTTTTACCGATCAGGAGAAAGTTGGGCTATTAATCGGCCTGTCATATTTGCTGCTCTGGACGATGCTGGCTGTTAAAGGGACTTCATATTTACGCCGTTAGTGGGCCTTACATAGGGCCTTTGGTGTTTTGCGGTAACAGACATTGTTGGGCCGTTAGTGGATGTCTCACCAACAATTTGGTAAGACCATCGTTCTTGTGAAATAAATTCCATTCACTCCTCAAAGCTCACAGATCACATTTGCACCCCATTTTTCGTCACCGTTTTGGAGGCTTTGCCCCCATGCTCAAATTCATGATGGCCTCACGCGTCACCCGTGCCAAACCTATGAGCTCATGCCAAACAAACTTTCGATAATCCGTTGCAGGTCACTGCGATCTCCGCTTTTTTCAGGAATGAATCTTGCAAACGCAACTTAACGAGATAGAAAATTCAGTTCTGAACTAGTAGGAGTTTGGCCGGCTACGGCGCCATGAATTGACATGGAGGAAGAAGGCAATCACGTGGACAAGAAGGGGCGCCAGTTGCTAGCAAGCCCGGTTGAGTCTGACCAATTATATGTGGATAGGATTTGGCTGTAAGCTTTTTTGTGGTATTTGGTTCACAACAGTGAGTGATGGCCCGTCATCATTAAAAATTGTCTAAATATGCTACATGTTTGGATCCGATCAAATTGGCCGGATGTAACTATGCATTCTTCTGTCTCGATGGCATGGCTTATTTTGATTGGTTAGGGTGAGTTCAATGTTTGTTTAACAAACTTTAAATGATTATTCCTTCTAAACCATATATCAAATTTACGATCATATTACACCATTGCATGTATTATAATTAAATACATAAACAACATAATATATTACTCCCTCCATCAAAAAATCTTCTACCTATTATATTTTTAATTTTTTTCTAAAAATATTATGCATATTTATAGTTTACCGAGAAAAAGCATTGTTTATGGTGCCTTTTTCATGCATGCAATAGTAGTACTATTTAATGTATTATGGTGAATACATAGAGAATTTAATGTAATAGTAGTACTATTTAATGCATTAAGATAAGTTTGTTTTTTTCCTTGATCTTGATGCAAAAAGTAATATGTAGAAGATTTTTGGATAGAGCGAGTATATGATTATATTTTATTAAAATAAATATGGGGAAAATGGATTTATGCCATTACGATTTTCTGAGTTTAGATATCTGCTATTACTTTTCGTCTATTTGTTCATTCCGTGCCAAGTGAAACTATTAAATTTAGGTTTATCTAGTGTTATATCTCTCCAATTAAACAGAAAAACAGCTTATTTCATACACTCTACCACATCATTGATGGATCACTCTTCTATTTAACCTTGCACTCAATCGAGACGGACCCTTAGGCTCTGTTCTAAATTTGAGGTGGCTTCGCCACAATTGTAAAACAGTGGAACTCATAGTTGATCGTGAATCTGTACAAATTTAGTTGATCGTTTTCCT
>KE371917.1:33300-76103 GCA_000418225.1 Zizania latifolia
GCCGCCGTTGTCACAGCTGGGCCTTCTCGTGATGGGTTTGGACTAGCAGTTAGGCCCATCAAATTGTCGGACATGGTCGAGGCCCATCAACTCAATTTTAGGCTCAGGATGTTTTTCTTTTTTCTTCCGGGAATAACGCAAGGGCCAATGAGAAGTATCAAGCCGATCAAATTAGCTCTAAAAAACTTAGCTCAAGATATGAAATTTTGTTACCTATATACATTTCCTTATATAACCCAACGTTCATTTTGGGCCAATCTGGGCTGGGAATGTACTTGATTTGGCCCACTCGGATCGGGTCGTATCTCCGACACTGGTAACAGTGTCGAGGATGTGGCACATGCTGTATCATAAAAAAATTCTTTATAGGGGAGGGCCCTAATCTAGCTAAGCGGTGTCTGAAAACATAAAATACGCCGATGAAGAGCTTGGACAACAGGAAAAGATTAACCTCGAGAAGCCAGCAACAGTTTCAGGCAGAACAGCAGCAGGGAAGGAGATCCGCCACGTTTGATCGACATTGAAAATGGAGAGAATATCAGACGGGGATCCTGTCACATGCACGCCTAACTAATCATGTACGAACCGCAACATGCAGTTGTTTATACCAGGGGACAGTGACCAAGAACCTGATTTGAAAGGTCCCCAGCTCACCACGGTGTGCTTGCCCTACCTTGTTCTACCAAGGACCAGCAATGACATGATCATTGATCCTCGGAGGATCTACTTGTCACCAACAGTAGAAACACGATGGCAGTATCTTCCTTGTTAGTTTGCAACCTTACTGATGAGATGCATTAGCTGCCATGAACTCCAGAAGCAGTTCATAGTTGTGGCCTTGTCACTTGTTGAGGTCTACAGGACCTTAAAAGAACAGATGCGGCAGTATGTGCCTAAATGCATCTCATGAACAAGGAGATACAGAATGTCGGCAAATGAAAAAATTTCAGTGCATGAAAACATAAAAAGGCAGGAGATGTTGTCTATACCACATCTCACTGTCAGAAGCACGGTACAAAAGATAATAGTAAATTCAGAATGGTACTAATATATCAGAACCAGTACTTCAGTAGTACTATCAAAAGCATCAGCCATTTCTAAATTCTAATACCCGTGTGATCCACCGTCCGAATCATTCACCTCACAAGAATCATCTAATATGTAGGGGGGAAACAGATAACAAGAAGAGTGTGTGAAAAGCACAAGTAGCTCTCATCGGATAGCATCTAAGGTCTCTTTCCTCTTAATCCTCCTCTTGATCGACTTCTCCAGCTCCTCACTCCCACCCACCTCCTCCAGCTCCTGTCAACCACAGTAAATAGATAATATAGTTCAGAAAATCACTTACGAATGACGACTGCAAATATCTGTTAGCCATTTTAGAACATTTCAAAAATTCCAGATCTTATATATCAGCACAGTTCGATTTCTACATTAGTTTCTCGATATCTAGATCATGCTTGTAATACTGCTAATCTGCAACTAGTCGACAATATGGGACAAGAGGAGGGAAGCAAGCTAGACTGAGACCCATTTCGTCACCTTGGGACCAAGGAACAGCCCATATGGCACGCCCTCGAACTTGTCCGTGTGATGTATCTGCAAGCATAAATGCCAGGCAAGGATCAGGATTCATAAATTCAGAACCACGGCAAGCAAAGCTCAGAGTTAGGTGGACAGCGCGCGAACGGCACGGCCGGACCTGGTGGGCGGCGGCGACCCGCCGGAAGTAGGGCACGTTCGCGATGGGCCCCACCGGGAAGCGGCGGTGGACCAGGCCGTCGTGGACGAACATGTATGCCATTCCGAACAGCGTGATCCCGAGCCCCTGCGGCGAACGGACACGTCAGCACTTTGATCCTCCTCACCTTCTCTCCCGGCTCATAAAAATTCTATCTACGCGATCAGATTGATCAAAAAAATGGCGCCAGTGTTTGTATTTTACTTGTTCGGTGCGAGTGCGACCGTTGATGGGTACCTCGCGTGGGTGTCCATGGCGCCGTCGCAATGCGACAACGAAAGCTGTTGCTTTAGTTCATCTACGCCGCAGCTTTGCCTGGAAGGCATGGAGGGCAGACCACTATAGTTTCTCGACCACGAAAGCTCATATTTTTTTATTGTTCATCCGATATTCCGATGCAGCAAGGGAGACAAAATCTTTGGGAGTTTGCTCTTAGGCTCTGCTTTGCCAGTTGAATTTTTTGCAAGGTGGCAGTGGATGTGATCATACGTGCACTTAGTACAGAGTACACACACGTTATGCACGCTTGGTCAAATCCTAGCACGGTGTTTAGAGAAAAGTGAGATGGAGCACTCACCGCGCCGAAGCAGAGGCCTGGGACGAGGCCGCGGTTGAAGAAGCCGTAGGCGAGGAGGGACATGGCGGGGACGGCGTTTACGATGGCGAAGACGTCGTTGAGCTCGAAGGGGCCATCGCGCGGGCGGTGGTGGGACTCGTGCATGTGCCACAGCGATGCGTGCCACAGCGCCCGGTGCGCCCACCGTGCCCAGAACTCCATCCCGACCTGCAAAGCGAAACCGCGCCATGGTTACACGAATGCGATTCGTCGACCGGAATGCGCGTCCACCTTGAGACGCGCGTGCCCCGCCGTGGGCGTGGGGAGGAGCATTTACCGCGGCGCCCACCGATAGCGCGAAGGTGCCGAACATTTCCGTCACCGCGATCTCGCCGCCCTGGTCGAGCACGCCGGATAAAAAGAAGGGATTTTTAATCTTGCAGCGAAGGAATTGGTAATGGTACATGCGAGTTTGCGATGGCGGTACCTCCATTTGCCAGGCGAAGCGGTAGTAGACGGAGGCGGCGGCCATGGACGTGATCCCGAGGCTGGACATGACCGCCGCCACCAGATACGTCCGCCGCTCGGACTGCTTCCGCGCCGCGCGCTCAGCCACCGCCCTCCGCGAAGCCTCATCCGGCTCCAGCCCGCTCGCCGCCGCGCGCTCAGTCACCGCCCTCCGCGAAGCCTCATTCGGCTCCAGCGCGCTCGCCGCCGCGCGCTCAGTCACCGCCCTCCGCGAAGCCTCATTCGGCTCCAGCGCGCTCGCCGCCGCGCCAACCATGTCGTCCGACACCACGCGCACGCGCACGGACAGAGCGCGCGCCGGGATCGGCGCGAATGCCAGCCGCGAGGCCGACGGCGCGCCACGGACCGCAGCGGCGAGAAGGGACGGCGCGGCCACCAGCCTCGCGACGGCCATGGACGGATGCGGCGCAGCCTCCGGAGCGGACGCGGGGATGGATAGATAGACGGGTCACGGCCTCACGGGTGGCTCGGAGTTTCCGTCGTTTGGAGTCAACTTGTAGGCATGTAAATTCGCGACAACCACCGGCTGCCCGGCTAGCCGGCTCAGCTCGGTGGCTTTTATACACTTCAGTGCTTCACAGTTCACTGCTCCACGCGATGCGATGCGGGCTGAGTCATCGGCCTTTTCACGTCTGCACGATGGCGCCAATATTTTAGGAAGGGAATTATTCTGAAATGAGACGCAGTTCAGCAGCTAGCTCCACGAACCATCTCTTTCGCCCATGTGAACGAACGGTCAAGCCTTTTCCCGTGGTTCATGCAGCCCGGCAGATACGGCCATTGGAGATTAGAGAGCTGCCTTTCCTGAGGCCAGGGTTATCTCGTTGCCACTGACTGATTGGTTAACTGCACATTGCCCAAGCGAGCTACCGCGGCAGCAGGGGCAGTAGAAAATGACACTGAAGGAGCACGCGTAGCCTACAATAGCTAAAAATAAAATGATACTTTTATAACTATTTAGTCATGAAGTAATGTTTGGTAGACTAAAAATAAGCTATTATGTATGATCTTAAGTCTATTTCAAAGAATAAACCAATATTTTATAAATATTGTATGTCTCATACAAACACTGCACTGTACATGGAGACTCCTCGCGTTAGTGGCGTGCGCACGTCTGCAGGTACCCGCGCTGAGCCCCGCACACGCAACTCCCTTTCCTTTCAGTCTCTTCTGACTCTGCATCGCCATCACGCCAGGTTAGTTTCACCTACTCTTTTCTTGAGCTCAAGCTTGGCAATACACACGGTTTGAACGTTCAGTTAAGCTTTGTAATTCAGGTTCTGGCACATCATTCTGGATTTCTGCTGCTCCATGCATCCTAGGCTCGTGCCGGATGCTTGTTGGTCACTAAATTATTCTCAGCTATCACCATAGTTCTGCCTTTAGATGAAGAGCTCCTTTCTAAAATACGAACTCCACCGGATTATGTTCGCTTATCCTGAATAGGAGCGTGGCTGGCTGGCTGCATCTACAAAGGTCATAGCCCATAAGCCATGGGAGAGAGGGGAACTTACGTGTGTGGAACGCGGGCGTTTGTCCGCCGAATGCTGCTGCTTGCCGCCCCACTACGTGGCCCGCCGCACTTGCCGACGACCACAGTTTCCTCCTGCGATCTTATGCTGTCATGCTTGCTAGCTTGCGTCTAGCAGCAGCTCAGCAGTTAGCACTCGAATCGGCTACACCGTGAAAAAGATGGAGCACAAAAAAATCGCCTTTCGTCCTCCCCCTGATTAGCTAGCTAGAGACTTTGCGTGAGCCAAATGGTAAAGAAGCGGACGGGACGCGGAGGAGAGGTAATGCCAGGCTCTTTCAAGTTCCAGTTTTTTGCCACCTGGTGATCGGTGCAAACACAGCGGTATGAGACTATGAGGGCTTGCTCTCATGGTGCCGACGACGACAGGAGCTCGCCGTAGTGGGCGCTGCCGCGCCGCGCTTGCTCGCGCTCGGTGACACGTAGCGCGAATCGTGGTCAAACGCGGCGAGCTTTAAATTGGCAAACTTTTGGTTGATTTGGATTTCCAAGCTGCCGTAGCAGTGCCGTATCTTTATTTTGTGCTAGGCTGATAGCACGGAGTGTGGATATGGACGGGGAATGGAACATGCAAAGACCGTATGTGCAGGTCACCATCGTTGAAGGCTCTACGTTTCTCACGTATAAATTGCTTACTTATTACTCGCCTGACTCGACCGAGCAGAGCAGATAATTTGGCTTCGTTTGTATGAGCTGATCAGGTCATGGGCTGCTGTATCAAGTATCAAGATTGTCAATTTCATTCCGGTACTGTCTGAAATAGCTGATATGTACCATTTCGTCACTTAAATCAGAATCTACCAAGTTACGTACCGTTCCGATTTTAATACCAGTCAATACCGGCTAATACTGTTTATTCTGGTCAATACCGGTCGTTCCGATCAAAATTATATTTTGATTTTTTTTATATATGTGTTACATATTATTTAAATTAAGCTATATATTATATTGTATTAAGCTATATATTATATTTGAGATATCAACTTATTTAAATATATCATATTTAATCATGACAATATATATTTTAAATATATTTATATTATTTTATTAGATCCCAAAATAGTATATCGGTATCGATCGGTACTAAAACATGCATTTTATTCTAAAACTAAATCGGAACCGATAAGAAATTAACAAGCTTGTCCTGTATGCATGGACTTGCGAGTTGCGAAACAACACAGGTTAATTTTGGACTGAAATAATTAGTTCAGTGACAGAGCTGCAGACCCTGCAGGTTCTTGCACGCACGTTCAGAGTTGATGACACTGAAGATGCAATGACCTGTCGCGGGTACCGAGTGGATGATCGCCTACCAACCTGATTGACAGAATGACAGCTCCACTGTCAAAGGCATCGGTTGTTCAGTAACATCACCGGATAAACACGGTATGAAAGCACGATGGAAAATTAAAAAAAAAAGGAGAAAAGAAGTTCAGAACCACCACATGTTAAGCACGCTAAACACACACAACGTAGAAGAAAAAGGTAAATAGAAGATAAAAAAACAATAACAAAAAAACATCATTGACATTCCCACAGGCAAAAGCGTCATATGTTCTTTGAAAATATGGCAAAACCTACAAGCATGCACACAGTAAAAAGCAAAAAACAAACAAATAAAAATGAGAAAAAACACCACTGAAATTATGACAAAACTTATAAACGCGCAAAGAAAAAAAAGTCTGAATGTGGCTGCTGGGATTCGAGCCCAGGTCTCCACGGCCACAACGTGGAATTCTCACCACTAAACTACAGCCACTTTGTTATAAAGGGTCTATACTTAATTTAATAATTTAATACCTGAGCTGCATATGCTAAAAAATGCCGCATAAGTTGCCTGAATGCAAACAGTCACTCGCTTCATCAGTGAGTTTTATTGAGAAGTGTCCCATATGACAATATTAGAAGTGTATTTTTAAGCATCTTCTAAAGATGCTCTCGTATAATATATTTGTAGTTTCTCTAAATGTTCAAACTCTTCTTTTTAGATTATGTAACTTAATAGTTATAAAATCTAGAATAAAACAATATTCATAAACTACAGAACCATAACAATATTCTGCCTTTTCAAAATCTAAAATCCAAACGTGCCATTCTCAAACACCGGTCGTTCCACGATTCTATCGGTTGGCAAAGAAGCATCAGACTCTGCAGTCTGCACATGACACCTTCAGGCTCCAGAAAGACAATGACAAGAGCACGGCCCAAAACAATCCATCACCAAGCCGGCCCAGATCACACCCCAACACCAACTCATCCGCATCTGCTAGTTATCGGGCGGCTGTGGGCCAAGCCTCACCAACCCGAGCGCGAATCTCGAGGCGAAAAGCACCGCTCGCCTCAAAACCTCCGAGCCGCGCGTGCTAGGGTTTCCCTCTCCTCCCCCTCCGTCCGGCAACGCGGCGCTGTGCGGCGCTTCCTCGCACCCGCCTCACCGTTCCGGCGGCGGCGAAGGCCGCGTCGACCCTGCGTAGCGTATTCCCCATGGCCGCCCCTGAGGCACCCTCCTGCTACGTCGGGATCGCGCGGCAGTCCGCCGCCTTCCGCCTCATGAAGCAAATGGTGCGTGATCCGAGTTCTCCCTAGCGCTGTTTTTCGATTACAGAACCGGAATTTTTTTCATGAGTTAGCGTACGCTAGAAGTTGCAGATTAGCACTGAAAAGTTTGTCTTAGTTGTATATGTTGGTTATTTTTGATATGGAGTCGGAAGGAGTCGCTGTTGTAAATCCTGTTCACGTGTAACTAGCAACATTTGTTAATGGCCCGGAGATGAAATTTGTGCTGTCCTTTTAGAACTGCTATTTTGCAAACAATTTAACTTGGCTGGGATTGTGGACAGAACTTGAAATTTATAGTCTCCATGAGTTATGACTGAACAAATAGTGAACCTAGTAGATAGTATTGCTGATCGAACCAAATGTGGATTGTGAACCAACCGGTGGTTTACACTCGGTAGTCAAGATTACTTTGTCAGCTTATATCGGTTTTCTGTAAATGGGAATTGTTCTTTTACTGATTTATAAGCGTGATTTGCATTTTATTCACTGTTTCTTCAGGGATGGGAAGAAGGTGAAGGCCTTGGCAAAGATAAGCAAGGTATAAAGGGGCATGTTAGAGTGAAAAACAAGCAGGACACTGTTGGTATGCTAACTCCTATTTGAGCTTTAACTTGCTTTTACAATTTTATCGAGTAAGGAATTATATATTCATAATAGACCACCTGTGAGCTCAGTTAAACCTTGGCTGATCTTTACAGGTGTTGGCGTAGACAGTCCTCATAACAAATGGGCATATGACACCACTGAATTTGACAATATACTAAAGAAACTGAAAGTGGTATGGCTTGTAACAATTATTATGTTTGCTCTAGGTACGATGAGCTAACATTTCAGTTCCTGATTGTTAACTTCTATCTTTTTTCTTCTCATTTGATCGTTGCTCTCCTCTGCTTTGGCAGCAATCCACTAATCCTGTTATAAAAGGTACCTTATGGTGTGTGCGTATATAGTTATTATTTTCATTTTGTTAGGTGTTATTCTAACATTTGTTGTTTAGCAGAAGTTGAGGATGTAAGCAATTTTCCTGATAGTACACCCAAGAAAGCTAAACCGACAAGTGACGAAGTTATTAAGGTTACCCGACCGCAAGGAAGGTTGGTTTGTCCCATCTAAATTCAACATTTGTATTTCTTTATATTTTTTGTCACCTTACAGTTTACACATTACATGACACATCTTTCAGATATAAGAAGAGGGAGAGGGGGAAAAGTGTGAGCAGTTATTCAGCAAAAGATCTTGAAGGCATACTTGTGAGTTATATTTTTATATGTGGTTATTTCTTTCATAACTAATCTAGTTACTATCCATGGAGTCATGGTCTCATGGACAATTGTTTACTCCTGCACAGTGTATACTGTGTGGTTAACTTGATAACATGCATATTGAAATAACTTAAACCACACTTATGGAAAATATATTTTAATGGCTTGGTTAGGTTATTAAAATCAACTTCAATATTATGTTTACACAGGTTCGCAAAAGTGATGATAATTGCAAAGTGGACCAGGAAGCTGAACTAACATGTTGTGATGAACCTGATCTCACCATCTGTCAGGATACAGGTTTGTAATTTGCATGTGTACTTTAGCTTGCTGTATTTTTCTGGTTCTATTATACCAGATTAGCTTTTGGCCCCTATCATTTACTTCATCTATGGAGTGTGGACTGATCGACTGAGGTGCCTAACTTTTAGAACTATAATGTGGGCACACTGCATACAAGTCACTGAACTGCTAATTGTTCTAAGCTGTGCACATTATACTTGTGTACTCTCAATTTTGGTTCTTCTCTACTAGAAAGGGGATCTACTGTGTCAGCATTTAAGTTTTCTATACTGCTGCTTACCAAAATAAATCACATTTTCATTGTGCTCTAATATTCCTTTCTTCTCCAATGGTTGTAATTGTGATTACCTGGTAGGTTATGTAATATTGGTTGTACATGGTCTGAATTTCTGATGCCTGTGTTGGGTTAAAGTAATTGTGATGAACTTGTTCAGTCTTAATAAGTTATTATGTGTTTGAGACTATGAAATAATACTATCAAGATTTTAGTAACATTCTGTGTTAACACTGTGTTTGTTTTCAGTATCCCAAGCTGATGATGTGAACTGGTGGGGGCACAAATACGGATTTGTGTCAGGAGGCTTTCTAGGAGCAAAGTCTCGCAAGAACAAATCTTCCGCAACAAAAGGAACTTCAAATGTCCGTCAGATGTTTGGGGAAGAAGACCAAGAAAACCTATACAATCTTGTTCAGGTTGGTATGAACAGGCCATCAGGTTTCCCACAATGTTCTACAACAAGATTGCCCCCTTTTTAATGTGCTTTTAGAGGCTTTTGAATAACCTCTAAGCATCTGGTGACATAAGTTTGACTTGAAATCACAAACTCTATTTTGATCTCTGGTGATATAAGTTTCTATTGTGATCATCGAACCCGTCTGATATAGATATAGCTGAGTTCTTGATAATATCCATTCTGTATGAATGGTGTTCGTAATTTTTGCAGGACAAAGCTACATCTGGAAAGCAGGGTCTTGGCATTAAGAGTCTGCCAATGAAAGTTGCTGGACAGCGTTGGAAAGGGAACAAAACTTCTTTTAGTGATGGTGATGATGAAAATTCAGCCCAATCCAATGAATTATCAGAGTTGGAAGAAGATGGTGAGGAGGAGGAATCCGCTAACGATGCTGATTTAAAGCTGAATACTGTGAAAGAAGGGTGCATGGATGTTAAACATAAACCTAAGGCCAAGGTCAAGAAACTTTGCAAAACAATTCTTCGTCAGGTATGCCCTTTATATTCTCTATTATGAGGCTTCATTTGTTGTCCCATGATCATAATGTTTATTTACCTGTATTCTTTCCAGGCCCCAGCTCAATCTATGAAATTGAAGGAACTTAAGGTAGCTGTTGAAGCACATACGGAGTCTATGTTCTCCAATTTCTCATGTAGACGTGAAGCTCTATCATTCTTGAAGAGGAAGGTACTCCTTTTTTCCATTTCACAAATATGAGCCTTGTGTTGCTCTCTTCTCTCTCACACACACGCATCAGTTGGAGTAATTAGAGAGCACCTACTATAGAGGGTATATACTTGCATAAAAAATACAACAGGATCATTAAGATATGCTTGCAATGTAAGTAGTTGGAATCTGCACCCATTTGTATCGTCAACATGAACTCATTGTAGCGAATTAAATTAGGGAAGCTTTATTGAGCTATATGTTTCTATGTAGGTACTTTCTAGATGAATATTGGTCAACCATGGTGTTAGTAGACTTACCAAACATCTTCTATCTCTTTTTGCAGCTCCAAGGAAGCAGGAAATTCAATATTGATGGAAAAAGGGTTCATCTTGTATCGTAAATTATGAAGCTGTTGGGGTGACATGCAGCCATTGTGGTCATATTAGATCATTTGTGCTTCATACGAGTATACCAGATTGCGGAGCACATTATGCTCTGCAGTATAGATGTAAGAAGTAATACCCTCGCTCGTGGGGGTCAAATTTTGCAAAAGTTTCGAGTGGCAGATGTTCTAATTATGTGCACACTGTTGAGCACATTTGATTTTCTTCATTAATCTCCCTGGAGCAAAAGTCTGGCAGTCTGTTCTGAATGCTAATTCACGTCTGTATTGTCCCGTATGTGATGCACTCAGGTGTTATGATTCTGTTTGGAGCCTGTGGAACTAAAACTTAGAGTTTGTTTGTGCCAGTTCTGTTATCTGAATCCGGTGGTAAAGCAAATTTCATGCTCCATCTGTAGAATAGTCGACTAGTTCACAGGGTTCGGATGTTAAGCGAAGAGGAGATTTTACCTGGCTATTTCTGTGGAGTGTTTTTTACCAATTGTACAACTCTACAAGAGTTTAAATCCTTGGTGATTCTACCGAAAGACCACACTACGTCGATCACATCAAAGTCAGTCACTCTCATGTGCCACGTGGCACACCTCATGGACACGTGTCACGGGAAAAATATCTGCTTTGTCAACGAGAAGCCGTATTGCAGCAGCGGGCGTCTCCACTCTCCAGGCCATGGGCTAGCGTGTGCGCTCCATAGCTTTGGGAATTGGGATAAGCAGCGGCGTCATGGCCACGCCGGCGACGCCAAGGCCGTCGCTGATCCTGCCGCGGGCGTCGCACTCCCGCTCCCAGACGGGCGCCGTTGGCCTCGCGTCGGGCCGCTCCGCCGCCACCGTATCCTCCCGCCGCAACTTCGTCTTCGTCGTCAACCCCTCTGGTTCGCTCTCCTATACCCTCTTCCTCCACTCTACTACACTTACCTCGGCGCGCTCTGAACACCCTTCGCGTCTCGCGGATCCCACGGTGCAGGCGCCAATGGCCGCACGGGCAAGCAGTGGAAGGAGCTGCTCCCCCACCTCCGCACCCGGCTCGCTGACCAATGCGACGTAAGCCTTCCGTAGCTCTTAGATCCCTAAATCGTGCTATCCTGGAACGGAGGTTGCAATTGCCGTCTGAGGCCACAGTTGGCTTCAGATCCCGAGCCATGTTGGTGGCTTAACGGAATGTTCTGATTTGTTGGCATTGCGTGATCAGATTTGTGAGTGCATCACATCGGCCCCGTTCCACGCCATAGATATCACGAGGGAGGTGTGTGGGCTTCTTATATCTGCAAATATCCAATTGTTAATTTTCCCTTTTGGTTTTCCTATTATTATGTGAACACTAGTTCTCGCGTGCGTGATGATGTAGGCTATAAAGGATGGGGCTGATGCCGTGATTGCTGTCGGTGGTGATGGGACACTCCATGAGGTATTTGTGTGTTGACTTTGCAATGCGGATACATCCTTTGTGCTAAATTTCCCCAGCAATTGACATTGGAATATGGTGATAGTTGTGGATGGAACTTTGAATGTGCAGGTCGTCAATGGCTTCTTCTGTAAAGGAAGTCCTGTCCATGCCCTGGATCAAGGTCCTGGCCATTCAGCAGCACTTGGCGTGAGTGTACTTAGCTTCTAGCTACTCTACCCAATTAGATTACCCTTCTAGCCTATGAGATATAAACTATTAGACTATTCTAAACTGAAATGTTTTATACTGAAATCTGTTCAGTATTGAAGGGGCTTGTTTTTCTCTATGACAGCTCATTCCACTTGGAACTGGCTCAGACTTTGCGAGGACATTCAACTGGTATATTTTTCCTGCATAATATACGTACAACATGGTGATTTGATAAACTCTACTTTCATTGTACTGATGTTTTGTTTTTTTGTGAAACTAGGACAAATGATCCTCATGAGGCGATTGATCGAATTGTGAGAGGTTTCTTCTTTGATTCTTCTTTTATAATGTGTGATGGATAAGTCAATGTGTGTCGTCTCATAGTGGTCATTCATCTCCTACTAAGTACAGGAATGTACACTAACAATATTAAAGCACCAGTGTCATGATTCACCAGCTGATTTGGGTTCTCGTAGTTTAAGAATTAAGGCAAACTAAGTTTTAACAGCCATAACAACGATATTGAAATGATAAATGGCCATCTTTGTTAGAACTTA
Source organism: Zizania latifolia (assembly GCA_000418225.1). Classification (NCBI taxonomy): domain Eukaryota; kingdom Viridiplantae; phylum Streptophyta; class Magnoliopsida; order Poales; family Poaceae; genus Zizania; species Zizania latifolia. The sequence goes on from KE371917.1 coordinate 45,740, forward strand.
CAAAGCAAGATCCACAAATTTGATATATGTCTGCTAAATGAACTTGCAATCAAAATACTAGGCTCACAGGCACATAGTTTTGCAGGAGTCAAATCAAAACTGGACATAGGCATGATGGAAGGGACAGATGGAAACCCACATTTCTTTGTTAATGTTGCTGATATCCATTTGTAAGTTAAACATGGCTTATATAACTCATCAAATACAATGGATGGTTTGAAAAGAAAAACTTCCTTTGCGCCTACAGGAGTGCTAAGGCGGGTTATTTTGCTTCTATGTACAAGAGATTTGGCAACTTATGCTATGTTTTTGGAACTCTCAGAGCCTTTTGGGGACATAGTAATCGAGATCTTAGAATAAAGGTGTGCTTTGCACTGGTTTCAAATGGAAGATGAGTTGCAGGCTTAATGATTTTCTTGTCGCTCCCAACCCCACACCTGTTGAATTTACTAGTGCATATAATAGGTAAATGGTGGAGAATGGAGAACTATTCATAAAGTTACTGCACTATGCATAGGAAATGCCAAGTACTTTGGTGGTGGTATGAAGATCACTCCTACAGTTGATCCATTTAGTGGTGACCTCGAGGTGCCTAATAAAGTCATTTTTCTTTACAATTTTGAGATAATATTAAGGCAAAATCGCCTTTTGTTAATTGACACGTCATTTTATAGGTCGTTATTCTTCAAGATTTCAAATGGTACGGTTTCCTTCTTGAGCTTCATAGGCTGTATGGAGGAACACATCTATCAGTGACTGGTGTGTCATCAATAAGGTAATTACACCCTTAAGTCTCATTGTTTAGGCTGTCTCCTTTTGGGTACACATGTGTGTGTCCAATACCAAGTACATTTATTCCATGGGCATCCTTGTTGTGACTCTTGGACAAGTTTTGTCTGCATGGCTTGGGAGAAAACATATTGCCTTTTGGGCTCTGAAGGAAGGTGATAAAACAGTTTCCTTGAACAGGCCTCTGCTAATGAATCTTAATGTGGTTCTACTTGTTCTGGACAATGCTGAGTAAAGTGTTATAGTTCTGATTTGTTTCAACCAATTATACGCTTTGGTTATTATTTGGCATAATCTTCTGAAGTGACAGATTATACAGGTACTATTGTTAGAATATTGAGAATTCTGATCGAAGTCCAAATTGTCCAGGAATATTTATTCAAGCTTTATTGCTTTCCTCCTGTTCTTAATTCTATAACAGTGTTAATGGTTTGTGAAGCCTTTTTCAAAACAACATCCATCACTATTAGTCTATTTAACTTGTTCTATTTGGCTACTCTAAGCGGCAGTATTTCTGTTGCAGAGTTCAGTCAATTGAAGTAGTAGAGAAGGAAGTCAGTGCTGACATCTTTGTTCAATCTGATGGGGAGCATTTTGGTTTTCTTCCGACCAAATTTTCAGTTCTTCCGGGTGCAGTTGATTTCTTCTGCTAGATTAGTATGTTCTTTCTTCCCGTTTGATTCACAGAAGGTTTCATAATCCTTGTCAACTCACTATGTGTACTTTGAACTAAATATATTATTTTGAAATGATATGGGGAGCTGCTATATTCATCTTCACTCTTCAGGCAGTACATGGGATCAGTTTTGTTTTGTGGCACCCACCATGTAATGACTATACTTAATATGCAGCATACAGTGGAGTCTTATGTTCATACAGCCGTAAATTTTTTTGGTGACTGGCGTATGATAAACTGTCTGAATTATACTGGGCCAAACTGGCATCAATGTAAATATCGCATTGACTTAGGCTTGTACCTTGTGTAATAACACCTTTGCCTGTTGCTCAACAACAGGATGGACATTGTTAGCTGTAGTTTCAATACCAAGATTTACCTCAAGCTCCCAACTTCCATGCGCAATATTGTATTACGCGTGGTATTGTATGAAGCATACGATACGAGATTTCATTCTGACAGGATTCACAAGTCACCACCTGTCTAATCTTTTTCTTATTTTGTTAGTGTTGTTGAGTGCAACAGCTCTTGAATTAACGATGACTTATTTACCTATCAATTTCTATTACTCTAAAAAAGCTCCTCTATTACAGTCTCCTTTATAAAGTGCAGAGATTTTACACCCTTCCTGTGGCACGGACAGTTATCTACCTTACTATATAATTGGCGAGTTGAGAGAGTGGACACATCACTCCTCTGATAAATCTCAGCACTTCATCTTTAATCATCTATCATCAAAAAATCTTAACCCTTTATCTTTGCTCTATTAAAAATAAAAATATTAAATCTCAGCCATTCCTTTCAGCGTCTCAGCAAAGTTATAGGAGATTAGATCGATTTTCTTTCTCCCACATATTTTCATAATGACCAGTCAAGACTTTTCAGATTATCTAGATTATTTTTTATAAGATGTATATCTTTCCGTATAATAACTTTATATTTAAAGGACTTTTTTAGTGGATCGATATCTTTCCGTATAATAATCTTCCATTTAAAGAACTTTTCTTAGTGGATGATATCTTTTCGATTAAAGACCTTTCATGTAAAGAACTTTTCTTAGTGAGCTGATATATTTTCCTCTAATAACTTTTCTCATATTGAAATCTTTTCTTTTCGGTTTAATCTCTTTCTATCTAATATGAGCGTCATGATCGGAAGGTGCTTTCTTTCTATATGGATGAGTTCTCGATTTCCACAGTGTACACTATAAAAGAGAAGACCCGATCCAAGCAGAACACACCCCTTCTTTCTGCTCGGCAGTCCTACTCCCAAAATTATCCCGATCATTAGTTTCGCTGGAGGAACTTCAAAGGGCTGTCCAAGGGCAGTATAGATGACATTCGAAAGGTCGATGTCATCTATCAATTGCTAGAAGATCTATACCAAACAAACAGAGAAGAACAACTACACTTTTATCATTGTTTCTTTATTTCGGTTAGTTTAATATCTTATTCCGTATAAAGGGTAATCATGAATAGGCTAAGAATTAAGCTAAAGTTTATGATTTTCTAACAAATTGATCTCCTCCTGATCCCTCCTGTCGTATCACCGGCGTCGTCCCCTCTCCCTCCCTCGCGCTGCTCCCTGTCCAGCGCAAGGTCGCCGTCCGTGCAGACTGCAGACGCCAAATCATGTAGCCTGATGGCTTGAACTGCAAGCAAATATTTTTCTTATGCTTTTATTTGATTGTTTGAGGATATGACAATTTGATTTACGCCTGTAATTGTTTTTTGATGCTGTAACAATCTTTCTAACTACTAAACTAAAGTTCTAAAGAATCCAACTTCTAACTAATAATATAATTATTTTTTGATTTTTACCAGTGCGTAGCACGGGTACAATACTAGTATGGTATAATGTCATTTCCTGAGATCTTGGCCTTATATCTTTAGGATGCTACTCACTAGGCCCAATTCCGGGGATAGGCCTCTTGAACAAGGCTAGCCTTTTTGGTACATTTTCTCAGCATACGGTAGCTTTTGTCTGTCTTCGTCTTCCACGGTTTTTGTCATCTCTAATTATCTTTAGAGTCTTAGATGATTTTTACATGTCTTCACCTCCGATGGTATTCGATGGTTTTTGTGACCTACCTATAACATTTAGGTAGCAATCATTTTTAAACTCCTCGATAATATACTTCATCGGTTCGGTTCTAAAATATAATATTTTTTAGAGTTTAAAATTTATACTAAATATTGTAACCTAGTATTTATAAAAGATTATTTTTACATGTCTTTAATTTTATTACTTATTACTTCACTCAATGCTCGTTCATCTTCGTCTTGAAAAGAGTATTATGTTTTTTTTCGCAACTTCTTAATTATGTACTAGTTGGTACATTTTAGCACGGAGGGAGTATTCTATTAGAGAGCCGTGGTTGTGATTTTGATTCGGTCGAGAAAATTTATTTGTTGTGAAGTGAATCTCAAGCAGAGTATTTGCTGTTTGTTCATTTCATACGTAAGGAATAATTTCTGTCGCTTCAAAATTGAAATGCTCATTGATGATAGCAGATAAAAGGTACCCTGTCCCCTGATGCTGCTGCACCAGACTTGAAGCTCCTTGACCCCGCCTGTGACTTCACTTTATTGTCATTATCTGCCATGTTCTCTGATCTCTTGACCATGAGGACGTCGGACTGTCTGGCCTTGTTGTAACTTGTACGTACAGCAGCTCTGGTCGTGAACAGCGAAGAAAAGGAGAGCGTGCTCTTGCAATCCTGCTGCTGCTTGCGCAAGGGGAGACGAAAATGGTGATAGAGACTTGACTGGGAGCACCTTTTACTACTCGCAGAGTTTAGAATTTAGAACGATAAATTAGTAATTTTGATTGGTTATATTTTAGATATAATCATCATTAGCAAATTTGTATGGATCCGCCGTGTGCTTTTCATCGTGCCTCTCGCGGCGCCAAAGCGAGCGACCGCGTGGTGCCGAGCTGAGCGTGACGCGTCGTGTCGTGTGGGTGGCCGACTGGCCGTGGCTGCGCGCTCGCGGCGCCAGACGAAATTCACCGGCTGCATCACGCGGAGCACCGAGCGTGATGTGAAGCAACGGAATTACGTCCGCTCCTGGAACGGGGACGGCTTGAAACGTCGGGCATTTGGCGACAAAAAGGGCTTCTGTTGCTGCAGCCACGGTTGGAGCAGTGCACGCAAGGCATCGTTGCAACGGAGCGTGATGGGATAATCAGACTCATCAGAGCATATATGCTTTGGCCGTCCGGCCGCCAAAAACTAGAGTAGTAATCAAAACGTAGTGATTAGAATGCATCCTCTACCTGCATGTTCGCAATAGACAGTCTGCCAGATTTCGTGTCCCATTCTTTTCAGTATCAGACTGGCATGATTATTGTGTGAATGGGCAAATCCAGGCATAGCTTGCGCACATCTTGAAGAAACTCATCGCTATCAGCTACATACCAGCATCACCAGCCAGCTGACTGTCCCCTCCAGAGCAAATTGGTATAATTAAACAACAGAACAGTGTGACAGTGAGAGTGAGACCGAAGTTTGGAAGCCTGCTCTGCTCTCTCTCTCCCCCTGCCAATCAAATGGAAAAAGGAGTTTGTCGTAGGTAAGCCACGAACACTTCAAGAATATCTAAATGATAATGACTATAGATAATGATGAAAACTACTGACAACAATAAAGATCACTGACTGTGACAAAAACTACCAACGATGATAAATACATACACGTAAGGGCTACCAGTGGTTATGAAGACCATCTGTAGACAATATTAATACATAGCCCAACCTATATACTCTATAATTATCCCTGTAACAAGGGTAACGATATAAAATCAAAGCTCTAGGACAATAAATAGATAAAAAACACTGAGATCTTTTGAGAAATACACCCGTGATATGTGATAATATCCCTAACTGTTGCCCAACAGCAGAGTTCTTGCCTCGTCCTGCCGGCGACACTTGACGACGGCTCGACGTAGTACGCGGCCATTTGGCACCGGCCGGGACGACGTCGCCGTGCCGCCGAGCTGTCACGCAGCGATCTGACAGCCAATGCTAATCTTGGAAGCGCCCGTCACCCAACTTCTCTCCAAAACCCAAATCACGGGGCCCCATATCCAAACAACTAGTAGAGCACGAGATGTTTGTCTAAGAGAGCATGTTCTCGTGGCCAATTTTACGATAGGCACACAGTGAATATGGATCAAGATTTCATTATGATCACATCGTAACGCTCTCTCTCTTGTGCACAATCATTCTCGACGACATATGGTAAAATTTGGGTGACTGTGGTTAGCAACTAAGAAATTTTGGTGGCATGATATTGCAGACACTCGTGGAGACAGACCTGGAGCAAACAGGTGTTTGAGACTTAAGCCATCTCTAAAACTCTATTAACATTTTATTAATTTTTGACTCCATCCTAATCACAAAGGAATGCTATTGGTTGACAACTGTATAAAACAATGTTTCAAAAGTATTTCACGAGAGCTGCACTCGACAAAAAAAAAACATACCAAAGGAAAGATCAAAGTTAATCCATCCAATGGAAGTAAAGCCTCTGACTTTCTTCTCCCTCAAAAAGGAAACGACAATTTTGCGTGTACCATTGCAGATATCACATAGTAAGCAAATACCACTGCAGTCTGCATTAGATGTGGACCGACACTCCAAATCTGAATCTACATATGTTGACAAATTCAATTCATAGTAATCATTGTATCAAATTTGCTCAACTGACAATGAACAGTTGCTTACATGTAAACCTCTTTGATAAGACTCTAACTCCTTATTTTTCGTCTAGCAAGCTAGAACCAAACTAAATGCTACTATATTCTCAATTTTTTATATACAAAGAAGCATACGAATCTACTTAAAAAATATATAGAAATAATAAAACTAGCTCTATAACCCAAGATCTATTTTAGATTATTTGAAACTCTTTGATCAAAATTCACCCCTCCTTCCCTAAAGCAGTATCGACAAAAAATACTAACCCCACCCTCAAAAGCTCCCCAGGACGCCGCTCCCTCGTCACCACTGCTCATGGCTATGTTAAAATAAGGAAAGCAGGCAAAGAATCCAAAGCCAAGGCGCTCTCTCTGCTTCGTCGGCTTCCGTGGCGATGGCGGAACAGAGGAGGCTGCTGGCCGAGGCGCCTCCGCACCAGCCGCACCCGTCGCGGCACCAGCAGGGCGCGCCGTCGTCGGTGTGGAGCGCGGGGTACCTCAACGGGTGGCTGTCGCAGCGCACGGCGGTCTTCGGGCTCCGCCTCTGGGTGCTCATCGGCATCGCCGTCGGCGCCGCCATCGTGCTGGTGGTGGTGCTTCTATTCGTCCGCCTCTCCCGTCGCCGGCGACGGCGTGACGACCTCGCGTCCAACCTCTACCCCGCGGACACGAAGATTCTCAAGCAGCATCTTCAGCAGCCCACGCCGCCCAAGGACATCCAAGAGATCGTTCGCCGCCAGCAGCAGCAGCAGCAGACGCCGCCTCCTCCAGCGGCGCAACATGGGGTGCAGCTCGCCAAAACAGAGGCGCCGCAGCAGCGGGCGCCGCCGCCGCCGCTAGCGCCGGGATCCACGCGGTCGACGGCGGCCAGCGGCATGTCGGCCACGACGAGCGGAGGGAGCGAGCGAGACGCGGCCACGCCGAGGAGCACCGGGAGCGCCTCGGCTGGGCCCGAGGTGTCGCACCTCGGGTGGGGCCACTGGTTCACTCTCCGGGAGCTCGAGGAGGCAACCGACGGACTCGCGGAGGAGAATGTGATCGGGGAGGGCGGCTACGGGATCGTTTACAAGGGCACTCTGCAGAATTCCGTCTTGGTCGCCGTCAAGAACCTACTCAATAACAGGTAATCCTGTGTCTTCACTTGGAGCTCTTCTGTTTGATTTGGACAGGAAATCGCCAGTCTTTCCAATCTTGTAAGCTTTGGATTCCTCCATGGGTGAGTGGCTATGGTTAGAAATGCCCTTCTTTGGTTTTGAAATGAAAAAGAATCCAATTTCCCTGTCTATGCAAGTTGGGGTGTTGTGATTTCTTTTGTTCATAAAAATGCCACTTATTTACTTGAGATTTTCTTCGTTTTTGTTCATTCTGAATGGCTGAGGGGGCAGCATCTGATCCCGGTTTCTTTGACTGTCTGCTCCGGTTTGATATGATCCAGTCTGATGGACCAGGGACAGGGAGTGAATTGGCAAAAACTGTGAATTTCCATTTGAAAAAGGAGAGATCCCTTCCCCCTTATTTCCCGTGTTTTTATTCCGATTTTGTGCTTAGAATTGCAATTTGCTTCAGTTTATTCATGAAACAGTACTTTGCCGATGAGCGGTTGGCTCGCGGGGCTCAATAAGTATCAAATTGCCGTCATCATTTACTCTCTTCTTTGTGCCCATCTCCATTTGTCTCGATTTCTGTGACGAAATTTAAACCGTGCACAACTTTCTAGGGACTGGATTGGTGTTCCGTTTCTCTCACAGTTTTATCCTGCTTTCTGAACAAAATAATCAATTTTTTCCTGCTTTGCCAGGGGCCAGGCCGAGAAGGAGTTCAAGGTGGAGGTCGAAGCGATCGGGCGTGTTCGGCACAAGAATCTCGTTCGGTTGCTCGGGTATTGTGTAGAGGGCGCTTATAGGTACAATGAAATTTCTTCATCAAGTTGTGCGTTATTATACTGTCTCCAATCAGTGGAAATTTGACTCTTATCACTGTTTTGGTTGGACAGGATGCTTGTGTACGAGTATGTAGACAACGGAAATCTTGATCAATGGCTTCATGGTGATGTTGGGGAAGTCAGCCCACTAACCTGGGATATTAGGATGAACATACTTCTTGGAACAGCTAAAGGGTAATGCTTCTCTTGCTGTTGCATGCCACTAACCTTGCTGATTTTTTTCATAAGTTGATACCCCGACATTAAGGTTTGTGATTGCCATCAGAAAACATAGGTCACATTCATGGCCAGGTCTGTTTTGTTGAGACATGCATGCTAGTTAGGAGGATAAAGGCCTAAATTCTGGTGAAATTGATTGTCGAAGGAATTCAGATGCTCCACTCAGATGTGTTTGTTAGGCCACATTCCTTGATATGCACATATTCCCTAAGACAGCTGATTGTAACCCATGTTTAACAGATACGGAAAACACATTTTTTAATTATGTACTAAGAATGGGGCGTCATTTGATTGCACTTCAAAAAATAACTCGAATTTCCCATCCATTTAAATAGTACAAACTGCAAAGTAAAGGTGTCGAATTTCTTGGTCATTGCATGTCCTAACCTTTCCCTCGTCCTTTCTTTTCTTTCCTGTTGTCAACTTGCTTTATTTTAATCAAAGCACCCAGTTTGAGATTGCTGTGAATCGCTCTTACAGAGATTTAAGATGCTGCCTGTAAATAGTTACCTTGCACATGCTTTTGGATTAGAACATCGTGAATCTGTTTGACAGTTAAACTCTGAACTCAAGCATCATGTGCATTGACAAAATGACAAGCACTCTAGTAATAATATCCTTTGCTTGTAAAGCAATGTTGTCAGTGGTTTTCTTAAATAATCCCAACAGTTCTTTTAAAATATGGTATGATAGTTATAGATATGAATATTTACACCAAACATCTGCTCTCTAGGCTGGCCTATCTTCATGAGGGGCTGGAACCGAAGGTTGTTCACCGCGACATCAAATCTAGCAATATACTTATTGATCAGCAATGGAATGCTAAAGTATCAGACTTTGGGCTTGCAAAGCTATTGTGCTCAGAGAGAAGCTATGTTACTACCCGTGTGATGGGAACCTTCGGGTTAGTCTTGACAGTCCTTCATACAATGCTTCTTAATCTATACTGTGCAAAGTTACATCCTATCATTACTCAAACATTGGCTATGTTGCAGCTATGTGGCACCTGAATACGCCAGCACTGGAATGTTGAATGAGAGGAGTGATGTTTATAGCTTTGGAGTACTTATATTGGAGATTATAACTGGTAGATCTCCTGTAGATTACACCAGGGCACCTGGAGAGGTCAGCATTCTGCTCATTCTTTTAAGAAATCTTCTTCAAGAATTGTTGAGGTCTGATGAAGCTAAACTATCTGTTCTTCAGGTGAACTTGGTTGAATGGCTGAAGACCATGGTTGCCGAGAGGAAAGTGGAAGAGGTAGTAGACCCCAAGCTGGCTCAGAAGCCTTCTCCCAAAGTGCTGAAACGAGCACTTCTGGTGGCCCTTCGCTGCGTCGATCCTGATGGCCATAAGAGGCCTAAAATGGGGCATGTAATTCACATGCTTGAAATGGACGACCTATCCCGCGATGTATTATGCGCTTCTCACTTCAAACCTATTCGATGTATTCCGTTTACTGAACAGTAATTAGCTCAGTTTCTAATCCCAATTGTTCATGCAGGATAGGAAGCCCGGAAGGGATGCCCCTCAAACATCGGACAGATACGGCACAAAGGAGGGTGGCAACTTCAGCAAGCGTGAGAACCAACGGTACAGATGACAACAACGCGGCACCACCGCTGAATATGAGTTTGTATGGATTGCCATTAGAGATTGCCGATATTAACCATGTTGTCATTACATTCTTTTTTTCCCTTGTTGGATCTCATAACCAACTCTCCTTGCTCTTCGACTATATTATACTCGAGAAGTGTAGGATGTTGTTGTGACTGACTATGCCCTCCGCTAATGCTTACAATGTTAATGTGATTCCACCTAATGCAAGTACGGTTGTCTACTCTAATGCATCTTTTACCAGTCCACTGCTGATACCTGCCTGCTTTACTGCACTGGAAGAACTGATGCTTTTTTTGTAGCCTAATGCTGGGTGCCTGCCTGCACATGTGGTCACATGCCACTGCTGCATCTATCACACTCCCATCCTGCATCTAAGCCTTTGTTTATTATTGCCATTAGTTGGCTGCAGTGCTTGGAATTTATATATTCTGCTGGCAAATGCTTCTGTCCACTATACCGCATCTGGTGATCAGCTGCACAGCATTCGCATCAGTTCTTGTCTCTTCGCCTTGTCTTGATCTACAAATCGTTATCTTATTCAGTTGCTGTAATGCTGTGTCTTTTTTTTTTTTCGTACTATACTAGTCATTAGTTTTTACAGCCTACCAGCTCTGGATCTTGTGCGTATTAAACTTGACCGCTGACAGTACCGATTAATTAGCAGGTGCCAGGTGATGATCCTACCATCACGTGAGATCAGCTACTGTGCGATCTCCTTGAAACCAACCCCCTTGTATGCAATGACTTGTGAAGTAACATGACGCTATGATACAGATCGGTTTGACATTATCGATTTATTTGCTATTGAATAGCTTTAACAACAGATATATTTTGCTACAGTATTGAGTAGTAGCACAGAAGTTTCTTTCGTTTTTCAGCGGCTAGCTGGGAGCTACTGTGCTTGGAAACTGCTTCTGCCATCGATAAAGTAGGGCAAGAAGAGAGAGGATGCCTGCACCAGGGGACAGTGACTAAGAACCTGATTTGAAAGGTCCCAGCTCACCACGGTGTGCTTGCCCTACCTTGTTCCGAGTACTGAGGACCAGCAATGACATGATCGTTGATCTCCAGAGGATCTACTTGTCATCAACAGTAGAAACACAAGACTGACAGTATCTTGTTACTCGTAGTTTGAAACCTTACTGATGAACTGCATCAATTGCCATGAATTCCAGAAGCAGTTGACATTTTTGGCCTTGCCACTTGTTCAGGAGTCAGGACCTAAATGAACACACAAAAACTGTTTTTGTGAGTTGATTTTCCGTTTTGCCTCATTGCGTGCTATAGCATAGCTTCTGTTCCGGAAGAGCCGGTCCTCAACGAAGATGATTATCTTCTGGCCTGGCAAAAGAGTAGGCAAGGAGAAAAAACTCAACATATAAAATGTTGTCGAAGGTACACACAGTGGGCTGGATTGGATTCTAACATTAATTATGCTTAACTCAACATATAAAATGTTGTAGAAGGTACACACAGTGGGCTGGATTGGATTCTAACACTAATTATGCTTATTCATCATTAGGCAACTCCAACCTCTCTTATCCAAATAGATGTTGCACTAGAATATGTGTAGCCAAACTATTCAAACTTTGACCACAAATTCATAAAAGACATCTCTAATAGTCCACTAGCATCTATTCATGGATCTATGAGACTGTGACTATGACTCAGAAGATAAAGCTGAAGAGGTTGCATTATTGAAAACAGTACGGACTCTTGTAGCTAAACATGCTCCCCTCATGAAAGGAAAGAGAGTCACTAGCCTATATAGCTTTTGGCACAGATCTCATCAAACAGTTCAGGGATCCTATTATGCCACCTAGAGTACTAGTATTGTACAAAGAACTTGATGTAATATGAATGATCAATCACATTCAATGATGCGAAACTGAACAGTTAGGAAATCAAACATGCTACATTTGCAGAAGTGAGAAGCAGCACAAGGAACATCAGCATTGGTTCAAGAAGCGTGGGCGCTAGTTACCTTGACCGGGAAGTGGATCTGTCCTGTGCGTTGCAATGTAAGCGGCTGGTGTCATCAGAGTATCATGACGGTAACTTATCCTGTGGACATGGTGCGTTGGTTCATGACGCTAGTGTCATCAGAGTATCATGCCAAATAGCTAGTGTCATCAGAGTATCATGACACTAGTTACATTTAGGTCACTACGTCACAAGCCCTATCAGAAGTGACCTAGCTATTTGGCATTGGAGACAAGTAGCAACCCCCTTTTCTGAATCATGTACACTAGAATTTCAGCAGATACTCATGGTATCATCAATTCAGCCGGCCTCATTCTGGATGGTAATTGGCAAACAGAGGAAGGAGAGCACGGTATCTAGCAGATAGATCGATTGCGAGGAAGGATGGAGGGAGGAAGAGAGCTGACCACCGAGGGCTGCGCCGGCGCGGATGGGTCGGCGGGGACAACCTGGCTGAAGCTATGAGGGTTGTATGACGGCCAGTCACCCCATGGGGCTTCCCATCGCCGTCGAGCTCGCCGTCTCCGACTCCGGCGACTCCCTCTGCACCCTTTTCCAGGAAAAAAATGCTCTTTTCCCATGACCACGCCGAGTCACCAAACTGAGAATTTTTTGTTTTAATAATACATTTTTTATTTAAAAATTTGAATCTAGTATGCGGATTTCAAAAATTACAAAATAGCCTTATATCGAACTATGATCTGTCGATCTAGAGAGGATCGTCCTAGATCGACAGATGGTCTAGATCGACAGACCATATGCCGGCCTAGATCGACGGACGCTAGACTTCATCTGCCCTAGATCGGCAGATGGTCTGTCGATCTAGACCTAGGCAGATCATCTGCCGATCTAGGACAGATCGGCCTAGATCGGTAGTTCATTAGCCGACAGAAGCCTGTTCCTGCCGATCTAGGCCGATCTGCCCCAGATCGGCAGACCATAGTCTGACAGAAGACTATTTTTCAATTTTTGAAATTCGCATACCAGATTTGAAATTTTGAATAAAAAATGTATTATTCAAAAAAAAAAACTCCCAAACTGATGACTTTTTCGGATTCCGCCCAATATTGCTGCATTTTGGGCCGTAGATTTCATGGGTGAATGGGCTGTAATGAGGCCCACAAATTTCTACATCTACATGTGTGCTTACTGTTTAAGCTTTGGAATCTTGGATGCATTTTGCTACGACTCTACGAATAATCGAGGTAGATAACAGCACAGGATCCGTGAGCATTGATGCTCTCTCAAAGTAAAAGTAATGAGTTATGTTTCTAATAAGAGGTGTGACAGATCGATGTTCAATTGTTGCAAGTAAACCGCAAGATAAGATTCGTGAAGAAGCCGTATCCTCAGACAGATACTAAATCAGGTCAGGGCTGAAGAGTCTCCATCTCGTTTGCGATGCTTCTAACAGCGACTACTTTTACAATTTTAACTCGTAAATAGTTTATTTTTTTAATTATAAAACTCAATAGATATAGAATTTAAAAATGACTAAATATACTGAAGCTGTTAAACACTAGATTTGAACTTTAAATTTTTACTAGCTGTTTCTCAGAACATTAAGCTCTCGGACGGACTGGACCCTATGTCACTAAGAAGACATTGCTGCAAATCCCACAACGAGCTGCATGCTGATGATAAACCGTGCCTATTTTCCATCCTTTCTGCGACCAGTCGCTTGGAGAGTTTGAATTCTCCACAGTCTGCCCAAATGGAGAGCATCATGCTAAATTGACAAGAGAGGCCAGCGTTTCATCCTCTGTAATTTTCCAGGTCTCCGGAATCGTGCAACGAAACAAGGGGAGGGTCTCTTTCGATTGATCGCCCGTTTCTTTCATGTACGTATCGGCTTGCTGACATTTGCAGAGACAGCCTCCTGAATCTCTGGTGATATCCACGGCGACACCCACCACGTACGTGCCAAACAAAGTCTATAGAGCAAATTGGCTCTGCGCCTCTGCATAAGAGGAGAATCTTGTTCACAGTGTAACTTGGCCGGACGAACAACTTACAGAGAAGATGCGAATCGATGAAGCTAATTCACGGAGTTTTCAGAGAATAATTTTACTTGCAGACAGTAAGTAAAACCTGGCCTGTATGCGAATGCGATGCTCGATGTACATGTCCTGAACTGTTCTCTTCTCTGTCAATGTGGATGACGTGTGTAAGTATAGCAGGTCAGTCTAAAATTAAACACATGGTGACTTTGCCCGACGTGCTTACGCGCATCGCGTTGAAAGGATTCACCGCCTTCTGACTCCGTAGTGCAGATCCAAGTGTCTTCTGCTTTTCTTTTACAAATTAGTTTGGCCAGCTCGAGATGGAGCTTCTAGCTAACTAGCTAGGTTAGGGCGCTAATAATAAACGCAGGAGAAGATAATATAACTGAACAGACACCACTGCAAAGGAGCTGCACGTATGTAATGGAATATGACATGCTGCATCACCAGCACTGTACATGATAACCTAGCATACCCATTCTTGACATGCACATTGTTTTCTTGGCCTATCTTTCCTCATTTGTTAATACTCACTCAGCCGGTCAGCAACGCTTCACTGTGATACTGACCAAGTTAGGTAAAGCAGCGTATCATGTAATAAACTAGCTGAAACAAAAACACTTCTTTTTTTCCTTCCATGATGAAGCGCCAGCCAGAGATCCACACTTACCACACTTCATTCTCATTGTCAATTTATCCTTCTGAGAACATATGGCCACAGTGCAGTCAACAGAAAAGAAAAGGCCAAACTAAAGATATAGTTGCATGCTGTCTGAAGATGAAATCAAAGGTCACAAGAGTCATGTACAGTAATCAGTAATCATGTACAGGAAATCAAAGGCAGCATCTACTGGCCAATATTCCTTGCAGATGCAACTGGTGAATCACCAGCCACCGGAGGCTCCGCCTTGAAATCCATGCGATCTTGAGAATATGCCACCTCCGGTTGCCTCGTCCTAAAACCATTTTTAATGCCAAACATTCAGCATCCATCACCTACGCCGAGAGGAATGAGATAATCATTCAGAGTTTAAGGGGAGATATCGATCGACAGGCACAAGCGTGCTGCTAGTATTTTATCCATGTTCACGTGTGCTGGTGATCATGTCCGATTAATTCCAGCTCAGGCATGCCTAAACGGCGTGTAATTATTGTACCTAATCACAAAGTGTATTACTTAAAGAAAGCATATAGTAGTAACTTTTGGGTGCCTTGGCATAGGAGCCGTGTCCTGTCCATTGTTCATACTTCATAAGCAGAGCCATCAGAGCCTGGGAGAAATCTGGGACATTCTTACGTAGGCCTCGTAATCTTTCTTGATACTGGACTAGCAAATTGACAGCAAGCAGTAAACCCACACAACGCCAAGTGCTCTAGTATCGCTTTCACCGATCACCACCACAATAGTATAATGTATTTGGTTCAATTTTCTTCCGGCTTATCACTAAAAAAAATTAAAATCTGAACTAAACAAGTAGCAGGTGAAACTAATTTTTTAACGCAATATTTTTTACCAATACAAAATGAAAGTTGTCCATATGTCATATTCCACATCACAATTTGTATTGCATGATTCATTTGGCAGTCCACATGTTTGACGTTAATTAATATATGAAATCATTATTTCATGTTATTAAGTTTAATGAAATATTTCTATCACAAATTCACATCTACTCTAACTAATTAATTTCAAAACTTTTCATAGCCCATAGTTTATACAGCTACTCTAACCAATTAATTTCAAAACTTTTCATAGCTCAGGGTTTATAACATTTTTTAAATTTATATTTCAACGAAACTGTCTGCCACTCTAGTCCAATAGCATCATACACAATCAAATTAACTACCCTTTTGACTGAACCTGTCGAGAGTCGAGACCGGGAGATACGTTAGTGTGACGGCCATGTGGGTCCTGTCGCCAGCGTTAGCAGACCCAGCAAGCGAGATTTGACCAGACGTTTTGCACTGACGTGTTTCTGACTGTAACCAGGCGTCGTACGTAGCGACAGATGGCAGATGGACCCAATGTCCTGCCCATGTCAGTACGTGTACGTCCCCGGCAGGTCATCACCAGAGCCCGTTCTGGCAGGCTAGCACACAAGGACTCGGTAGCATGATCTGCAATTCTGCATCACTAAACGCAGAAGCAAAACCAGTATAAATCGGTTACAGGTGGTGTAATCTTGCATTAGGCAACGCAGAAATAGATTAACAAAACCGTCTGTTACCGACTGTACAATTTTGTAACATTAGAAGCATGATTGACACAACCTATGATACAATGTTGTATCATTAGAAGCATGATTAACAAGACCGTTGGCCTGTTGGCGACTGGCGATGGCATAGACTGTGATAATCAACCGTTATTATTGTTACTGATATAGTTTGATGATAACCGATCCAATTAATACTAACAGCCTGTTAGGCAGTAGCTCGGAAGGTACTGTTACTAAGAAGGTAAGTTGTTGCAACCTAGATTCACCAATCGATCGGTCCTTTCCAGCACGCGCCACTCCACCGGCAGAATAATCCGCGGAATACCAGGGTGCGCACCAATCTCAGCCACCACCCCGCGCGGCGCAAGTGCTGAGTTGCAGTGCCCAGACGAGCGGCTCCCCGGTTGCGCCCCGGTGCCACCGCGCCCGCGCGCGCCGGAATCCCACCACCTCCGGGGAAAAACGAGAAACCGCAAGAGAAAAGGGAGGAGAAAAGTGCCGAGACGGGGAGCAGCTTGCCGGGCAGTAAGCCAGTAACTAACCAAACGGCCATAATAAAGCGCGCACGCAGGCAAACCGCAACAAGTCGAGCAACCCACGCAGAGCAGTTACACTGTGTCACTGTGCCGCCGCGCGACACCGCTCGCTCGCCCGATCCCCGGGTTAAAAAGGAGAAAATAAAGTCTCCCCCTCTCTCACAGCGACGCACTCGTATCGTACTCAGCTGTGCGGGGTGCCAGCCGAGGAGGCTACCGCGCGCGCGGCGGCGGCGGCGGCTGATTCCGCGCGGATTCTAGGGCCGCGGCGGAGGCAGGGTAGGAGAGGAGAGGAGATGTCGCACCATGAGGCGTGCTGCGGCACCATGTTCTGGGTGTACCTCATATCGTGCGTGGGGCTGGTCATGTTCGCCGGCCTCATGTCGGGGCTCACCCTCGGCCTCATGTCGCTCAGCCTCGTCGACCTCGAGGTCCTCGCCAAAGCCGGAACCCCAACGGACAAGCTCAACGCCGGTACGTACGCCGCCTCGTCTCGCTCCCCCCTAGCTCTACTACCGCCGCTATTTGGCCGCGCTGATATCGATGCACGCGCGCGCAGCCAGGATCCTGCCGGTCGTCAAGAACCAGCACCTGCTCCTCTGCACCCTCCTCATCGGCAACTCCCTCGCCATGGAGGTACGCCTCCGAAATCCAAATTTCTGCTGCAATTTTTCTCCCTATATCCAGATGGAAGCTGATGGGCTCCTGCTGCCGCTGCGTCGGCGTGCGCAGGCGCTGCCGATTTTTCTGGACTCGCTCGTGCCGTCCTTCGGCGCCATCCTCATCTCCGTCACGCTCATCCTTGCGTTCGGTGAGGTGATGCATTGATCCCTCTCGCTTTGCTTCCATAAACGGCCGGTTTTTTTCGTGTTCCTGACTTGCCCAGAGCGCTTGGGTTTGCTGATTCCGTGGCGCTTCTCCTGTGGTCGCAGATCATGCCGCAGGCCATCTGCACGCGCTACGGGCTCAGTGTCGGGGCCAAGGCGGCGCCCGTGGTTCGGATACTCCTCGTCGTCTTCTTCCCGGTCGCCTACCCAATCAGTAAGGTGCGCCGCCGGCTAGCTGTTTCCTTGCTCTTTGTTTGCTTGCAAGAATTTGGGGAGGAATTGGAACCTTGTAGTTGGTCGCTTGGTCCAGGAGTGCTCACAATTGGAATGGGACATCACAAGTGGCCGACCGCAAGTAGGATGCAGATCGGTCATTTACTGGTTCCTTAATTGATTTCCCAAACAAGGGGCTTGTCTCGTGCTCATCTAGTCATCAGAATTATAAATTTCTTTGCAGCCGGTGACTAATTAATTAGTAAATGTAATCTGTCCCCATTCCCCAGTGAACCAACGTCAAGCAAGAACCATGTTTTGGTGTTCTTTTTCTTTCAAGGACTATGATTTGGTGTTATGAAACTTTAAGAAAAGGGGAATGCCTACATATGCGCGATTGAGTGCTGCTAGCAGCTAGCTAATCTAAGATGAAGCAATATCATTCGCTTCACAATTTAATTATTTCCTGCTTAACTATTTTTTTTTTTTGTGAATCGATGATTCCATAAAATCCTATTTTGAACAAAAGAAGAAGCGGCCACCTGGGGCTGAAACTCAGAGAACTACCTATTGTCGCAGATGATGTTTACAGTCTGTCAACGCATGCATTCTATGCTAATCATTTCCTTATTTCTGATGCAAAAGTAGTTATGGTTGGATAATGCATAGATGTGCCCTATTTTGTCACTAATGCAGTGTCTATTTGATTCATGTGTTTTTTATCAGTTGTTGGATTGGGTACTCGGAAAGGGCCATGTTGCACTTATGAGGAGAGCTGAACTAAAGACTTTAGTCGATATGCATGGCAATGAGGTCGGTTTTACCCTTATTCTCTTATGCATTTCTGGTTAATAATTGTTGCTGTTGACAAATCACACTTCACAGTTTGCAACAACTGTTTGTAGTATCTGAAAGGTGATCTCGAGAGGCCATGTTTCATTGGATTCTAGACAACTTTTTATGCCATGTTATAACACCTTGAGTCTAGTTATAATATTTTGAGTTATATGGCTTAATGCCATATGATTGTGCATTAGTACATGCCTCCAATCTTCGACTGCCTATAATATATACACTCTCTGAGCTACTTACGTCTGCCATAGTTATTTGTGCTTTCCTCATACAAATGTACAAAATACCATTAAACTTCTTGTTTTCACTTCGTTCTTAGGCTGGCAAAGGTGGAGAGCTGACTCATGATGAAACCACTATCATTACAGGAGCTTTGGAGATGACTCAAAAGGCTGCAAAAGATGCCATGACTCCCATATCTGAAACCTTCTCACTTGATATAAATGCTAAGCTGGACCTGTAAGAATATTCCAACTTGCTGTGTGTGTCCATGTGTTTGAATAACGAATGTTATTGATGCTACTATTCTCCTCTTGATAGGCACACAATGGGCATGATAATGACCAAAGGGCATAGTCGTGTTCCAATATACTCTGGGGGTCCAAGCAATATTATTGGCCTTATATTGGTAAGCTAAATTGTATGAATTGGATGCACTGTTTTGTTGCCAGAAATGCTGTTTGCTAGTCACCTTCTGTTTCCTTGAAACATATGGCTTCCAATGCCAATTGTCATTTTGTGGGTATCCTAAATTCCAGTGAAATAGTCATTTGTGCCACTTTACTCAATGTGTTCATTATTTACTATTTGACCAATAGAAGCTTATGTTTCCTTGAAAGGTATAGCATTCAGAAGTTGAGGCTAAATTCACAAATTTAAGCCCTTCCAAGTTCCAAATAAGGTCTTACATAAAGAGCATGAATACAAGAAACAATAGAGTTAGAAGATTGGATTGCTTATAACTAATTCCCTATTGGATAACAACAACAATAACTTTCCTGCTCCTCCATTGTCAATTGCCATTTCGTGGGTATCCTAATCCCAGTGAAATAGCTATTTATGCCACTATACTTTCAATGTGTTCGTTATTTACTGTTGACTGATCGCCATAAACCATTTCATTTTCAGGTTAAAAACTTAATTACTTGCCTACCTGACGATGAAGTACCCATTCGAAATGTTACTATCAGAAAAATCCCAAGGTACAACCTGTTATCACTTTATTGAATTTGGCTGTTCTCCCTTCTCCCCTACTGTTCCTACCTAAAAAGCTTCTGCATTTATTTAAGGAAGCTGCATTCACATGTTACTTTCTAACTTATGTGGTTCTTTGTCCTAAGAAATGTGCATTTGCTGTCCTCTAATTTTTATATGATGCTGCTGATTTTTTTGTTTACCAGGGTGGCTGATGATCTTCCTCTCTATGACATTCTAAACGAGTTTCAGAAAGGTCATAGTCACATGGCTGTGGTTGTCAGACGCATAAAAGAAGCAGGAGCATCCATTGAAAAGAGTAACAGTGCCACACCAGATCACAAAATTAACCACAAAGATACCCATGCTGATGGTACATATTTTCCCATTAGCCGTGATGATTACTTGTCTTTCCAGGAATGAATATTGTTTATCTTTAGCTGATCAGTTGAATGTATTCTCAGGTTTGTCACCCTCTCATGTCAGCATTGGTGGAAGTCGTCGAAATAACATTGAAAAGAATGGAGACATGCGCTTATATAAGAAATCAGAAAAGAAGCGGGATAATATTCTTAATTTTAATATCGATCCACTTCCAAGCTATTCATTGGATGAGGAAGCAGTGGGAATAATCACAATGGAAGATGTCATGGAACAATTGCTACAGGTTGGATATATTAAATAAAGCTTGTCTCTAATTTATGTTTTTTATTCAAGAACAAAGTATCACAGTTTTAACATCCTGATGCTTTTAAAAACTTTATCATTTTCCATTTTTATTCTTATTCCTTAACTAAAGCAGTTAGTGTTCTCCAACCGATGGGAACAACAGTCAGTTTAATTCAGCACTTTGTTGCATTTTTTAAGAGTCATACTAGGTTTTTTCCCATTAGTAGAAAAGAAACTAGAAATTATTCATAGATGTATCATGCTTTGTTTGTCATATTCTCTTATACATGCAAACTGACATAAAATTCTTTCAACAGGAAGATATCTTGGATGAAACAGATGAATATGTTGATGTACATAACAAGTAAGTGGTTTCAGCCCCAGCACTTTCTACTCTGAATAGAACATCCGAAATGATGAGAGGACATTACTTTGTTTTGCAGGATCAAAATAAACATGTTACCGCTGGGCAAATCATTGTCTCCTGCTATATCTCCCAATAGTGGACCCCCATCCCAAGGACTCCGGAAAACCCCTATGGCTTCTCCACTATCACCATACCACCATGGTGGCTCCATCTTACGATCCCCTGCTTCCAACCATGCTCAATCTCCTGGGACTTTACCAACAATAACTTCTCCTGGAAGATCGCCTGCTTCTCAAACACCTTTGTGCAGTTCGCCAAATTCAACTCAGGTGAGTAGTTACTCTTTGGCTCTCTGCTTATGTTGGTTATATAGGTAATTCCTATCACATCGCCTTGTTTTTTTCAATTTATGTCACCTAAATCGCAAGGAACTTATTGTTTTCCCCCTTGAAGGTGAAACAATTGCTGACGGCCTATATCATGTCATGCTCATTGTTCTTTTGTTTTCCTTCGTAGATCTCGAGGAATTCATAAAGTGGCGTTGAAACTTGAGAGCTAAAGAGCTCTGAGGACAACGATTCCTGGATATGGCCAGATATCAAGATAGAACATAAACAAATTAAGACATTTTGAGTGTAGAACTATATTAAGCAGATCGGCATCTCTCTTGCACTGTTGGTGCTTATTTGTTGATTACTTGCTTGTATATACATATGGCTTAGCATATGGACGTCACTATGGAAGAAGTCTCACTACCTACTGTAGATGTATTTTTGTCAGCTTGCAATTATCATTGCAGAGGAAAGCCTGAAGACAAAATGTAAAAGAATTGCACCTTATGTGTATTGTGCGTTGCACTGTTCTTATATGCATGCCCCCCATTATTAATCAACAACAGATGTTGGTTCGTTCGCATCAGGTTGTACAAGTCCTGCGTTGTATCAAAAATTCGGGAGCGATTTTAAAATCGTTCAGAAAATTAGTGATGAGGAGATGGTAATCAGCTGGTGAAAAAATATGTGCAAATTTCATAATAACAATTATACTTAAAATATAATGAATTAAAATACTAATTTATCTTTTGAAATCGACGTGAGATTTTTTAGTGGTGATACTGAGCAGTGAGCACGCTGCCGAGACTAACCGTAGAAAAAAACTCTTAAAAACAAAGTAGCATAATGAGAGATTTGATTATAAGATTGCAAAGAGCAAAGCTCATTATAATCGACTGGACCGTCAAGCCAGCCACTAGCTAGTGCATCGACCGTCCAATACCAAGGACAGTTCACCTGAAAAGAAAAAGGGGGCATCTCTGTAGTGCAGAGAAATCCACTGCTGTTGTTGAAAGGTGCACCTGGCATCTCTATGACTACTCTGAGACGCTGCGGCGGTTGGCGTGGAGGGGCAGAGCTGAGACGCTGGTTCTCGATCCGACGACCGTCGTTTCAATTTTATTATGGTTTTACCCCTCTTCTAGAGACTAGAGGTTGATTACTCACTAATAAACTATAGGTTTTGAGCCAACGGTTAATAGTAACCAGTTGTTATGATCAAATTGAACGGTAACAATAGTGATTATAATAGTTACTGGGGTAAGCAGATGATGACTAGACCGATTGCCATCATCCGGTCGCCGTAGCTAGACGGCATCGTACGAATATGACATGCTTGCAACCCAAGTCATGCGCCGATGCGACCAGGATAGGATCAGCCAGAAAAGCTTCTAGATTCCAACGCGACGTATCCCTCGCGACCGCTTCGCCAAATCCGCGCGCGCGTCGTCTCCCTCGCGGCCTCTGTCGCCGCCGTCGCCGGTCGCGTCGTCGATTGCATATTCGCATTCACCACCACCACCACCACCACGGCACCACTACTCTTCGTTACTTTTTATATCGCGACTCGTACGCTCTACTTCTTATCACTCTGGTCTCTCTCGTCGCTGTTAGTAGCCATGCTCCAGCTGCAGGCCGGCTCGGAGCAGCAGCCGGCGGCGGGGATGTGGGTCCCCGGGATGATGAGCCCGCAGGCGGCGGACGCCGGGTCGGCGAGGGCGCAGGAGATCGCGCGGAGGCGGGAGGAGATGCTCGGGATGCTGCGCGACCTGCCCGAGTCCGAGTACGAGCTCTCGCTCACCGACCTCGTCGAGAAGGCCGGCGTGGCGCCGCCTCCGTCTTCCGAGGGGAAGGAGGCGGGCGCGGCGTCCGGTAGGCAGCAGCCGGCGGTGGCGGGGAGGCCGGAGAGGAGGGGGTCGGCGAGGCGGTGGGACAGCGGGGGCAGCTTCCGCAGTAGCAGCGATGGCGTCCTGCTCAACTTCTACATGCCCCGCTCCCTCACCCGCAGCTCCACCACGCCGCGCCCCGGCCGGCCGGCGTCAGTCTCCGGCGGCCGGAGCGCCAGTGTCTGCTCCGATCGCAACAAAAGGTAATTGATTGCGTCTCCAAACACTTGACCTCATCAATTCGAATTATTCATCTATCTAAAAAAATCAAATTGTTCGTCGGTTTGATTGAAAATTAAGGATATTACCGGAGAGAGAAACTCATTCTTGTTAAGAAAAGCAACTTTTTTCATGACATGTATTATCGCATAATCAAGATTTATAATATAAACATAATTATTAGATAAGCAGAGATGACTGATTATGATTATTAGTATATGATTATAATTATTATTTAAGCTAGCTATAGTTTTTTCTTTAATGTATAATTCAGAGTATAAACTGACAATAACCTCGTATTTATAGGATGAGAGCCTACATATCAATTCTTAGCTAGTTCAATCGTGGATTTTATAATACTCCTGCAGCATAGGACCAATCAAACCCGTTACATGGACAGTCAACGAAAACAAAGCTGAATGATCATCAAAGCCGGCACGGCAATTCGAAGGAAAATTAGCTCCATAGAAACAGTCGTAATCTAGGTGCTGCCTGCTGAATTAATTCTGATCTGTCCACTCTATACGAAAATCGAGCTTTTTTTGCATTCAGATCAACCGTTCTGTTCCACATAAATTGTTCATCCCAGCTGTTACTGTTGGGCATATCGTACAGATGCCAGTGAGCAAACGCGACGACCTGCTCCGATGGGAAGAGAAGGCAGGCGAGAGTGACACCTGCGTACGCACAGGGCACAGATGGTTACCACGCAGCCGCATGCGACCAGCTTGCGTGTGCAGCGTCTGGTTTGATTTAGGTGTCATGAGGTTTCGTTGGCCACGTATAGAATGTTCCCACTAGGCACTAGCTCTCCGATGATTTGAACACTAGTGTAATATATTCTTACAAATAACCTAACCTAAATTCGGTTCATGACAAATAGAACAGATATTATGATGATTTGAATAGGCTAAATCATTCAACATCTATTCTATTCTATCTAGGTTTTGAATAAGTTGATCTGGAATTTTCTGTTTGGTTAGAATAGGTTTAATTTTTCGTTTGTAAAGCTTTAAATGTTTTTCTTTTAAGTTATTTATTTAATTTGTTGTCCCATTATACATATATGTGTGTGATGAGTTAGACCACTAAATTTATGTTTATGTTTATCCTGTCCAAGTTTAGATTATCCTATTCCTGAATACAACATTTAGCATGGATTGCGATATACCGTCCGACAACTTGTTCTCGAACCAACTGACCGCTAGTTAAGTTGCCACATGTGACTGTTGAGATTGACATGACAATTAACCATGATCTAACGGACGCAGGGAGAGAGAGGGCGAAACCGTCCGGTGCTGGTCGCTGCTGTGGGATCGGCGGTGGCGCAAGTCGAGCCGGAGAGATCACGCCAACGCGCCGCCCAACGAATCGGCCATCCGCGCGGCGTCGGCGGCGATCCTTAAGGCGGCGAAACACTCAGTTTCGCCTGCCAAAATCTGAGTCAATGCTGCTGCTAGTTAGCTAGCTCGCTCCTATATTGTTTTTGCTCTCTTCACTTTGTGCATCCTTGGGCAGAGAACATCTGCCGTTCTGCCTACCAACACTTCGTGTATCGGTATTAATCTCTGGCTGCCTCTGTACATACTTCGCGTGCGATGTGGTAGTGTTCATTTTGTGCTTGGGAGTTGATCGTGTATGTAAATGTAGGACTTGAAGATACTCATGTAGGAAATGACTTCAGAATCGCGTGGACATCCAGGGTATCGTTGTAAACTCAAGTTTAAATTGTAATGTGATGCAATCGAAATCAATCGTATATGAGTGATTTTACAATCCTTGAGAAGATATCCTAAGAGGGTATTAGAAAGGTAGTACCAAAATTAATACTAAAAATTATAATACCTCTTCTGGTACCTCCTCAAGGACTTTAACATTTTTCATCATATATACTAGTTGGCACAGTTGTGGTTACGAGATCTATGATTTAAACCTTGCATGATAAAATAAAATAGTTTAAATTTTTATTTTTAATCTAAAATAAAATCAGATTACTTAGCTAAATACTCTTAATCCATCCATAATACATCACGGACACGGATCTAGAATTTTTAAAGTTGGATTTGACGTGCTCTAAAATATCCTAAATCCATAGCTTCAGAAGCATTTTATAAATTTTGAGACGCATCATTTAACTGTCGACTACAGAGCTCCGTTTCCCTTCCAGACATTGCATTAGAGCATAATGCAACGGGCACTACCAAGATCTCTAGACTGGATTCATCTATAACTAAATCAACAGGAAAAGCAGGATCCAATCCCAATCATAATCTTGCGAAAAAGCATAGAACGGACATACATGGTAAATATGAATATGGACAACGGATGGACTAAAACAATCCTTATTCGCCATCATTCCTTATGTCTTATTGAAGAATTCTGCTGTTGGCCAACCAACATCAATCTCTGCAACTCTGTATCAACAGTGTTCAGAAGGCGTCAAGCTCATATTTAAATGACAAACAAAATGTGCACTGCAAAATGTTAATGGTTAAAAGTACTTACATTGGAAATCTTTATCCAAGATTCAAGTGTGTTGATGGCCTTTCCGGAGCGCTGTGTCTCCTGTGCTAGCGCTACACCATCTTGCAAACTGTTTACTTTACCACTAACAAGAAGAGATGCTGCAGCATTCAGAACCTACAAAACAAAACAAAATTTGATTAATGTTTTGCCTAGCAGTACAAATCAACATGTGCATCTAATTTTACTTTGATATATTTATAATTTCTATATACGCTTTAAAAAAGTCTAAAGAAAAATAAATCCTCATCGTGACATGAAATTAATGACTGGTAAGCTGTTTTATAACAGTGCGTGTTGCGAGAATTCGACATATTGAAGAAATTTTTATTAACTATTTGTATGCGAAAGAAAGGAGAACTACTGCTGAATTCAACAAGTCCATCAAGGAAAATGCATCCATCTGCGTCAGGAAGTACAAAAGGTATAAAGTAACTAAAAGAGAAGATAATTGCAACGATTGACTTACGAGAGCATCAGCAATTGACCCTCTTTGACCAGCAAGAACATCCTGAAGAACTTTTGCATTGAATGCTGGATCACCTCCTTTCAGATCTTTCAGCGTACAGCGGGGAATACCAAAATCCACTGGATTATAGCATAATGTTACACAATGAGAGTGGGACTGTATAATTTGTTCTTAAAATTGTATCATATCATCATGTTGTATTTCAAAAGTTAGCATGCATAACTAGAAATAAGTGTGATATGCGTAAAACATCCAAATTGGTGTGTGTAAACTCGAACGACCAGTCAAATTGCATAAATTATGTCCAATGACCACATCAGTTTCTATAAATCCTGAGAAAAAACATAGGAAAAACCTCGTACATGGATCAAATAGCATTTTTTCAATCTTTCTGGGTGTGACATCAAGGATATATCCAGGCCCTACAGCAATTAAAAAAGAACCCTCAGTTAAATACAGAACAATTAGTTTGAATATTTCGAGGTAGTTTCTTGAGGAATCATGGAATTCAGCAGCATAGTGGTAATAATTAAGTGAAATAGGTGCATTTTGTCGGGTGTCCTTACCAAGTGGGCTTATTTCATCCAAACCCTTTGAATGGACAACCAATGCTCTCTTCATTCCAAATTTCTGAGCTGCCTTAGCCATCTTGGTGACCTATAAGTAAAAAATTGTGTTCATTAGTGACAACCAATGAGCACTACATGGAATAACAGCAGTTACATATAGAGCTTGTGTCAGGACTCAGGCCTATTCCCAGGCCATTTCAAGAGAGATACTTTTATCCCTACTATATATCTACTAGTCCAGTAACAGTAATATTTGCTAAAGATGGAGTTCACTAAAAATTGAAAAGGGGGAATCTTATATCTGAGCTCTGAAGTGAGGCAAACTAGGTCCAACAGCTCGACATAGATGTCTGATGCTTGTTTTTAACGTCTTTAATATAGCACTGCAGCATTTATCAGCTTAAGAAACGCATGTACGCTTAAGTACAAAATGTAAGACAGCAGTAGATAATGGTCATGGGGTCATATGGAACATTAAGTTGTCACATTAAAAACGATTTACCAACATAACATACTATGTCTACTTTAATGAGTTTGTGTTGTAATTCCTAGAAAAAAAGACCAAATTAATAAGGATACTTACTATGTTCTCGTGGTAAACACCAATAACAGCATAAGGCACCCTTGCAGGATTCAAGAGAGGACCAAGGATATTAAAAATTGTCTTTATTTTCAGCTTCTTCCTCACAGGTCTGACAATTTTCATTGCTGGATGGTAATTTGCAGACATCATGAATCCAACACCCACCTCATTGACACACCGTTTGATACCCTTAAAATGGAAATAGAATAGTAAATAAAACCACGCCAAGTTTCTGATGTTATAAGATGCATATAGTAGTGAAGTATAATAATATGTAAAACTTGTAAAGGCAGAGGCAGCTAGCATTTCTGTGCATGGAAGAAACAATCATATTATAAATAAATGCAGTGCACCCACAAGCAAGAATTCATAATTAATTCCCTTTGTCCAGAAATATAGGTCGCTATGAGGCCCTTAGAGATGAATCTAAATGTGTAACACCATGCGGCCTCAGTTTGTGACTACAAAAACAAGCCATGTATGTCTGCACACAATTAACTTCAAATGTCGATTTTCATTTTTCAATTACTGGAACCCAACAATTCAATTGTGCCTCTTTCACACCAATAGGCGAATCTAAATAGATGATACAAAGAGAAAGGGGTTAATCTACATATCCATGATGTAGATTGGAGATGCCAAATAGACAATGGGGTGCACTTCGCACTTTGCAGTGGAGGGAGGGGGGATCGCAGGGGCCATGGCCCCTATGCTACATGTATCCTACTATTCTGCACACAATTATATAATTACTACAACATGGCCTCCTCTATGAAATATTTCTAGCTCCACCGATGGTGGTTTGGTGGATGTGCAACTCAGCGATCGGCAGCATCACAAAGGCTTGAATTTGCATATGTATTATGAGTCTGGATATAGGTGTTGTAGGTTCACCATGTATTTCTCTCCTTACATTCCTCCCTCTTTTTATATATTTTATGGCCAAATCAAATCACTTTTAAGTAATACGGCTATCTACTAGATTCTTGTAATCCACTGAGTTTTCAGGAGGACTGCTTATACAGACTACTTTTTTTCTTAAGGAAAAGAAAAACATATATATGATGTATCCATCACATGGCATATTTCTTTAGATGAAAGGGATGCTCTTGGTTTTAGAATGGTTTTCGACCACTCATGGCCTTCTTTTCTCCGTCTCAGAAGTTGTCAAAAGGAACAAGCTAAATTCACCTTGTGGTTCATATGTACTATAGTACTTGAGAGAAAAGGTTGAGAACATCAGACAACATTGTTGGTCTATGCTGGATATTCATATCCTACGATAGATTGTCAGGTGTACAAGGTACACACAGGGTTCTCCTTACCACTGGTTACCACGGTAACTGAGTGGTAACCAGTCGTCTGGACCAGACCGGTTTTGGTAAACCAGCCGATTTGGTTTGAAATTCAAATTTAAATTTCAAAATTTTGAAAATTCCAAAAAACCTCTAAATAGTAGATGATTTATTATGATTTTTGGTCAATTTATTTTTTAAAAAAAATCAAATTTGGAATAATTTTACAGCAATGAACCAGACCAATAGCTAGAATGGGACTCTCTCTTTATCCTCATCCAATTAATCCATGTTTTAAAAGATTAGGAAAACTATGAATTGAACGATTTGATTACTCAAATTTTTAACTGGAAGCCATTGCCAGTTTTTGTTTTTTTCACAAAAATGGCAATACTAAATTTGTGATGCTCTACCATTTAATTCAACCAAAAAACAACAAATGTCATGCATTTTTATCATTGTATCACAGATTTTGTTTACATTACTACATTTTTCTAGATTTTTCCCATGTTTTTTAAAATTTTCTACATTTTCTATGATTTTTTCTATTTTTATATATTTTTTAAAACTTTTCAACGCCATCGGTCGGTTACCATGCCTAACCTACCAACACCAAAACTGGTGCAAACCATCGATCGGTAACCATTCTAAACCAAACAGTAACTAAGACAAATCGCTCAGTAACCTTTCGGTTCAAATATTTGAATTCGAAATTTAGAATTCGAATTTGGGCCGGTCATCCGGTGAGCAGTTACTGGCCCAGGGACGGAATGGTGAACCTGGGTACCCACGAGGTATGATCACGACGAAAGGGGAACGAGTGGTATTATTAGCACTACAGAGTAGAAAAAGTATACGTACATAACTAGAGCCTAAAGGCAATAGCGCACGGAAACAGAAACAGGCAGAATGCAATCGATGGTCAATCAGGCAAGCTACAGTACCTCGGGTCCCAGTTCGATGTTGACCCCCAGCGCCTCCAGCACGTCGGCGCTGCCGCAGGCCGACGAGCTAGCCCTGCTCCCTTGCTGCAGAAACACACCGGAAAACACAAAGTCCATCACACATCATAACCCAAAAGAACAAATGTGGTATGTGTATGTATGATCTCTAAAATAAATAAATAAATGAAAGGGCGACGAGTCAATACCTTGGCGACTTTGGCGCCTGCCGCAGCGGCCAGGATGGTGGCGCCGGTGGAGATGTTGACGGTGTCAGCGCCGTCTCCGCCGGTGCCGACAATGTCGACGGCATCGCTGAGCCCCTCGACCCGGACGCAGCAGCTCATCATCGCCTTCGCCAGCCCGACGATCTGAACAAGTGGACAAACTTAGAGGAATCTCACTCTGTCTCTGGAACAGAAGTAAAATTAGCGGGCGGCTGAGGAATCGCACGCGCACCTCTTCGTAGGTTTCGCCCTTGGCCCTGAGGAGCACGAGGAAGGCGGCGATGCGCGCCTCGTTCTTCTCCTCCAGCAGCAGGCGCAGCGTGGTCTCCGCTTCCTCCTCCGAGAAGTGGTCCCCGCCGATCAGCGCCTCCAGCACCTGACGTCATCACCAGCACACCAAACGGTTGAATGAAACGAACCGGAACCAGATGGCCAGATGAGGGATGGGAGACGGGAGGCATTGCGGCGCACCTTATCGAACGAGGCGGTGCGGGGGGAGACGACGGACTCGGAG
>KE371917.1:76171-105335 GCA_000418225.1 Zizania latifolia
CTGCGCCGGGGCGAGGGGTTTGGGGGAGGAGAGCCCGAGCGACGCGGGCGCCATTGGTGCGGTGCGCCTCGGGCGCGCAGGCAGGGGGAATCCGTAGTTAGGCCCGAAGCGGTGCGAGCCTGTGAGGAGGCTTGCTACGTGTGGAGGCGGAATTGTAACCTGCGAGCGGCTTTTAAGGGACGGGAGGAGCTTATCACATTAGGGAAAAGATCAATAATTTATC
This sequence comes from Zizania latifolia, assembly GCA_000418225.1. Classification (NCBI taxonomy): domain Eukaryota; kingdom Viridiplantae; phylum Streptophyta; class Magnoliopsida; order Poales; family Poaceae; genus Zizania; species Zizania latifolia. Next base: position 76,395 of record KE371917.1, read on the forward strand.
CATTTTCAGATATTTTTTTTAATTATATTGTCATTATATAATAATAATATGCTGAACTATATAAATCAATTATATACGAGTTAATAGAAAAAAAATCAAAAACACATCTCGACAAAAACAAATTGTTAAACCTCTCTGTAAACCTACCCTTCTGTCTAAAATCTTATATAATATATTTATAATATATATATAAATAAATTATTGAAAGAATCGTTTGTCAAATTTTTAATATTAAATTTATTCATTTCACCTATTAAATAATTAATATAAATGTCACGTTCATTTATTTGTCTGTAAAGGTATGTACTATGTGTCTATGTCCAACCTTTTGCTGTAGTTCAGACTTCAGACCTCGAGATCTGCTCGCCACCAAGTTTTAAAATCCTAAAATAGTACAATGACACCTCGAGAAATGGTAAATTTAAAACTTTTCCGATTAGAAAATGAACGCCATGACACGTGGAAATCACCCGCGAATTCGCTTGGTTGTTGGAGAGGGCGGCAGGACGAAAAACTCGTGCTTGTGAGCTTCGGCGAGAAAGTCCAAGGCTGATGTTACTCTCTCTGCTTCTTCCGTGGCGATCTTTCCAGCGATCTGGCTGAGCTGCGTACGATCGCTGACTCGTCGTACAAACACCACAAATCCATTTTGCTCATCTCTCATGTAGCGACGATGACTGCTAAACACCACAAATCCATTTTGCTCATCTCTCCTGTAGCGACGATGACTGCTAATGCTATTACGAATGGACTTGTCGCTCGGTTCTCTTTCTCGCGTCTCACATGGTTTCGTCTCAACACCAGTAGATTCCGTTTGGCTAACCCAGAGCCTACAAATCAATCCAATTCCTATCTGCATTCCAGTGCATCCAGTTGAGGTAGTTTATTCCATTAACCAGGTCAGAGAGGGCATAAGACAGCATCGCAAGAATGATTTTTTTCCCGACAACCACTACGTGCACGCGGCTCGGCACAAATCAGATTAAATAAAAACTGCTTAATGTTGGCTTCTTCATATTTTTTACACTGTGACAAGGAGCACGGATGCACGGCAACACGTGTCGACCTAGATGAATGAAACCTGGCAAAGCGACAGGTACTTCGCTTCTATTTGGTTCCGGGCAAGATAGGCTGCTTGCTGGGCGTGGTGCAGTGAGGTCACGGCAGAAATTTCCTTGTGCGGTTGGTAGATTACAGGTCGCCCGGAATTGCCCGGCACCCTGTCTACTAGTGACTCCGTTAGCTATTATATGTGTGTGTTACTTTTTAAAAGTCAAACTTCTCAATTTTTAATCAGTTTTATAGAAAATGTACCAACAACTATAACACTAAATTAGTTTTATTAAATACACCATAAAATATATCTTAGTTATATATTTATTTAATAGTATAGAATTAATGGAAAATGAGATCACATCACAGATCACTGGCCGTGTGCTGGCATATCCCAACGTGACAAAGCAGCAGTTGATGCCTGACCGTCTGCTTCCATAGTTATCTTAATTCTTACACACCGATCACGTTCGCACATGTATTCCTGTGGGGAAAAATTATGGCGTAATAAGGATTCCCTAGGCGAAGGATGATAGCTTTGACATGAGGAAATCAGCAACGAAAATGTCCGGCTCGATGAAACAACAATTCACAAATCACAACGCCACCGTGAGATTCCCATGGGAAAAAAATATCAAGCGTGATAGGAGGGATAAAACTTACAATGCTGAGGATCTGATCTAGTAAGACAACACACGTACAGTCATACACTCTCTGTCCACAAGGTTCCTGTATTAGAAAAGCCAAAATTGAACGCTTAGGCAGAAACAGGAAGTTGGCAACCCTAAACCAAGTAACAATAACGAGTCAGTCCATTTTCAGTCCCCAGCGGGCTGGCTAATCTAGCCACCGAGTGACCCCATCTTCTTCACTCGCAGCTGCAAGGATCTCGATACAGACGTCCAATACAGCCTGCATAATTTTCCAAACAGTAGGAAGCTGAGTATTGACAGAAACAAGTGTTTGCGCATGAGATAGTACGAGAGGGTAACTGTTTCATTTCTTGGTTGAACGCATCATATATTACTGTCTCTAACAGGAAAAGAGCAGTAGACTACTTAAAGCCTGATGTTAAAGGAGAGAAGGGGGAGGGAGGAGATGCATGAAATGGAGATTGTTTTTGTTTGTTTGGATGCAAATGGAAGAAGTTCATACTGATGAATTTCTGCAATTGATAAGTTTGCAACCCTCCAGCAAGGACCCCTCCAGCATCCAGCTCTCCCAAACATCAAATGTATGACTTGCAAACACAAACTCCATCCTCCTATTAATCTGTAGCACATTTAAAATTGTTAAATGTACAACATCAACAACCCTGGGTGTCAAGAAGAAATCAAAATGCTTCTGTTTCTCACTTTCTCTACCTTTTTATTACTGTTTCCAATAAAATTAACAACAAAAGAAGAATTAAAAATGGACAAGTTGCAGTAGCAGCCCCTGTGTTGCACATTTGAGCAATAGAACCTATCTACTTTTAGTTGCGTGTATGTATACACCTGTACTTGTGCAACATGTACAATAGAGGACGCCAATCTGTAAAACTTGAGGGTTTTAAACCTAAGCATTAAATAGAGGCATGTACAAGTGGTAAAACAAGTAGGAGAAAAGATGCATCAGGTTAACTATGGAAATTGAAATATATGATCACTTGGCCAGATAAAAAAACTAAGAAATGAAGCCTGAATGTTCATTAGATATTTTCATATAAGGTACGAATTCTAGCTTTTGCTACGTTTCGATAAATCTGCTGAAGTCAAAATAAAACAGAACAAATTTATATAACTGCTTGGCTAGTGGTGTCATTAATTTCAAAGTATAACACGATACCAGGATTCTCAATATTTTCTGAATGGTAATCAATAGCTACTAGCAAAGGAGAGATGATACCTGCAATAGTTTACCACCAGCAACAAAGGACCGCAATCCCATGGTATCCTGAAAAGCAATTGGGTTAGTACAATTGCCAGATATGCATAACATTAAAATGAAATTTGAATAGGTAACTGAAGCAAGCACAGGAACAAAAGGTGAAGTTAAAACCATACCTTGTTTTTGAAAGTGACTAAGAATTGAGCAGCAGGGTCCCTGTTTGTAGCATTTGACACAACATCAAGAATCCAACCACCACCACCAGCAAGTCTCTGTCTTGCAACATGGAACCCTGAATTATCTTTTGTTTTCAAAGCCACAACAAAACCATCTTTCAGTGTATCAGGATATTTTCTACTGGGCACTGCAGGTAACTTCCTCTCAGAAGTTATTTCTATTGGGGATTCAGCAAGAGATTTCTGCTTGTATTTGGAGTCCTCAGGCGAAGCAAATCGTGAACTGGAACTTAATACTTGGTCCCTTCCACTCATTGCAGTATCATCATCTCTACGCGAGGAGTAATTACTGCCACTCTCTATAGCAGACAATTCATCTGTTTTCTGTTGAGATCGTCGGTGAGCAGGTCTCTTTTTCCCTTTCTTTCCAGAACGGCTGCGCCTTCCTTCCGATCGGGAGACAATATGATGGGATCTACCAGAAGCTTGTGGCTCTTTATGCTGGGATATGGCTCTTCTCTTTTCATAGTCTAGAGTTAACGGGCTTTCGTCTGCGCGCTGCTCAACATCAAAAACTTGTGAACTGCTAGCCTTTTCTTCTAGTTGATCATCTTCATTTCCAGCTTCACTAATTTCCTCATCTTCATCAGAAATTGCACTGCTTGGGACTGCGCCATCAAAGAAAAAGGACTGCAATATCGTGATTGTTTTCTCTCTTATTTCCATCCACACTTCTTCACTGTAGTCTGCACTTCGTGGTAGAATTAAAACATTTGGCATCTCCCGTACCTGTAACAAATAAATATTGGCCATCATTTTTGCTGAGCAACAAGTTTATTCTAAGACCGTCGATCAACAAGTGGCACCACCATAGCAATGCGAAAAGGGCACAAGTTGTTTGTCCTTTACTGCCAGCACATTAATTGTTGTTTTTTGGACAAGAAAAAAAGTCTTGTAGATAGTCGCCTAGCCATGTAGTTTCAAGTCTTAAGGTCATCTAAGAATAGCTAAACTTAGTAATGAAATTGAGCCGTCTTCTTGTAAGGATAAAATGAAATAAGCTAATAATAGTATATAAAGCAAGTTTCCCATAAGACTCCACTACAAACTATCCAAACTAAGTTGTAAACTTTGTTAATCGGCAGAAATTACAGACATAAAAGTAATGCGTAAAATAGTCAATTTCAATAGACGCAGTGCAGGGGACTTGAAATTGCTGGTGTTAAACTAAATTAAAATATTATATTTTCTTCTATTTTTTCAGATATTCCTTGTTGTTGGGGTAACATCAGGAAAAATGGAGTATTCCAAATGATGGTGCTTTCGACCTTAGATGAATTTTATCCATCACAAATGATCATTTATAAACAAAAATCACATCATAAATCTGATGTCCATACCCACGCTTCCATCCATTGTGGACCTTCAACACCATCCAATGCACAACCAGCTATAGTACCATCAATCAATAGCTGTTTGAGTGCACAGTCGTCTATAAGTTGGCAGCTTCCAGTATTGACTATGAATGCTCCTGTGAGATAAAACGATCAATTATAGTGTGCTTTATGTCTAAATCAAAGACAAGATAAGCACCTTTCCAGAGTACAGAATACAGAGAGCATTGGAATGTGATAGGCAGAAGAAAGAAAGGGTACCAGGCTTTATGTGCTGCAGGCAGTCAGCGTTAAGTATATGCATGGTGTCATTTGTTAACGTACAATGCAGTGAAACAAGATCGCTTGCCGCTAATAAATCATTGAGAGTATCCATTCTCCTGGCAGCAGAAGGAAATACAATGGAAGGTCGTTTTGCTTTTCCATTGGCCTTTAATAGATGTGGCAATAGAGTTAGAATAGCCAAAATAATACTTACTGCCTAGTTATGTAAGTAAGTTTCAAAATCAGTACACAATGCACACAAATATGAGCAGGTAAATACCATGAAACCTTGGACATAAGGAATGTGAACTGAACATGAATTTGGGATGATATCTTAATATAACAGAAAGTTAATAACCCATGAAAGCTGGGGAGCGTTTGGTAGTTTAGATCCAAATAAGATATACACATCAATGAGTTATTCTCACAATGGCATCCCTCCTTTGCATCCCGTAAATTAACAACTAGCCAGATTATTCAGCCCATTTTAGCATAAGTTGCTACTGTTCTTACTTATTTATCCAATCGATAGCATATGTGCCTCCGCTTACAGTGTGTAAATAGTTGTCCCCTTAAAAAGAAAACTGAAGAATATGGCTAAAGTACAACGAATAAGATCACTCAGCTCAAACGTTATAAAGCTTTGGACATCTCAGAACAGGCAGAAGCAATGGGGCCATCTAACTCACAACACTCCAAATCCTTGTAATGACTCATCATCTTTGCCAACTGAATATGTTGAAAACTTTGTGCAAAGTAGAAAACTAATATCCAAGTATCAGAGAGCAACTCACTCTAGATTCTAGAACTGAAACCTATTCCTAATTGGAAAAAGAAAAACCATTCCAGTTGGATGCTCACAGCAAATTAAGGTGTATGACATAAAAACACGGGAAAAGCCAGATGAAATTGCCAATACCAACAATGCCCGCATTAAGATCTAATATTTTGGAGCTGTGCAAGTATACGATACGAAAGTAATAAGAGGATGAAAATATAGGACCGTAGGAAGTTGCAGATCCAGTACCATATAGCGCGGATCGAAGTAGAGGACGTCCATCCGGAAGGCGAGGCTGCGAGTGGCGAGGCAGCGCGCGGCGGCGGATCGACCAATGATGCCGAGCACGAGGCCGCGGCAGCGCCTCATGCCGCGACACATCGGCTGGACGGAGCCTAGCCACCCGGCAGCGACAGCAGCCGGAGCCGACGAGGCTTGACGCGAGAGCAGGTGCGTCCGGCGGAGCAGTCCAAGGAAAAGAGCCATGACCGTGTCGGCCACCTCCTCCGCTCGGTTGGCGTCGACATGGACCAGGCGGAGGCCCAGTTCCGCGGCCACGGCGGAGTCAGCGGCGCGGTCAGGGGAGCCGAGGCAGAGCAGGAGCTGCCACGGGCGGAGGCGTCGCTGCGCGGCACGCGGGAGGAAGGCGAGGGAGGGTAGGAGGACCGCGGCAGCGGCCTCGACGCGTCCGGAGGCGACGGCGGAGAGGGGGACGTGCTCCACCACCGCCACGCCGGCCAGCCCCTCCTGCTCCAGCGAGGGGTCATCGAGGCAGTTCAGCGACACCACCAGCGGCTGCCCGCCGCCGCCGGATGCCGCCGAGCGGGACATCCTATGCTCGCGGCTCCCGCCGCCTGCAACGCTCGGATCGGGAGCGGGACGGGGCGGACGAGGCTGTCGCGTGGCGTGGGTTTTGGTCCAGGACTCCGTCTCCGGCAGGGGCTTTGCCTCGCGTCTAGCGAGAGGGAAGAAGAGAGAGGAATGCTCGGCATGCGTGTCAGAGTGGTGGGCCGGACTGGGCCACCGGTTCACGAGGGAACGTTGCAATTGCAACCGTCGGATTCACATCGTTTCCAGCTTGCGAATGTATGTGTCGCTTTGCAAAACAGGTCGCCAGTGGGTCCACCGATTAGCCGATTCAGTTTCTACCGATATCAATTTGTTTTAGCAGTAATAAGATTCAGAATGGTGACCATTAATCGTCTGTCGGCTAACAATTAGCTCGAAAATTATAGTTATCGGGCCAGTAATCACAGTAACTATTTTCTCATAACACTTGGAAATGGGGGATATTCATGTTTTCCATGTTCAGTAAACAGTAATCAGTGAGCAGATGCAAACAAGTTTTAACAGTTATTAACCTTAATTCCTTTAAATGCTTCGAAAACATGCTTTACCATTACCATGTTGCGAAGATTTCACTATTTCAGTAGCTAGATTTCAGAAAATATGGATTGGCATATGCTTCAAAATGCGATTGTATGGAGAGATTTACTTCTTCCTGCTTAATCATGGAGTATTCCATACCAAGCAAAGTGTTAAACACAGCTGCCCGCTGCTACGGATCGACTGCTGCAGTGCTGCCCGCTGCTCTCGTATTAAACACAGCTTGACTAAAAACTTGAACCTTCCTGTAAGGATTATATTCACTAAAAAGTTAGGACATGTTTTTGGAGAGTTTCAAATCAGTAGAAAATAAGTATCTAACTGATAAAAATTTAGAAAAATAATTGTTTCTCAGCTTATAGATTATAGTTTATTTTTAAATTTTGTATCTATTAAGTTTCGTAATCTAAAGTTAATACATATAGTTAAAATATGTATTGTTTGAAAAGTTTTAGATTTTAGAAGTAGCTGCAACGGTTAGAAGCTTACAAAATAAGTCCCTAATCTCGATAAGATGATGTCATCGTGCAAGCCCTTAATATCCTGAACATTTATGAGGCATGTGATATATTCTCACAGTCAATCTAGGCATAAAAGAGTATGAAGATCACTACCGACATGTTATTCCGGTGCATTGATTCTGCTCGATCACACGAACAACGTTACAGCAGGGTTGCTTTCTTTAGAGCCCCGATCAGGAGGGAAGTACCATGTACCTACCAGTGAATGCTACTGACAAACAGTTTTTGTCAGTGAAAGCTATTGGACAGCTGTTCAGACAAAACAATTTGTCACCTTGCGAAGCTGACATGAATTCCCCTGAAACAAAAATGCATGAGTATTAACAGTAAGAGATGGCAAAACTCAAAAGTGCTGCTGTGCAATACATTCTGAACTTCCTGCTGCACATTTGTCTTGACATCCTTTCAAGATTCGCACATTCATTGAATTCAACTGATGCTTCCCTTCGCTATGCTACTCTGAACTTCAGAAACAAAATTTGAGTGTGGCTCTATTAACTTTGCAATTCTATTCATCGAACATTTGAGTGTTGCATCAGATGCATATGCCTAAGACACACTTTAAACAAGTAACCAAGTCAACGGAGTAATATAGTACCCCTATAGCTACTAAATAAGCGTTGTTAACGGTACCTATTGGTTGCAGCTACTACTCAGCAGAAAAGGGAGACATGAACAGAGGTGGTACCCAAGTTGTTGGAGCAAATAAAGTGCATCTAGAGGAAAATGTTCATCTCAAGCTCAAGCAAATTCGCAAGGTACCCACTGTTTCACCTTTGTGTTCAGCTCACTAGTAACAGATGTACACCACTCATCCAAGTCTGGAATAGGACCCGTCAATGCAACATAATTTACACTCTCTTTCTTTGACAGTCTCTTCCAGTTTACCTGAAATTCGGGTTTATGTCAGTAGGGTGTTCTACAACAGTGGCATGATGTTGCTCGTACAGCTAGTCAGCCAAAACAATTGTTATTCCAGATTTTGCTATTTTAAATATTTCCATCATTTGGTACTAGAAATCATACAGCTAGAGCAGTTGAAATGTGAATATTTCTGTGTCTGGTAGTGGTATGTCATCTTACCTGCCCAGGAAATGCAGCACAAAGTGCCTTAATTGTGGGATTCTGAACCCAGGACGAAGGGCCTGTATCATCAGCCAGAAATACAGCAGCATCAGCTCCACCACAGTAAACCATGATACGGCATTAGCTTTTTCGTTATTTGCAACCAAGTTTCAACCTGTAACAAGGTCGAAATTGAATACATTGGAAATTAAAAGCTAAGGACAGTAATACATGGATCCCAAAGCCACTGAGGTCACATAACTTTTCTTCTAAAAAACACTAAGGTCATAAAAAGTAGCTTACTTTCATTGGTGTATTCCTGAAGCACATATTTATTTTGGGATGCACAAGATTTTTACTCGAGAAATACACATATCACTATATCAAGCCAGACAGACTGAGTAAGGGTAACAATCAACACATCATGGTATAAATTCAAATTTATCATTGGCTTCAAGATATTTGCTGCAGATCTCAAGTGATTCCATACATCATGGTCCAAATAAGAAGAATTTTGGCCAAGCTGCAACCAAGGAAAAAAAAAACAGATGTGCTACTGTCCCAGCACCCTGAAAAAAAAAACAAGATAGGAGGGACAAATACGAGAGTCATGATGTGCATTGACTATTCAGAAGTGCGTGAATGTAAGTCATCCAAATAAGAAGCAGCTGACTTATGGGGAAATTGTGATGTGCATTATACAATCTAATTGCAATTGGTCTTGGAAACAACATAAGGCATCCCTTTGAGGTCTTCCCCCACCCCCTAAGCATGGTAGGAATTTTGCTTGTCGTGTACAGTACTAAAGTAGTTTTGCACTAAAATGAAGTACGAAGAACAGGGGAATAGGCGAGAATTGTTCATATGCATGAAGTGATTTACCAAACCTAGAAGAGCAAATAGACCACGTGGAACTACAGCTGTTAGGCTCACGAACTCATCCTGAACGATAGGAAAAAAGCACACCATATTGAGCATTTACATTCAGCAGCCATTTTGAAAGGAGGAAAAACAGTATGTAAACCGAATAGTTGACATAGAAATAGGATGCCTTTTGCTAAGAAACCAACCCATCGCATAGTGATCATACCTAGTACTTACCATTGTTGATCTTATGAATTATGATCACATTATAGTATTTTTTCTTGTACTAATCTATGTATCCAGCTATCAGCAGCTATTATTATTGTTTCAAAAACATATTGATCAATGACATGCTGAGAGACCAAAACTATTGGCAGCATCCAGCTTCAAATAACTACTGCTTACAAGGCGCTCGACAATATGCCTGTATGTCGCAAATGGCACAGCAGTAACCTAAATCTCTGATGGTTTCGACTCGATCGGTTCAGATTTCACGCAGAACATATACATTTCCTGCAAGGAGCAACCAACCGGGAGCTGGAACTCACCAAACAAATCAAATTCCAATTACGTACGCTTAGTATCAAGTAGGAGGTAGCGGGTTGCGGGTGAGTCGATGTTGATGATCATGGTGACCTCGTTGAAGTCTCTACCGGTGGCAACGAAAAGCGTGTACTCCTCATCCTCCTCTTTCGGCGCCTCCTCCTGTTGGAGGTGGAGGAGCCGAGACCTCGCGGCCGCCGCCAGCGGAGGCGCAGTAAAGCCGCCTCGCTGAAGTCACTCCCCGTCGCGGGAGGAGCGGCACGCGGGTGGCGGGGCTGGAGCTCGGCTTGGCGGTGACGGTGGAGGACAGGGGGAGACGAGGCGAGGAGAACTGGAGAAGGTTGGCGGCATGGTGGCCATGGCTGATGCGAGAGCGCAGGCGAGGGATTGGGTTGCTGCAATTTCAAGCTGTTGATGGAGATGGTGGGTTCCCGGTCCGTAGCAATTAGGAAATCCATTGATAATGGTAAACCGCAATTGCTCTTTCCTTCAAAACCATGATTTTTAATGGGCCTTCGCACGTGAAGTGAGGCCCAACATGCAATTTTTTCAAAAGCCGAACACATGTGATCAGGCAGTTAATGATGTTATGGGCTGGACTGGGCCTGAGTATTCTACTGTGGTCGGTTTCAAATTGGAACCAACTTTGAACTCTCTAAAGTCTAAAGTCTAAAGTATATAAGTAAAAACTTACAGAATTCAGGGGTGGAGCTATATGGGCTCAAGCGGTGTCTTGAAACCAGGTTAAAAAATAAATTAGTGTTTATATTATTAATCACTCTTATAAATTTAAGCTCATGCATTTCTAACCCAAAAATCGAAAATTTAGTTTATAGAGGTCTAAATAAATATGAATCTTCATCTACTTAAGTAGCTGTTCCAGAATATAACTATCACAGTAACCATGATTTTTAGGTTGACGAGTAACAACCGATTATTGTTAAATTGGATTGATAATGCTAATGACCAATCCAGTTGAAGATGTCTAGCCACCGTCAGGACAGCGGTTTGGTAAACCTGCTCTCGATCAACTTCCAATCAGTTGGTCATCTGGACACATGCATCGATCATGCGCCAATAATTCTACTTAGTGCATGCCGAGAACCATACCGGGACAGGCGCACGACGCCATGGCATCCGTAAACCCAGCGAAGGCATGGGCGACACTACGTACTGACGCACTCAAACACGCACATGAGATGAGCAACGAAAAAGCCATTCCTGACTTGAGATCGCCGGCAAGTATCATATATATACGTGCTGCGATTCGATGTTTCACCGAGCAACCTTCGTCTCCACGGCTTCACGTTGCTCCTCCGCCCGCACCGACGACGCCGACGCGGTTTCTATCAACCACTCCCGTCTAAATTTTTCTCGCCATCTACCGAATCAAAGAAAAAGTTGGTAGCTACCAACAAGCAGCCTCCCGCACTTCACGGGCTCCTCTTCACTCTGCTCCCGTGTCACCGTGTGTGTGTGTGTGTGTGTGTCATTTACTGTGCTCTCCATCAAATTGCAGTGACAATGTATATACGAATATTTACTGAAACGTACATGCAGATGCTGAGATGCAGTCATGTATTTCAGAGTTCAGACAGCAGCAACGATTGCCAAGGTTGTGGATTTATACTGCAACTGTAGTTAACGTGTCAGTGCAGTGCAAGCGTGCATGGTGCAACTGTTTGTGGACAATACATTAGCTAGTTGTTGCGCTGTACGGGAGAGGTTTTGCTGGCCGGGGGCGGGGGCGGCGGTGGTGTTGGCCGCCGGCGAAGAGCTCCTCCCAGACGTCGGCGAAGGCGCGGAGGATGAGGTGGTGGTGGCGCGCGGAGTTGAGCGAGAGGAAGCGCTGCAGCAGCTCCCGCAGCTCGGCGGCGCCCATGATCTCGTTCTCCATGATCATCTGCACCATCGACCGCCGGAAGTCACCCAGCGGGTCGTCGGACTCTGTCACCACCGCCTCGCTCTCCTCCTCCAGCCGTCCGCGCCGGCCAGCGGCTGCAGCTGCTCCCCAGTCGCTCGCGCTCCTCCCGTGCCGCGGCGCCCTCCCCACGCGGTCCTCCCGGACGCCCAGAGCGCGCACGCCGCGCTCCAGCTCGCGCAGCTGCCGCAGGAGCGCGTCCACGCTCGGCGTGCCCTCCGCGCTGGCGTCCGCCTCGTGGACGGAGCCCGGCGCGGTCATCCTCGTCTTCACGGACGTCGACGTCGTCGTTGTGGTAGTACTAGTACTTGACGTTGTCAGTGGCGTCGTGGCAGCCGAGATACTGCCGGCGGCGGAGAACCGAGAGACGATGGACACCGACTTGGCGCCGCCGCAGCCGCACATGAAGCCTCGCGCGGCTAAGCGCGCGGCCTTCTTCTTCCTCTTCGCTGGTAGGCCCCCGGCCATGCCTCGACGTGTCGTCGCTTTCATGTCCTTGGGCTGAGAGTAAGTGTGTCTGTGCTGTTTGTTGTGGACTAGCTAAGCTAATGGGGAGCTAGGGGAACAAACTTCTTAAAGCTTGAGCTAAACAATAGACAGCCAGGTGAAATGTAGTAGCAAAATTTACTCCTGCTGTAGGTTTCCAGCTTTGCGCTTTGCGGCGTGCACAACTACAGGCACATTTATAATTCTAATTTATTTCAATTTGATCAACAAAATATTAGTATCAGGCTAGCGGTTGTTAGGAGGTCAGCGTCAGTTTTTTGTTCGATCACTGGCGTTAATCCTTGTGCAAACTAGGGTGAAAACAACACTGACGACCCTCTCACCGATTCGTTGGTGGATTCAAACCGTCGTATGACAACAAAGATTTATTGGAAAGACCAAATATTTTTTAAAATTTAATATTGATCACATTAGACTGTCTTGTCTGATTAAGACCAAATATTTTTTTTAATTTATTATTGATCACGTTAGATTGTATTGTCTGATCATCTTAATATTATACTGAAAATCGAAATCATTATTTATTAAGTTTATAATAACACTATTAAACTAACTCACCACTTAGTACCATTCAGTTACTGATACTCAGATCCCATTCGGTTCAGACTTGTACGCTTACCATTCAATCCATGTTCAGAACTTCACGTGCTTTCAGATTCTGCATACCTGTTTTTGAAAGGGAAGTTATCGAGAAACACGCCTAAGAAACCTTAGTGAAATGAAACAGTATCCCATATTGTTTTGTGTAGTAAAGGGTTGTTTGATTACTAGCCACTATTTACTAATAAAAGTTATTATATTTATCTAAGTCAAGGTTATCAAATTTTTTGCTACGGGTCTGTTTGGTTGCTAGCCATCATTTACTAATAAAAGTTGCCACACTTATTTAAGTTAAGGTTATTAAATTCTTTGTCACACCTTAGCAAGTCTAAGAGAATCTTACCATATTTTTTTAAGTCATTGACATGTAAAATCGAAGAGAATTTTGCCACAGTTTGTGGCAACAACCAAACACCTATTAATTTAATAAAACTTATCTAACATTAGATATAATAAAGTACGGATGAACCAAATAGCCCTTAAATCTCAGCGAGTAGAACAAGAGCGGATGACACGAGACGACTTGACGAGGGAAAACCCAACAGATGTCAAAACGAGTTGACAGGAGATTTGGATGTGCCTAATCAACAGATTTCCTTTCAAGGTCAGGGACCGGATTCCGATTGTCTGCACTACCGCAGGCAATCCCTGCAACTGTGAGATCCACAGTAAAACAATGCAAAACACTGTAGTCCAATTCCCAGATACCCTGCTGCAGCAGAGATGCCTTGGAAGAAAACTACTGTGCTTTCTTCAGTTTCTTGTCCCATGCATAATACATTCCGGCCACGCCAGGCAAAGTGCTCCCCTGCCGCGCATGCTCATTGCCATGCAAGTCCCTCAACAGAAGGCCACCAAACTTGCCATCGCATTACTCCCGCATGCTAATCAAGATTCAGGCCAGTCAGCAGGCGATTGATGCAATAGGAACATAAATAAGTCGACGGGAACACCAAACAGCAGGCGTAACAGACAAGAGATCCAACGAACAATGCAGATCATTAGATGATGGTAAGGTGGCATACAGCAAAGCCAGAAATGCTTCACTCATTCGGCTCATCTCTGCTTCTGTATCTAGCAGATGTCGCCGCTGGCATACAGCAAAGCCTGAAATGCTTCATTGATTCAGCTCATCTCCGCTTGTGCATCTAGCATCCTTTTTGAATGTGGAGCTTACCAAACAAATTAGATTAATATTTTAAATTATGAAACTCAATAGTTATTTATATTTTAAATTATGAAACTCAATAGCTATATAATCTATAAATTAAATAGTATCGTAAAGCTATAGAACCATGACTTCTCTAAATTGTCATACTTTACTCAATCTTAAATCAGTCAAACAGAGTCAAATAGATGTTCTTCCGGGTTACGGCCTGAAAAGTCCAACAGAAAAGCCTAGCCAATATTTTTAGTTATGTTAATTCAGCCCAAAGGATTCTCAGAAGAAAATATCGGCCCAGAAAAACCCACTTCGACGTACCATTTGTCAACCCATCAAGAATAAATCGAACCATGGACTTGGATTATATATCTTGGTCAACAAAACAGCCCAAGTTAGTTGTGAAACCAGTGACTAAAATTCTAACAAGCCATTATAGAGGCCCAATATGACAAGAAGCCCCTTCCCCTGAAACTATGGCTCCCTTCTAGAAAGATTTAGTTTATTTATTTATAAACTAACTTAGGTCCTATTTGGTAGAGCTCCAACTTCATAACTCCACTCCAGAAGTAGGGTGTGGAGTGAAGTTTTGGAGCAGCCTTAACACTGCTCCACCTGCTTCTAGTTTATTTTTTCTGAATCACTCCACTCACTCCACTCACATTTTTTGTGGAGCTGAAAGCGTTTGGTAGAGCTCCAGCTTTAGAAGAGGTGAAGCTGGAGCTGAAGCTCTACCAAACAGGCCCTTAAACTTAATAGCCTAAGTTATTGTCTACAAAAACTCTAACAAATTCGTTGTTATGTTCTAAATAGTTTCTAAATTTTTATTGTCTATATAGTATAATGGAAATATTATAGTATCTATATACTTATTTTTTGGTGTTTAATTAATAATACCGTTATTTTATGATAGTTTTTTAGCATTAGATGAAGTGGAGATCCAAATAAGCTTGGAAGACCTTAAAACATGAGTTTTTCTACCAATAGAACCGAACATGGACTTAAAACTTATTCGGACAATAAATTTTTATTTCTAGACAACTTATGATTTTTTTGAGCCATTAGTCATAAGCCGTTTAGAATGAGACCTATGTTACATCCTGACTCTTGCTTTAACAATCTTGCAGAGAAAAAAAGCAAACCAGACTAGCCCTCAATAATTCATTGCATGTAACATCCTACCTGTATAGGTATGGCCATGAAGTGAAAAAAGGGTGTTTTTTCAGCAGGGAAAAGATTGTGTTTTGACAAATGTAGATATGTATTTTCGCAGCCAACACCACGGTCACCATCTATCCAAGCAAGTGAGCCATTCTTTTCCAATCACTCGTTCAGTTTCCCGTCTTGCAAATCCACCTGTCTGCTGTTGCTCACATTCGTCTTGTGCGTCGCTCCAATTCTTTCCTACCGTCTGAAAACGACGCGACCGACGGTTTCAACAAGGCGTCGATCGAATCGCACCTGTCTGAGAGTCCATCTTAGCTAGCTAGACTGCTCGAGAGACGTCCCTCTTAAGCAATTGGATTCGTGGATCGGTTTGCAGTCATCTCTTTCAGACTGAAATTCATGTAGCTGTGCTTTGTTGATGATGGCTTGGATAAGTGATCGCCTCCACTGACCACCAGTGACATAAATGAGCTAATGGTTTTGGGGAGAAGAAAGAGAGAAAAGGTTGGGGAGGTGACTAGGAGTGAGAACAACATCATTCACCTTAGATAGGCTAGCTTAAACCTAACTGAAAAAAGATCAAATCCAATCAACAATATCTAGTATTTTATATTGATCATGCGTGTTTAATATATAGCATAGAAATCAGTTCATAATCTAGCATGTATATCAGTCTAATTTTTGATAGCTTCCTCCAGGGTGCAATGGTGATAACTGTAGATGCATGTGCAGGGCTCAGCTGAATCTAGCAGGAGCTCTGAATCTGAATTAATTGGGGACCGAGGTCTTCTCACCCTTCGCTTCTTCCTTCCAAGTTCCAATCCATTTCTTGGTGGAAAAATGCTCGGCTGGGCACACACCAATAATGTGCTCATGTTTTGTTGGATGTTGCGCATGAACGTATTCTACCTTTCTACTTAGTGTCTGATCACCGAGCTCTTGTCTTGTCTTTGGTGACACCGATCGAACACCTCGCCCTGTTTGAAAAGAGGCCAGGGGGCTACATAGCTAAGCCCAGCACTGGACACTGGTCCTAAACACCAGGGGACACATGCGAGAATTTTTGGCCGCTGTTTCCTGTTCCCAACTCCGTGTCTTCAACTATAAACAGGAAAAGGAAAAAAGGTACGTACCATACAGCAGCGGCGTATAGAATGTAGATAGATTGGGTTAGCGGCTATACCAATCTCCAAACAGTTTAAATCTTTTTCTAGACCATAAATTTCAATAGCTATATAATTTAGTAATAAACAATTATCCATAAGATTACCACATAGATATTTATCACCCACGTGAGTCTGTTTCTCCAAATATTAAGCTCCTAAAATATGACCCATGGCTATATCTAGCATTTTACTCCCTCTATTACATATTATAGATTTTTTAGCGTTTAAATTTTATTCTAAAATATAGCTATTTCTCCGTGTATTATCTCACCTCAACCAATTATAATTATCTCTAATTTATTTATTTTTCACTTGTTTCAAGTCAAGCACGACCTGATATCTCCATCGATCGTGTCGTCTCGTCTCCAACCTCCTCAGCAACCAGCGGCTAACGCCATCACGCACGCGCGCGCGCGCTCATCCGTAATAATATATTTCTCTTGTTCTAAGTTCTAACTAAACTTTCGAGCGATCGGCAAGCTGGGGGAGACGTACACGAGCGGTTGGCCAGCCGCTTTGCCGCTCGCGTGGAATTCACGCAGTGCACGAGGAAAATCGCCGACGCCGACGAGCTAGCGCGCGCGGCGGCAGGTGGAGTGGACGTCAAAACCACCTTGCGGCTGCATGCACACCGGCTGCTACCGATCGCGCCAGCCAACAATCGCTTTTGCCATTTGACGACGCACGCACGCACACCATGACACCATCGCTCGTAAATCGTAAGCTAATTAAAAGTGTCTACCTGTCCGAAAGAGATGAGTCACGGTGGTCAAAAGGAGTCGAATTCCTGTTGACACAATGACATCTGACGGTGATGTAACTTGTGAATAAATTATGATCGGTACATATCTTCTTACGCACAACTAACCTACTTCCAAAAAAAATACTATTTCTGGTTATTCAACTTTATTTAAAAAACTTTGTACGTGATTTTTTTTACTTACTCTCGGTTTTAAAATTAAATTTTTTTATTATTGAATACTCTTTATATATATCCATTATTTATAACTTCACAATTCTATTTTTTAATAAAGAGCACTTTTGTTTTTAAAAATAATAACTAATTTATCAATTTTATATGAAAATTAAAGTTTCATAGGCCGGAGCAAGTATGCATTTATGATCGGGCCATGGACTATTCGATCAATTCCCGTTGATAATTTCACTGACATATTCTAATGCAATGTGTCGCAGCTGGGGTTCTTCCTACGTAATAAAGCGGTGGCCTGACCGACCAAGGTTGCAAGTGGCATGCGCAATCCTAATTTAGCCAGTCCATGTCTACAACTGATGACAATTTGTAGCCTGAGGTACACAGAATTGGGGTTACTGACTAGCTGATCATGTTATAGCTAGGATATATACCTTTATGTATGCTTGGTTGATGCCGATTTAAAGTATGTTTGATTTCTTGCCCTGCTGAATATTGGTATAAGAATTATGATGCTTGCATTTTCGTGGTATATTTGTTTTCTTAGCACCAAATTTTGTTAAGGTTCTTGTATTTTTGACGTGCTTTATTTGTTGTCTCCGTAGAACTCTAGTATAGTTTGAGCTTAGTGGGCAGAGAAAGGAGGCTGACAGAACCACGGTAATTAAAATGGTTACCATAATTTTCGACCAAAATGACATACAAGTATACAACAGTGTACCAGTTAATCCCAGTCTCTGTTGCTGTTCATCAGAACTAATTAATGCTCTTCAGATATAGTGTCACCTCCTCTGATTTTACGGCCAATTATTGCCAGTAAATCTTCAAAATTGATGATTACCACCATCCATTAGCTTCAAGTAGACATCTTAATGATGGTTGTCAAAGAAACTAATAAAGGCCACATTCACGATCACTGCAAAAAAATTGAAAATGACAGGAGCATTCCAAAAGTTCGTAGGGAATGCAGTACATCGTATGCCGAATCCGAATAAGATCGGCCTGAACTGGGGAGTGGAACCCTGTAAAGAACACAGCTCGAATCACCTGCCGCCGATTCCTCAAATGTTTGCTACTCCAGGATGCAGCAATGAAAGCGGATTCTTCTTCCAGGAATCGTCCGTTCCACTACCATCCAGCGGGAACCCAGTTCACCCTGACATGAGCGGTTCGTCCTGGATACAAACGTTAGTGGGAATCCACCCCCAAAAAAGCTCAAACCGTGACGAGTCATAGGCATCAATGATAGTATTACAATGCTAGTATAATTGATTTTACCTGTCAATTTTAAATGATAAATTAATAGTTTAATTAATTGTATTTTAGATATAATCATTATTAGGAAATTTGTATATATACCTTTCTATGGTTGGTTGTCATCTCCTCGTTACTCATTTTTATACGATTTTATCTTTTCTAAATTCTACTATTACTAATTAAGATAATACTATCGCTAATCAAGATAACAGATAACAGTAGAAATCAGTTTTAACATTTGGATGAAAGAAGATCAAGAGTTAAGATTTATTCTACCGTTAGTATAATGTATACCGTAGAATCACTCTAGGCAGCATACTACAGTAGCTCTGCTCTGCCTCTTCACGCATATAACAGATCAACAGATCGGTGCTTCTCTGAGGAAATCACTGAGGTGAAATGAACTACCAAATGGAAGAGAGTGGCAGTGGCAAATTGGCGTGCAATGATGGGAGCATGAGAGGGGCCAGGACGGTGGAATGGAATCAGGGCGAAATGATTGGGGCGCACGGCTGCGTGGGGCGGGCGTGGACTGCTTGCCGCTTTTGCTGCCACGCCAGATCGAACAGACCGTAAAGCGGCACAACACAGTACGAGGATGAGCACGATCCAGTCACGGGAACTAATAAGACATTGGTTTTGCAGTAATCTACTGTGTTCGTTTCATGATAAGCTCACTTGAAAAGTACTGGCTCACGTGTAAACGAGTTGCTCCGCCGATCTGAGGTATATGCCTTGCGGATATGTAAAACTAGATCAATTTTATCATCTATTCTATTGTTAGTAGAATAAATTCTAACCTTTTATCTTCTTTTGTCAAGGGTTAAAATGATTTCTACTAATATCTTGATTAATGATAGCAGAATTTAAGAAAAATAAAATCATAAAAAAAACAAGTGATACAAAGATGTCAATCAGTTGATGAAAGAGATATATACGAATTATGTAATAATAATTATACCTAAAATATAATCAATTAAAATACTAATTTAGAATACACCACAACAATGCTCTAAAATCTAAATATCATTTAGAACATATGAATTTTACAAGAATTAATTTAATTTTCTTATATTTTTTGTGAAAATCTTACTTTCAAAAGAGGCCTAATAGTTGTGATCGGTTAAGATGATGGAGTAGTTAGGGAAGTAAATATATCTTGACAGAAAACTTCACAGAAAAACAGTGGAGTATATTGTTGCAGGAACAGAAATTTTCCCATGTTGCCGACTTGCCCTGATTAGCCGACCGATCCCTGTGCCCACCTCACCGCTCGCCTCGCCCGCACCGAAAGGCAGCGAGTGCGTACGAGGCCGAGGAGGAAACGGCGGCTAGGGGAGGCGAGACATCCACTGCAAAGTCGCAGCCGCGGTAGCTGCTCGCCATCGCCACTTCGTCAGTGGTGGTAGTATATAGGACCATTGGCCACCCGCTGAGTCATCCCCTTCCCCTGCTTTCGCAACTGCTGCTGCTGCTGGTGTTGCGTGATACGCTCGCCTAACTTTGGCTTCTGCTCATCTTTGCTCTGCTTTTCTCTTCTATAGTCCTATCCCCTTCTGTTCATCGCATTCTTCGTTTCTGGCGCG
Source organism: Zizania latifolia (assembly GCA_000418225.1). Lineage (NCBI taxonomy): Eukaryota > Viridiplantae > Streptophyta > Magnoliopsida > Poales > Poaceae > Zizania > Zizania latifolia. The sequence goes on from KE371917.1 coordinate 96,605, forward strand.
TGGGTGACTGGCTGTCCGGGGACATGTCGAAGGTGAGGCTTTCTTGCTAGCTCTTGGATTCTGATCCTGATTAGATTATGAAGGGTAGGAATCATAGGATCCCCTGTTGCACGTAAACTGACACTGATGTTCATGTGTTCGTCTGCTACACGCAGAAAATTGTGGTGAAGCTGGATCTGCATGACAACAAGGACAAGCAGAAGGCCATGAAGGCCGTCTCCGTGCTCGTCGGTACGCAACGCACCGTGCCGATCTGATCTATCAACCATTAATTCTGTATTTCTGCATGTGTTCAGAAACGATGTCGAGTAAGCTACGGATATATAGCAGCTGAGGTTTGTTGATTGTTCGTTTGTGTCAGGCATCGACGCCATTTCGGTGGACATTGTGACACGCAAGATGACGGTGATCGGCACGGTGGACCCGGTGGACGTGGTCAGCAAGCTGCGCAAGTCGTCGTGGGCGGCCTACATCGAGTCCGTCGGCCCGGCGAAGGAGCCGGAGAAGAAGGAGGAGAAGAAGGAAGAGGCCAAGAAAGAGGAGCCCAAGAAGGAGGGCGGCGACGGCAAGAAGGAAGGAGGAGACGGCAAGAAGGAGGAGGGCGACGGCAAGAAAGGAGGAGACGGCAAGAAGGAGGAAGGCGACGGGAAGAAGGAAGGTGACGGCAAGAAGGAGGAGGGCGACGGCAAGAAGGGCGACGCGGCGACCGCCAAGAAAGAGGAAGGCGGCGGCGAGAAGAAAGTCGCGGCGGTGGCGCCGATGCCCATGCCCATGCCCATGCAGCTGCACCACCTTCCACCGCAGTACATGTTCAACTCGGAGTACATGCACCAGTACCGCCCGCCGCCGCCGCCGCCGGCGTACCCGTACATGCAGCCTCCTCCGTACTACTACGTGCGGAACATGAGCATGGAAGAGAACCCCAACTCCTGCGCCATTTGCTGATCAATCTGCCATGCTTGCATTGCATCTGCATCTACGTACGTTCTCTCGACCGACCGACCGACCGACCGTGATATGTATAGTATATCTCGTGCTTATGATCAGATGATGAACAAGTTTGCATGCTCAAACCAGTACGTAGTACTAGTACATACCTACGTACATTTGTAATTGGAAATTTGTGATGCTACGAACTGCCTGCCCTGGTGCATACGTCCGACCAGAACAACATAATCTTTTTCTTTCAGGAAAAAACCAGCAGTAGCAGAGATAAAGAGAGTGATGGGCATGAGAGAGTGGGGAATATACGGGACATGACGAGTGGTGGCTGTTCAAACTTTGCTTTCTAGCTAGCAGCATTAGAACCACACCAAAAAAATTCTGGCATTCTCTCTTGCAAGTGAAGCTCGATGCATGTGTGCTACCAGCTTACAGACTGATTGTTTGTTATTCCGTATTTCATTCTGGACCATATCCTATTTGATATTTCTTCAGAAGGAAATTTATGAAGAGACGAACCAGACATGAAACTATGAAAGCTAGCATCTGTGTTGGAATGGTCTCTAAGCCGTACGAATTCTAGCTGGTGGAAATCAAGATCATGGTCTCCTAACAGCTGGATGCATACCACTTTGTTCTTTGTTTCGATGAACCCTGCCAAGATATGTTGGTCTGCACGTGTTGTTTGAACTTTGAATTCAAGGCAGGGGGGCTGCCGGCCGGCAACACTGAACTTCTGACGAAACAGAGGAATCAGGTCAATTCATTGCATGGAAGAACAATCCCTGATCATCAGATGCTTGTATTAATGGAGAACCATCTAGAAACATTAATTTGAACCATGGTCTGCTTTCATTGTGTTTGGCACGAAAATAAGAATGTAGGTAGGTAGGTAAATCAGGACAAAATTGAAGGAAGAGATGATAACGAGCTGAAAGAAGCATCAAGCATGCACGCCGGAGCATCTGAATTCTGATAGGGTCGCTGAAATATGTTCGTCACAACGTTGGCATCACGAGGTAATCATGTTGGCCACGTCTCTCTCCTCTACTGAGCACGCCAACGCAAAGCTTACCTAAATCACTAACCCTAATCGGCCATTACGGCATCAAAGAAGAGAGTAAAGCAGCTAGCACCCATGAGCAAAAGGTCCTATGCTTTCCAAGAGGAAGATACAGCCACATGAGATCTGAGAAAAAAAAGCAAGAACTACTTCCTTTCAGTTTTCTAGCGAATCACCGCCGAACTTTCTCCACTAATTAAACTCATGATTAGTCGGCTAGCACTTAATTGTGCACTGGCTTTAGGACCACCCTAATCCATGGTGAAGAGCATAAGCCAAAACTTTGATCATGGAAGCTCAATTAGTTCATGCGATGCATTCTCATTAAAAAAAACTGCACACCATAACCATGCTCAATCAGTAGGCTTCTTGCAGCCTGGACTTGTTTATGAGGAAGCAAAGAAAGATGACGCAATCATCACATCATCAGGGCTTCAAAAAGGTGGGTAGATTTCAATTTCCATCCTGACAAAACTATCAGAAGAATATTGGCACACGCAGCAGCCGTGGTTTTAAATTGCGATGCCCCATTTGCGTTTGCATTTTGCATCTTAGCTCTAGCTCTGGTCGAAGAAACTGGAGTGAATTCCATGTCAATTTTTGCGGTGCAGATGAGTCGGATGACCACGACGTCTCGTCGCCCACTGACGACAGCCAGTCGTTCTGCCACCGGCAGCTCTCAACTCTCAAGGACCAAAGCTAAAGGGAGCTCAACAGTTCAGCCAAAGGCGACGTATCTTTTCATTTCGATGAACAGGGCATTCAGCCTCCAGATGAATCGCAAAACTAATGTTGTTTATTATATGGTGATTGGCGATAGAAATGTGGTTTTTGTCAGGCTTACCAGCCACTCTCGCTGTCATGCGGATTGGTAAGAAAGAGCACGCAGAGATCAGCACCCTACGAAATTACAGATCGACCGTAGAGGAATAGACGTCACTTCGCATTTTTCATCAGCCCGAGTCAGTTTCAGATGGTTGTACTGACAGGCGACCACTGTTTTCTGCTGTAAATCTTGTAACCACAACCACTTTAGGATTGCTGTCATCGCATCGAAGTCAAGCAAAAGAAATTGCAGCGTCAGATTCGATGCCAATGTTGCATAAGAAATCGTAACGCTAGTTCGTTTTCGAACAGTAAAGATCGGCATTGGCAGCAGCATCATGTAATGTGAGCCACGCAAATGAAGACAACTCTATCGGTAAAAACTGAAAGCCCTGAAGACATCGGCAGAATTTATGGGACACACGACATCGTTAATTGTCTCATGACCCTACGAAATTACAGATCAACCGTAGAGTAATAGACGTCGTTGACCAATGAGTAAAACTTAGCATTTTTCATCAGCCCAGTCAGTTTCAGTCTTTCAGATGGTTGTCCTGACCGGCAGCCGCTTTTTTCTGCTGTAATTGTTGTAACCACTTTAGGATTGCTGTCATCGCATCGCAGTGAAGCAAAAGAAATTGCAGCGTCGGATTCGATGCTAATGTTGCATAAGAAATCGTAAGTTCGTAACGCTAGTTCGTTTTCGAACAGTAAAGATCGGCATTGGCAGCAGCATCACACGTACGCCCTGAACTCTGACGGCTAACTCTTTTTTTTGCCGGTAATCGCAGGAGCCAGGAACATAATGATGATACTCCGTACAAGCCAATTGGTGATATATACAATGGAGTCGCATGATCTCGCATCCAAAGTTCAGGGCGTCTGCTAGCAGTTCGCAAGTTTGCTTGTTGCCTGCGACATTGTCAGGTGATAGGTAGGCTCTTGGCAGTTGGCACCATTGCTGCGAGTGGGATGCAGCGGAGCGAACTGGTAATACGCAACGGCACAGGGTCTCTTATGCAAATGTACCTCCACTTACCGTTTCTCAGTTAATAGCGCCGGTAAGACCAAAGCCAAATCGGAGAATTCTTATATACTAGTATCATACCCGTGCTACGTAACAATAAAAATTAAATTTTAATTATATTATTAATCAGTTAAATTAACGTCATGCACTTTCCTTATAATTTTATTTCTTATCTTACTTAAAAGTGCGGGTACATACCGGGTACAATCTAATGAACGTTGATTGTGTGGAATCCATTATTCTTCAGTGGGGGCTGAATTAAATTATATTAAATTAAAAGGAATGGTTGAGATTTGATGGAACTGATTGAAGGGTCCAGGTCTTCTAGATGAATGAGTATGTAGATACTCAACTTCATTAATTATATAGTAGGATAGACAGTGTAGATAAAATTACATCACTGGATTGCCCCCTTGTCTGTCCTGATCTTGATCTCAGGCTACTTGTTTGAAATACATCATTCAATTTCCCTGCAATATGGAATATGAATGAGCGGACGCTTTTCTCTTTATTTGTAACACGTCTTTAAAATCTATATCTCTTTGGACGTCCATGGCCTCCAGCATTTAAATATATTGTCCCAAAAATTCAACTTAACACCTAGGAATCTGCAAAAGCCTGATGCTAGCACCGTCTCAACAAAAGACATGATAAACAAATAAAAAATTCATCCTGGATAGTCGTGAAATGATCTTGCTTATGCTTTGTTTCAAAGTTGTCATCGGCCCATCGCTACTTAAACTTGTTCATGATGTAACATGGAGATACAACTTTCAAAAAATGCCTCATCAAACTTGAGAAGAGGTTGAAAGCATGTAAGTTTTTCGTCATATGTCAGTCTGGTGCAATCTGCAAGGAAGAACAACTGCATTTCATGTTGTTTGAAGACACAGCGACGTTTCATTCACAGGCAAGCTGCCAGTTGCCTCCTACCTTCACGAGTACTACTAAGCACACTATATATAGTCTGAGGTGCCACCTCCGGATGACCAAAAGACGTACGATAGAATGCCATGCCCACATGCTACCTGCTAATACTTACTGGAGGATGAGGGGTGAGAGAGTTGCTTACGGATAGGCGATGAGGGTCGAAGTGGAGGCGACCTCGATGCGGAAGGGGCAAACGGCGATGTGGAGGGGCTGGAAGGACTCCGCGGCGAGCTTGGCCTTCAGATACGCCGTCTCTGGTGTGTCTACGGACAGTACACGCTGCCAACCCGTGGGGGCGCCCGTCTTCTGCGCCGCAATGGCCACGTAGCCGCACGCATCCACATGGGCCGCCAGCTCTTCAATGCCTCTGCGAAGTTCCCCTTCGTCACCTGCTTCGTGGAATTGTCACATGCAGTTTTTTAGCTTCTATTTTTTTCTCTATTTCCTTTCTTATATTTTATTTATTACTTAATTTTGGCATATCATTTCCTTGATTGCTGGACGTGGCATTAGCACTTTCCTTAATTTATTACTTACCATTCTTCTTTGTTTCCTTAATTTATTATATGGCGATAGCATTGAAATTATTAAATTAAATTATTTGTTTCATTTCTTATATTTTATTTATTACTTAATTTTGGCATGCCATTTCTTTGATTGCGGGACGTGGCATTAGCACTTTCCTTAATTTATTACTTACCATTCTTCCTTGTTTCCTTAATTTATTATACGACGTTAGCACTGAAATTATTAAATTAAAATTAAAAGGAATGGTTGAGATTTGATGGAAGCGATTGAAGGGTTCAGATCTTCCAGATGAGTGAGTAAGTGGACACTCAACTTGTCAATTATAGAGTAGGGTAGAAGTGGATTCACGGTGAAGCATATCCAAGAACGAACTTTATATATCTTTTTTACTCAATCAAGAAACAAGATTGGACGTGATTCCGATTCATCTCCATTTTTAGGACACTCTTCCTCAAGTAAAGCAGCCAATAAGTCGAAGGGACTTCATCATTTTTAACTCCACTTCAAAACTCTATGGTGAAATGAATCCACAGTGGAGCATATTTGAGAAGAAATTTTATTTGGCTAGCAGTTTAGCTTCCATGAAAAGTGGTTTAGGTGGTGCAATATCTATTATACCCTTTGTCCGATTTAATGTGCATCGATACAATGTATAGAGAGCTCCACCATATTTCATGGTGGTGTTTGGAGTTGGAGCTCTCCTAAATAGGCACGTACCTTATATTTAACAATTAATTTTATCTGATAAAGTTGTAGTTGAATAAATGGTGATGTCATCTGGTTAACTAAAGCCTATTAATTGTGTATGCATTAACCAAAATAAACTAATTAAAAATAAAAAAGTATATAGAAGACAATTTTTAAATAAAAATCAATATTTTTGTGGGACGAAGAGGGTAAACAATAGTTCCAACCAAAAGTAGCCAGCCACCTGCCACATCCAGAAGGTGTATTTTTTTAAGACAAAAACATGAAGATCCTCCTTCGATTGACCCTTAAACTGAAACAATACAAATTCATCATTCATGTGACAAACTACAGTAGTACAGTTATACAAGAACTCAGGTGAGTTGAACACTTTGAACTTAAGCTCTCTTCATTCGTGGCTTCCTTTCTGAAGTACCCAAAACCTGCCAGCTGGCATATGTGATAAACGAGGAGTCTTCTATGGCAGTACAAATTATACTCATTTCCATTTTTTCTATTTATTACATGGAAGGAAATACACACAATTGTTACCAAAGTTCACAAAACCAACTTAACCAAGCTAGTTAACATGATTTTTGACAATCTCGCCGGTCGAAGATTTGTAGAAATTGGCCTGATAACCATGAGGCCGATCAGTCAAAAAATGGTTTGGTTAACCATAATTATTAGTTATTAAGTGACCATGGTCGTCGCACATATCAGACAATATGGATATAATCCATATGAGAAACTGACTGGATAGTTCAACATATACATTCCACAGGATAGTTTGCAAACTGCAACAAAACTACAGTGGACTAATTGTTATACTATCAATGGAAGAACAAAATTACATCGATCATTTGTACGTATTTAAAAAGGAAGTGAAAGAATGGGTTTTGATCCTTATAGAACTCGCGTCAAGCGTTAACACGACAGGTTTTGGTGGTAGAACAAAAAGAGAAACATTATTGGGCACAAATTTCTGCTGAGTGACTGTATTACCAGGGGATTTCTTGGCCATCCCAGGCAAAGAACTTGCCGTTGTCGCTCTTCTTGACATTGTCAATGATGGATAGTAGCTTCTGAACCGGAAACTCTCTTGTGAAGAGCTTATCCTTAGGAACGTTTTTCTGAAAAGGACGCGAAAGATCGGTGTCCACGGTTCCTGGATGCAGCAAGATGCAGACGATGTTGTCCTTCTTGCCCAGCTCGACTGATACAATCTTTGTCACTGCACAACATCAGCAAAACATTTTACAAAACCAATGCACACAAAGCATCCATAATGTTAAGATTAGTGTGAAGAGCAGGTTAGTACAGACAGAATGGAACATCTTAGTGCCTGCATACATTGATTCAGTGCTGTTTTAGATGCTCTATATGAATGCCAGCCTCCCAGACCATTATCTCCTATTGAACCAACTCTGGCACTCATATTTGCAACCAATGAAAAGCCTTTGTCGGTCTCAGAGCGACCTCCAGCCTTCAGGAATGGCCACATATGCTGACAGAACAGATTAATTCAGACTAAGCATGCATCAAGACCAACATAATGCTGATAGAAGGCATGCGAGCACATCACGACATGAAGTTGAAAGTTCAAGTGAAGCAGTGGGTGATACCTTGATCACTAAAACAGGGCCGACGGCGTTCACTTCATATGCCAGTAGCAGGGATGACTTCTGAGAATATCATCTGAGACAACAATTGCTCCCCTTATGGAATAGCAATGGATTGATTTGCCCTCTTTAAGTGCCTGCAAATTACCTGCTATGTGCATTAAGCTTACCAGACTCACGCGGCATACTTCCAAGTTCGACCTCAGGTAAGGGGCGAAGCGGGAGGCGCCAGGTGGGGGCTGGGGTTGGGGTTCTCAGTTGATGCGGTGGCCACACTTGTAGCAGTCGCAAGCGCAGGTGGAGGGGGGCGCCGGGGTGGAGTGCGACGCCGTAGCACAAGCAACCGACGGAAGAAGGAAACGGGTGGTATGTGTGAAGAAACGAGGAGAGCGAGGGAGAACTTGAAGAAGGGAAAACGCAGCACGTAAGTGCCGGATGTTATTTCATGTATATAGATTACATACTGGCTGAACGTTACATGGACTGCATGAAGTAAACAAGGAAGCTAGCTATAGATGGTAACCAAAAAATACATGGTAGGCATGATGTACGTAGACAGCATGCATAGCAGGAAGCAGCCGCACAAGGCAAGAAGCGAAATCACATGATGCGTGAGCCATACAAGGCAAGGAGCACAATCAGGCAACGTGTGAGAGAAATCCACTTTTTAACAGTATGTACCTTCCAATTGACAGCGTGGATGAAGCCGAGGAAGGAGTAATCAACGTGTGAGATCGAATGAAAGGAAGACAACGGCTGAGATTTTTTGGACGGGTGATGTGTCCACCCCTCTAACTCGCCGATTATTAAGTAGTATAGATATATTGTCAGCGCGTGTTCAGATCGGCGCACACGTTCAGCTCGGAGTGTAGAAACAGAAAAGTAAATATATGTCTTGTGGGCTAGAATGGGTCCGTTGACGTAAGCCTAGGAGTGGCTGTCGTGAGGGAGGGGAAAGAAAAGGAGGAGAACGCTGTGTAACAAACTGAACTAGGTATTGGCAATGAACTTGGTGACGGCGGAGGCTCGGCTTGGCAAAGAAACTAGGTGCGAGAATTTCTGTTGATTGCGATCGGTTGTTAACACATATATATATATATATATAAA
>KE371917.1:105445-138525 GCA_000418225.1 Zizania latifolia
GTTTTTGTAAATTGAATGAATTACATAAATAAGTCGGAGCCATGAGAGCGTAACCTGTAATAAGTAACATTATATGGACTTATATGCTAATGTACCTCCGCAGATCCGATCTCAGTATGATACACCTTTTTCCTATTTCTCTCGTTAGTCTGGGCCGTATATGTTGATGGGCCAGTAAGACAAAGCCCAGAACGGGTCGCTAGCAATGGTATCGATCCAACGGTTTCCCAACACAGAAAAGGGGTTCTTACGCAAACAGCACTCGTCGTCCCCGGTCCTACCGTTCCGAACCTTGGCCATATGAGTTAGATCGGACGGTGCGCAAAACTCGTGCAAAGACGTCTCGGCGAGCATCGCGCCCCTGACGGGCCCCGCTGGAGGTGGCGGAGCGGCGGACGCGTGTGAGGCAGGAGACATTCTGCAACAGCCGACGACTTCCCGCAGGTTTAGCTCGCCGGAGGAGCGTCGTTTGTCCTCCCAAGGCCCGATCGTCGCGGGCAGCCGAAAACCCTGCGCGGCAGCCTGGGCTCGCCGGCGAGGCGACGTGCCCGTGGACCTGTAGCAAACGCTACCGCCGCTGGAGACTTTGGGAGGCCGCGCCGTGGATTGCAGTTCTGCCGTGCACCACACGACGTCTGTTTCTCGAATGGATAAACGATGGACGAACGATGCAACTGCAATGGGTATTTATATAGGAAATTAAGGATTTATCTTTCTAACTCACATATAGAGGATAAAGTCTTAATTTTCTATTTAAAGAAAGGGTATGTGATCCAATCTCCTCACCCAAAAGCGGGGTGTGCAGTCAGTACAGTTGCACAAAAAAGGAAGAACTAGCAAGGTTACACTGCACATTGCACTGCTAGGTTTGTCAACAGCATGAGCACGGCACTAAAAGAAAGGCACACAACCCTGCTGGCAACCGAAGCATTTAGGATATCAGTTTGACATCCCATTGCAATACAAGGAGCATCTCCAGGAGGGCCTTATACAAGCATGTGTACAGTTGCGCTCAGGGAAAAAAACGCTCCCTTTAACAAGGATGGACTACCAATGTGATACCAGAAATACATCGATGTGGCACAAGATCAGTAAGACCATATGCTGCTTTGGTATCACCTGGAGAAATAGAGCAAAGGCTTTAGGACAGTGTGGGGAAAGAGGAGGAAACTACAACCAGGAGCATTAGATATCTAGAATACCAAAGCTTACCTAGTCTGTTTTGTATTTGAATCAGATTCTGATTTCCACACTATGTCTTTTAATTCTGATGAAAAATTCTTGTAGAACTGCATGTGATTTGGAACAGACAACATTAATATGTTTGAAACCATCCAGAAACAGATTTGTCTATAGATGTTGGGCAATATGAAATGGGGAAATAAAACATTTCAGAACATACATTGTGAAACTCCAATGTGTCCCCTCCGGTTTTACGAAGCTCAACCATGTGGAGTGATGGAGCAACTTCAAAAACCTGCAAGGGGAGCATGTGAATTTGAAGAACATTACCAACCAAAAAGGGAGGTCCATGCAGTATTTTGTTGAAGCTTAAAGCTACTGCAGCCTTATACAGACTTAACAAGATATAGCAAAACTTTTTTTTCCAACAAATAGGTATAGCAAATCTCAATGTCTAGTACCTCCGTCGCTACATATAAATGGCCTTTTCTTCCCGTCTTGTCACCTTTTAACTTCATCTGGAAGTCAAAAAAAACCATGTTACTGCTGAATTGAACATATTCTAATACGAATTCTCACCAAACTTGACAGACTATCTCTCATAAAACCAGCTAGTCCCCACATTATCATCCAAAATGTACAAACCTTATAATTTTGTTTCCGCACATTGAAACCAAGAGGCCCACAAGCTTCCTCTATTTTGGACATGATCTCCTGTGGTGTACATTGCGATGTGAATGATGTTTCCCGCTTCACCATTCCCTATGAATATATTAGGAAGATCCGGATTATTTAATAACCAACAAAGTTCACTCAGAGTACAATCAATAGCATGATAAATTGACAATAGAACATAATGGTTCCTTTGATTCTGTAAGGCTTAACACATTCAGAAAACGAGGAAAACATTAGCTGGCAAAAGTATATTAACCAACCACCAGCTTCTGGAAAGAATCACTCCAATCTAACATACACTAGCATGTAACATGATCTCAACCCAGAAAATTATTAAACGATGACTCTATCAACCTACCGTCATTTCCTTCTCAAATAAATTTCCAAGGTTGAATCCCTGTGACCTTGAAATTAGAGCAAATGCATTCATGGATTCTGGTTTTTCTCTCCTCTCTGCCACAAGATGCTCCTAAAAGTTTAAACAAATGTAATAAATTAAGCAGTTCTTTTAACACAGGTTACAAATAATCTTTTTGAGAAAAGATACATGCTACAATTGAACATTTAACTAGCATTACCTCAGAACCATTGAATGCAGCATCAACATCATCAAGGCTCACATCTTCGCCTTGCTCAAAAAGTGGTGGTTTGTAGTCCTTTTTGAACCAATCGTCTTCCAAAATTTGTGCAATTGTTATTCTCTGCAAAGAAAATAAAAATATAAAAATAATTATTTTCTAACTTCTCTCAAATTGTCATAAAAAAAGGCTTCTAAAGAAGATGTACATAAAGAAAAAATTGGATTGGTAGTGGTCAGCTGGCTACAGCAAATCAGAAAGCTGAAGAGAAACAGTACAGAAAATGAACATCCGTAATTGGCACTTACTGTGTGGGGATTAGGATCGAGTATGCGTTTAATGAGCTTCTTCGCACCTAAAGAAAACCACTGTGGACAAGAAATATTCGCCTTGCAGATCTGTGAAGAGAAAATCCAAAGGCTATCAAGTGTACCAATGAAATTTACAAGAAAGATTCAAAGTCTGTCACAGAAACTTACAAGTTTGTACAGGGTCATCAGGTTGGGGTCATCGAATGGTAAATATCCAGCCATGAGGACAAATAAGATTACGCCACAGGACCATACATCAGCAGCCATACCATCATAACCTTTATCAGCAAGTACCTGAGGGAATAATATGATCCTTAACACCTTTTGGAGCAAATACACGAGGTGTGAAACACATCAACTAATGAAAGGTAGCAAGAGTCACCTCAGGTGCAACATAATTTGGAGTTCCACAAGCAGTATGCAGAAGTCCATCCCCCTAAACAAAACAATCAAAATAGCACAAGAAAATTACTTCTCCCAACTCTTTCTTGCCACCAACCACAAATAATTTGCCATCTGAAGTTCTTTTGAGAAAAGGTTGCAAGTTATTAAGGGGAACATTTGGAACAAGCCATTAACCATAAGAATGTTAGAAAACCCAAAATGCATCCCATTAGGATATATAAAAGGTTAACTATTTGAACACTACAAACACATACTTCTGAGTACTAGCTAGTAGATAGAGATCATACTTTTGTTTGTGGAGCAAACGCGCTAAGGCCAAAGTCTGAAACTTTAAGAGCTCCATGTGAGTCAAGAAGCAGATTCTCTGGCTGCAAATGCCACATAAAGAATCTATGGATGAGAATACGTAATGCATAGAATACATACATCCATGTAGAAGATTACACACATCAGGAAGCAAGCAGGATAATTTGACGAACCTTCAGATCTCTATGGTACACTCCTCGACTGTGGCAATAATCAACTGCATTTATAAGTTGTTGGAAGTATCTTCTTGCTTCATCTTCTCCTAGTCTCCCAGAATTGACCTAGATGTCAATAACATGATGATAAATGGGTTAACTCGTATGGTCCAAGAACTGCAGATTAGACAGTTAGTACGTAAATGATCATACATGCAGGGTTCTACGAGCTACTCTCACAGCATGTGAAAGCAATGTACATAAACTAAGATAAGAGTAATAATATCTGGCACAGAAAGTTCAAGAGCCTTACGATCTTATCAAAAAGCTCGCCTCCATCAACAAATTCAAGAACCATGTATATCTTTGATTTGCTAGCCATGACCTGTGAAACACACACACACACAATGAATGAGATGAGATAAAAAGGGAGAGAAAGGGATGAGGATACCATATTATCTTGTTCCTCGTAAGATTGCAAGGTACCTCATGCAACTGGACCACATTTGGATGTTTTATTAGCTTCATTGTAGAAATTTCCCGTTTGATCTGGTAGAAGTGGAAGACGGGGTGAGCACTCACAATTCAAAACTCAGAGCTGGAAACAGAACAGCTGGAGCGTGGGCATTTAAATTTAATTGGACCAATACATCATATGAAAATCACATCTTTCACAAAAGACGATTTTTTTCAGCAAACGATGAATAATCAACTTGCCGAGAGACTAAATCGCCTTCTTAAAATGTAAATAGCGTAACCAGTGAGAGTGAGTGGTCTTGCATGAATGTACCCGAGCCCCCACCTCACACACACGCACAAGACAAAATCAAACTTAATTTATAACAGTTCTTGACACTCCTACGAACAGGACCACCAGAGCTAGCGCGAGTTTTTTACTAGGCATGCATTTCATTAAGACCAAGTTGGCATCATGGCGTGGGCGATATTATTATGGTTAAATGACCCAATATTGTAGCCTCCGGTTAAATTTCCGAATCATATTTGATACAATTCCTGAATTCCATCTAATTTACTCTAGCTTATAGCAAGTTTAGCACACCAGAACACCGGACGCCGGACAGGCGGACTGCGGACACATGACCTTTCTTCAATCAGTCAATCACAAGCACACAAAAGACAGAATATTGACCATGGCAGAGACAAAGGCGTATATTCTTGTTTAATTCCACCATTATGATCCTTCTTTCTATAATAGTTTTAGGATTCTTAATTCGATCCCCCGATAAAACATTCGATTTTGAGGAAGGAACAAAGGGGAACGGGCGGATGGATGGTTAAGGCGGAGGAGGCGACCTGCTCGACCATCATGTGGCGGAGGACGTGGTTGCGGTCTAGAACCTTGATGGCGAAAGCGCCGCCGGTGCGGGAGTCGCGGGCGAGCTTGACCTTTGCGAAGCTCCCCTCTCCGATGGTCTTGCCGAGCTCGTAGCACCCCACCCGCGTCCTCCTCCCCGCCGACCCCGCTGCCTCCGCCATCAATCCCTCCCAGATCAATCCTTATCCTTGCGCCGGACAGGCAGGCGAGCAGGCAGGCAGGCCGACGACGCGCCTCGGCTCGCCGCGCTTCGTCGCGGAGTGCGTGCTTTGGTAGGTGGGTGGCTTGGCTGGCGTGGGCGAAGGGCGCTTCACGCTTGGCTCCGGCCGCCTCCGTGCGCGCGGCGCATATAATGCTAGGAGGGTGGGCCCGGTCGGGGAACCGCGTGGAACGCGACGGAGACGGAGGCGGCGACGCGATTCCCAATCCCAACTCCCAAGCCGCACCGAAACAAACTCGTGCGTCGTGAACATAACACGCGGCCGTAACCGTGGATAACTCTCGCCTGATTTTTTCCTTTTAAGCAAAACTGATACCGCTGCTATATCTCTATGGACCAATGTTGTCGTACATACTTATCCGTTCAAAAAAAATCTAAAATGCTTATATTTTAGAACCAAATCCTCGTAAAAACCTTCAAAAATACTCATATTTTTTTAGACGAAAAGGAGCACTGTTATTCAAAAGGGATCTACGAGGGGATATTTCACGCGTTTAGAAGATAAGATCATCCTTTTGGTTTTTGCGTAAGTGGGGTAGTGCAAAAGAAGGAAATCTGGCCGTCCACCACCGTCGCCACAGCGACAGGCATCAAACGAACCGTTCATGCGTGCATGCAACTTCCAGGAAGGAGCACCGTACGGTACCGTACTCTCAATCACCCATCCGTTGAAAACGACGCTCGGACTCTGCTCCCAGCTCTAACAAACTCATAATTTTTAGCTAATAATAACATCGGTAACAATGCTCTTAATATGACACGGCACTTCAACGATAGAAAAACGCGACCTTGCTGCGGCCTCTGCTGGCCGTGTTACCGTTTATTTTTCCGGCCAATCATGCAGGCTGGTAGGCGAACTGACCTGCTCGCCTTCGAAGCTGTGCGCCACAAATCAGCAAGCAACTGCATGCGTGATTGATCCGGAGATGGCCGAGATATATGGCGGGGGCCACGCCTTCTTATCCTGCCGAGTCACTGCAGCCATGGGTCCCATGATTGGATCTTCGGCGACTCCTCCTCGTGCCATGTCTCGCTCACATTCTCTCTCGACGCAGTGACGCTGTCCATGAGAATGAGCGTGACCTGTGATTACGAATCTTAACCGTCTCAATTAGTGCTGTGATCGCAACGCGTCCGTCAGTGGCAGATGGTAGATGAGCTTTCGTTAGGTTTGGTTTGGAACTAGACTAGCGCCATTATTGTGACGGGGACACTGGAGTGAGAGCTCCACGTGTGACTCGTATGCGTTGTCCTCTTGCGAGATTTTGATTCCAGGAGAATACTTTGAGTTTGATTCGAGCTCACTCGATGGCCAGTAGCCAGGCAGAGTTTTGACAGCGCCATCCTTTGGCATCTGCAGGCTATACGACTACACAATATTGTGTGATTATGATTATGAGATATCCTCTTATCTTTCATCTTCTTATCTCTTATCTGTTTAGAGTTTGATTTAGAGCCCTATAATTCTGGGAGGTCTGAGCCGGGGAGTTTTGTGGTGTTACATTACACATGTTAGTTATCGCAGAAACAGTTTAAATTCTAACCGGAAGTTGGAAGAAGGTAGAATCGTACAAGAAAATGCTTCGTTTTATTTAAACAATAACAGGTCGACAGATCTGATCGAATAGCTGCAAAACTAAACTAACATCGCAATTTTGTCTCGAGGAAATTGAATTTTGTATGTGTTCTGTTCCCAACGTGGCGGCAGAAAAAACGTTATAAAGTATAAACCCAGGTCTCCATGAAAAAAAAAAGAAAGATCTCTTGGAGGCCTTGATTGGGATCCCAGCCCAATCACTTTCGGCCCAGTTAATTTTGGGGCATGGACTCAAAAATAGGCCCCTGAAACCGAGAGTAATTTACTCTCTCTCTTAGGTAGCAGCATTTTGCCGTCCGCGGCCCATACTACTGAAAAGCCCATGCCTGGCCCAAATATCTCCATTCTCCAGGCCATGATTCTCTCTGTCTTTGTGCTAATGAAAGAAGCCTAGCCCATGAAAGAATTCTCGTCTTCATACATTCGCTGAGTCCGTGGTTTACGAAGCCGGCCGTATTACTATCGGTGGCCGTATACCAGTTTTTAAATTGATTAACATGATAACTGATCTATTTTTTTTTACTGTAAAATCAGATTGGTAACCGTTCTGTCTAGTCCGATCGGGCCAGTTAGCTCCATCAAAGAAACCTGGTTCCATGCGGTCAAGTCAACCAACTCAAACGTGTCTCCATCAACTAACCAATCCACCAAAAGAGGAAGCGAAATTATGAGTGCTAGCCTGCCAGGGGCTTTGAACTTTGAACTTTGAACTTTGAAGTTAAGGAGAGAGCGTGTGACCGGGCGGCCGCTTTCCGAGTTGGCGCTGCACCGAATGCCACCTGCCCAGGCACACGCCCGCCCGGATTCCATGACCTCCCCGTGATGAATGCCATTGCCATCTTTCCTCGTTTGGTCGTCTCTTCCGCTGCAGCAGCAGCAGCAGCGTCATCGAAACTCGAAACCCGGCAACGACTCCGGTCGACCGAATGACCGATCGGCCGGTCTTCCGCTTGGAGCCCAGAGGCAGCCGTAGGCCGTAGCCATGCGTCGGAAGGCTCGGAACTCGCAACTTGCAATGCCTTTTCTTTTATGCACTAGCGTGCAGTGTACAATCTGGTCCCCTACGACGCTGCTAGCTGCTGCTGCTGCTGTCCTCGTCCCAAGAAAGCTAGAGAGAAGCCGGAAGGAATAACGTGTCGATGCGAAGCCACATCAGCTGCACAGCTAGATACTCCAGTCTGCATCGCAAATCTGAACGGGCAGCTGCGTATCGACACGGGCTATAAAGTGAGGCCGAGGCCTGGCACATCTCGCTGATCCTAAGATCGTCGGGTTCTTCCCCGTTTGTCCGGTTCCAGTAGCCCCAACTTTCGACTAGGTTGACAGCACGAGATGCGAATTCTAGGCAACGAGAGCTACGCGTCACCGAACCGCACTCGTCAAGGCCATGCATTTGTGACTGCGGCCATCGATCCCTTCGCCATCGCACTTTGCAACGTAACTGATGAACAGAGATGGAGGGAGGACGAGTTCGATGCGTGGAAGGCGCCTGTCACTGTGTCGTCCAAAGCTGTGGCGGCTGTAATCGCGGACACGAACTATTTCTTTCTCGCGCCTATGTGGACTATGCGGCGCTAGTAAAGGAGCCCTCTTTTTTGTGACTCCGACAAATCACTGTCGGGATGGCTGTGCAGGTCTCAAAATTCGATCCGGAGATGTCGTTTTAACCGGCCAACGAAAAGTATTTGCGAATGAGAATTTCCCACGTATTGTGATAAGCTAGAATAATTACTATCAAGTAACCAACTTATCTGCAAGACCAATCAAAGCATCTGAAGTGAGTTATGTGACATGATGAGCTCTTCTTTGAATCCCATTCTGATCACATTCCGATCATCTTAGGCAACGATAAAGGAGAAGGGACACTGAAGAATAAGACGAGAATGTTTAGAAATGTGCACCCGATGGACGGACAGAGCAGAATCTGAGGCGCGCCGGCGCGCCGGCGGCTCACCTCTCCGGAGCCACGGCTGGAGCGAGATGGTCCTCGCGCCACCGGCACGCGCCGGAGGCGAAGAGGGAGAACCAGGTGATGAGCGGCGTGCCGAGCAGGACGAGGCCGACGGGCACCATCCAGAGCTGCTCGTGCGCCGGGTGGAACGCGACCACCCACCACACCAGCACCGCGGCACCGGCCAACCCCGTCGCCGCGACGCCCGCCATCACGCCCATGCACGCCCATCTCTCCATCATCCCCACACCCGCTTCCGCCGCCGCCGCCGCCATCGCCGTCGCCCGCTCCCTTCCCCCGCCGCCCGTCTCCACGTCGCCGTCGCCGTCGCCGCCGTTTGCCTTCCTCTCCTGCCCGCCGCCGCCACGCGAGCCTTTCTGCGCCATGGCGAGCTGGGCCTCGCTGGTCGTCTCGTGGTCCCCCGTGCCCAGTACTAGTGAAGTGAATATACTACCACGTTACGTTGGGGAGGGAGGGGGTCCTGAGGAGGGGCTATCTGGTGATGGCTGCGGCCACGCCGGAGCTTCCGTTTCGGCGGCGCGACCGCCGCTATCACTTTCTACGCCGGGAAAAAAACTTACACCTTCTCCGGCTAGCCGAGCTCGTTTGCTCCGGCACTAGACGCGGCCATGTTTATATAGAGTACACGATATAAAATGAAGGGTTTATGCCGATAGAAAAGGTGAGATTAAAAATTATAATCTGCTAAATATAGAGATATCATGCCGACATATTAAAACGTAGGATCTCTACAAATAAGTAATGATAATTTAATATGATATTGGAATTTCTACCAATAAGGCAGTGGGGATTAGAATCCTACTAATAAATACAGAGATAATGTGCCAGTAATAATATGATACTGGCTTGTCCGCTTTGTTTGGATTCAGGAGGTGTTTGTTCGCTGCCCGGCCTGGCACATCCAGCTTCAGCTGGAAGTTTGTCCTCTCGTGTCTGATGTGTTATCGTGTAACGGAAGCAACAAGCAAGGCACCCTCCCCGTTCTTTTTGTGGGTTTGGATGCTACATGTGAGATGATCAGACTAGAGGGTGCAAACGAATGAATTTAATATTAAAAGGCTACTAAACGATACTTTTGACAAATTTTTAAGAAATTGTATTGTTTAAAAGTTTGAAATATGTTCCCCGCTGTAATCTAGGCCGACAATCTGCCAAACAGCTGTTTCGGGATGATAATCTGCCATTTAAACTGTGTAGAACGGGGCAACGTGACGAGGTAAAATTTTTTGGTCAAATACTTCAATCCCTGTGTGACTGGGTACTTGGTGATAGTTAACAATCCCCTTTTTTTCGTTCATGTTTGTTCAGTTGTTCACGCAGGAGCAGTGTTCTGCGTTTATGCAGATCATAGCATTCCTACCTCATTTCCCTCCTGGTGGGCAGACAGTCAATTTCTTCAGGTTCATCAAGTACATTGGCGAATGCACTAATACAGAACGACTCTGTAATTGTCACTATCCCCCAGCTGTTGCGGGATACTTCAAGTAGAGTATTTCCAGAGCGCTGGACAGAAAAAGAACAAACCTGACGTTGCCGCGGGGTCCCTCGGTGAACGCATCCTCGGAAGCAAGATAGCCAAACTCTTGTCCCTGGCCATAGTAAAGACATGAAAACTCCATCAATTGATCGATCGATCGTCTCGGATGGCCCTACCCCGTTTGTCATTGGAATATTTTTAGCATGATTTCCACTGGTCAACATAAATGGCTTTCTTGCGATGGCGGATGTTACATTCATTTAAGAACCCCACCCTACCAAAAAAAACTGCTCAAACAGGATGCCATGTGCTCATATTTCTTTCTCTAGGGTATGCTGCAACACAGCAACAGCCAACAGCAACAATTCTTTACAAGTGAAAACTTCAGGCATGTTTGGAACGCGTAAAAATTTACAGACGAATTCCAGTTTCTATTGATTGACATTTGATTGGCTGATAACAAGGCCAAGCACAGATTCCTCCGAGGCAGTGATGGTGGGGAGGACTGCTGGAGCAGAAAAAACTGTAATTAACTGGAGTAACACAAGTTCAGGTAGCACCAAACTGCGTACTAAGAAGATTCTCCCAGAAGCGAATGGAACTGTCACGGATGAAACGATACCATTAATATCAAAAGAAAATTTTGTTGTCCCCTGGAGGGGTCAGCAGATGTGATGTTACAATTGATGGAGCATCCGACAAAGGATTGTCGTTTCAGAGGGACATGTCTTTCACGAACAATAGTTCAAATTAGAAAGAGATATTCCTTTTACATATGACATGACACTATGACTGCTTGAATGTGAGTTTCATCTTAAACTCAAAATAAAAGGAAATTCTTAGATCATGCAGTCACTTACACGACAATATTAGTACTGGAATCAGAGGAACAATCATGTATGAATATCTCAGTTGGTAGATGAGCTCAAGTTACTTACTAATCACAAAATATGAACTGGAGTTTCAAAACAATAATGCATACACTGTTTTAATAAAATGGTTAGGCTATGGTCAAATTTATAATCATGGATGGGCAAACATACCACAAGCATGTAGAAGTACAAGCTGACAATTTGTGCCATAGCTAACAAAAATTTAGCACTTACTTTCTCTAGTCAGAGTTCAATTTCTTCTCGATGCTTGACTTGCTTAGAACAAAAACGCCAGCAATGATAAGACTAGCGCCTACAAACCACTGTATGAACACACGTCAAAGTCAAAAGCTGAGTGCCACCCAGTCAAAACAATTATGTATACATGTAAACTGAAAATGGGGGAAATGATGTATCAGTATTTTAGAGATTAATACAGAAATTCAGCTGCACAGATCTAGTAGCCAAGTGACAGGGCTTAGCTTATATTTAACAGGTATACCTTGGGGCAGGCCATTGCTTATGCTACAAAGCACAAGACCATCTACTTCTCTGTTTGAAACGAAAATATATTTCAGCAATAACAAATCATCATTCCAGTGTGTTTTCTTTTCTATCAACTGTACATCCCAAGGCACTACTTAGCATAAAATTCTGAACTGTTAAGATATGTTTTTGTATATGATGGGGGCTCTTTAAATAACTAACATTGATCCAGATACACATTGTCCAACTAAGAAGCAATCTGCTAGATCAACCTAGTATACTCCACCCTATTTGACATGGAGGAAAAGAGCCGAATTCATCTAGAGGACACAAGCTAAAAACAAGCACATTTGCCGTCTTGTTGTTGTTTGCTTTGCATTAAAAGCTTGCTAAATGTGAGCTACATAAAAGGGAGAATTCTCAAATTACCTTAGAAGGCAGTGGCTCCTCGAACAGAAAATACCCAGCAAGACCTGACGAGATGAAGTTGGCGGCGAAATTTGTGACAGTTGCTTGGAGGGACGATAATGCTTTAAGGCTGTTCACATAGCACCCCCACATTGTCACATTGAAAAGTATCACCATGCTGTATTTCAGCAGCTGTAAAACGAAATACTAAAATAAGTTACAAAATAGAAGGCATTACTAGCACACTGGTTGGAGAAATTGATCCGAAGCACAGGTTAAACAGGTATATTATCGAGGCACTTCCACAAATTGATCCTAAGTTAATTTATCACATGTTAGTTAACATCTGATCAGCAATTGCCACATGATCTCAGTTATACTTCTAGCAGTAACTTAGAGGGGTCACATCTAACATCGAACTATCTAATTCGCAACTTCGGATCCAGGCATGTGACTGATTCATGCCCACGAATTTGGTGAAATCATTCGAATTAAGCACCATCAACAAATTAAGCCCGAATGAAGGCTGAGGCAGTTCACAGAGGTGGCAGCCGCACCGTAGCAAAGTCGCAACCAAGGTAAACAGGCGATAAAAAGCTCAGATCGGAGGGAAGCAGGTAGTTAGTTCAGTACCGGAGGCGCGAAGAACTTGGCGGAGATGGCGGAGAGCGCGGCGTTGATACCCGCTGCGAGGGCCCACCCGTAGCCGCCTCCGCGCGCCATCAGAGCCCCTCGAGCTCACCGGAGATCCCCTCCTGCACACTCTCGCTCCCTCTTCTTCTCTGGTTCCCGGCCGCGGCGGAGGCTGGAGAGCAACCAGCCGTAGCCCGTGGATGGGGACCCGAACTGGGCCGACAAGGCATGGAAATGGGCCTTTAAGGCCCACATAAAAAAGATTCACATGAATTGTTTTGGGCCTAACCGATCTAATCCATCTTATTAATTTAAATAGTTTTATTTTTTATTCTGTTTTAGTGAAGCCAAGCGTAACGACGTATATTGATTGTATTTGTGCATATAGCCTGATTGCACGGGACACTAGACTGTTGCCGCCATCCATGTTTAGTTTACTAGAGTTTTTTGACGATAAATCCAGTACTCCATAACTTACTAGCGTAGTGTGCATGCTAGTGGCTGAGTCACATTAGAATTTTGTGCTGCACGCACACCTCTTTTATCGTTTTCAGTGGATATATAGTTATATATATACATACACACACAATTAACATTACTACGTTGTTACTGCAGAAGTGCAGTGTAGTATATATTAATATATGCCACCCATCTCAGAAAGTGCCAGTTTATAATCACATCAACTGAAAAAAGCACATCCCAATACCATGCATCTTATGACTCTGCACAGGCCACAGGGGACAGATTAAAAATTACAATCACATTTGGGAACATGAAAAGAAACAAAAGAAAGGGTGAACAGCTTATAAAAATTTCAGCTATAACCATATATGATATATCCCATCAGGTCGAGATGATGGACACATCGTGCTTTGCATTCGTCTTGCACTGCACGACGCCTCTCATCTCATTTCTCGAACACACAGATTCCCAGGTCGCCGTCGCCACTAGCGCCGGCTGAGCCGAGCAACCCCGTCCACCTCTCCACCTCGTCCCTCTCGTAGCTCTTGAGAAACAACAATGCTGCCATGTCGTCGTCCTCGCCATGGTCAAGCTGCGAGCTCACACCGGCAGCCGCCGCGGCACACTCCCCGGGGCTGAGTTGCGACGCGACGAACTTGTCGAGCGCCCTCCAGTCCGTGGTCACCTTGTCGCCGGCGCACGCGTTCTTGGCCCTCCTGCCAGCGTCCTCCTCCTCCTCGGCGGTGGCCATCTGGCTCGGGTTCGGCGGCATCGGCGCGGAGGGGCTCTCCAGCTGCGGCAGCTCGGCGAGGTGGCTGGAGTAGTGGAGGACGGCGGCGGCGTCCAGCTCCGCCTCCTGCTTGAACCACGCGCTCTTTGTCTGCCGCCTCATCTGCGCCGCGTTCGGATCCGCGAACGCCGCCGCGGCGCTCATGATGTTGCGCTCGTGGTAGGAGAAGTTGGAGTCCCACGTCTCCACCATGCTCCGCCCCGGATATGCCGTTCTCTTCTTGAAAGCTCGGCACACCACCCAGCCTTCTTCCTGCACACATGTCACATACACAACTAAGTTAGGTGTGAACTGCACCTAGCTAGCATTTTGCAAGTTTGATATCAACTCAGTTTATTTCGTATTGTAATCCTCTATTTCACATTGTAAATCGTTAGATTTTTTTAAAGAGAAAATTACTAAATTTAAAGAAAAATATATTAACACTCATAATATAAAATAAATACACTATTAAAATATCAAAAAGCTAGCTAGCTCCCCACTGTGTGTGATAGTGGAATAATACAAGGTGAAGCTTTTAGCTTATTAGTGGTGACATGAAGTTGGGCATGCAATGGCTTTGATGAGTACTAGTAGTACAAGTTGCATACAGCTGCTTGTAAACAATGGCGCTGCGAGAATTAACGCTCACATCAGGAAACCCTAACTAGGTCAAGCATGCGCATGCATTGTCTAGGAAAAGGTTTGCTAAGTGGTAAGGTCAGGATGGTATGCATCAACAATGGATGCAGGTTGCCTTTACTCGGTTGAATAGAAGACTTTGGAAGACTCGCAAAAAGGGAGGGCCATGCATGGCTTGCCTTTCAAGAGCAAAAAGGGTGTTGATTTGTGCTGCTAGTGCTATGTACTGCTACTTTAGAAATCTCTTGGTCTCTGAAATCTCTTGGCCTCTGAAATTGAGACACTATCCTTTAAGCTGGTTATAGTACATTATTTTTCTTCAATTGCAACATGGTAAATATGTAGTGATTAAAACTTTATACATGATAAACCAAAAGGGAGTTAAATTAGAGCATAATCAACTAAGTAAAATTCATCGATATATCGAGAGTGGAGAAATTTCATAAAAGGGATCGGAGGAAGTACATATGTGTACGTATAGCTAGCGAGCTCAGAGATCTATGAGATGCAAGTTTAACAAAACTGTGGTTAAAGATTCGGTAACTGTGGTTTTTAGGCTAACTCTTGGCAAGTGGTTATAGCTACTGTCAAATTAGACCGACGACTGTAGAAATCAGATCACTATGGTAACAAGCGGGTCAACGGTTTTGCAAATTCTGGTGAGAGGTTGCAGATAAGAAGGGTGCATGCTTGCCTGCGGCGGCGCGTTCTCGTCGGTCTCGAGGCGGTACTCGTGCATGATCCAGTCGGTCTTCTGGCCGTTGGGCGCCCTGCCCTTGTAGAAGACGAGCGTCTTCCTCATGCCGATGAGCCTGCTCTTGTCATGCACCGCCTTATCCCTCCCCGTTGCCTTCCAGAACCCCGCCATTGTCGCCCTGTTAGTCCTCGTCCCCGTCGGGTACTTGCGGTCCTTGTAGCTGAAGAAGTACCACTCGCTCTGCTCCTCGTGCCCAATCCCGCAGTGCTCTTCATCAATTCAATTCGCACACAGATATCAGATAAATCATCATCTCTAAAACTCAATCGATCTCAAGCATGCATGCTTGTGTGATTGTGTAGTAATTGACTAGCTAGCTGGGTACGTACCTTGGAGATCCCAGGGCTCGATGCGGTAGAGATCGATGTCGCGGATGACGTCGAGGTCGATCTTCTGGGAGGCAACCTTCTTGCGGAGGTAATAGCCGACGAGCTCCTCGTCGGTGGGGTGGAACCTGAACCCAGGAGGGACGCATGATTCCGTGGTGTCCATATGATCACCAAGCTGGCTACGTACCCTGCAGCGCGCACAGATATATGTAGTAGTGCATCAGATTCAGCAACTAACCGCGCCGCTAGCTCTCGATCGGTCGATCGCCCTCTCTCTACCCAAATGATATAGCTCGCGAGTGGCACTAGCAAGTAAAGAAAACACATGCAAGTGCTCGAATCGTTCGGTGCAAGCAGGCTAGCTAGCTACCTGAATTTTTTATAGTCAAAAGGCCAGGGGTTAAGCTGCAGAATGCTACAGTTATTTTGGTTGGGTCTGGATACTGAATGACTGAAGCCTGACAAGGGGTATATGAGGGGGCGTTTGGTTTCATGGACTAAAGTTTAGTCCATGTCACATCGGATGTTTAGATATCAATTTAAAAGGACTAAACGTGAACTAATTATAAAAATAATTGCAGAATAGGAGGATTATTCACGATACGAATCTATTAAGCTTAATTAATATATGATTAGCAAATGTTACTGTAGCATCACATTGTCAAATCATGGCGTAATTAGACTAATTAGATTCGTCTCGCAAATAATCCACCGATTATGAATAGATTTTATAAATAGTCTATATTTAATACTCCAAAATAGTATCTAAACATTCGACGTGTAGTCCTGTAACCAAATAGGGCCTGAGTATATATATACTGTATAGTGTATGGGTTTCAGTGCTTTGGTAAAATTTAATCCAGCTATGTTGGGTTTGCAGTTTGCACTATGGACTGGAGTACTTTCTATGTTAAAAAGGCAAAGTACGACAGAGCTGAGCAAGATGCATGCAGCAGGGACAAGTGTAGGAAAGCTACAGGCCTGTGAATGATATTGTCGACTGCTGAAATCAGAGGCATGTGGGCTATAGTCAGCAGGAAATCATAGCAGCAGCAGAACGGTCTGCTATAGTTTACAGTGATCAAGTCAGAGCATTGGATTAATTTGTAGTATTAACAATTAGTGTACATGTTCCTGCAGGTACACGAGAGAGAAAGAGAGTGGTTCACATATATTTTTGAACGAACGTTTCCTAGATACACGCTACTTAAAAACCGTTAATGTACGTGCATGATTCCCTACTTAGCCTGATCATGCACCTCTCATGAAATGGAAGAATTCATGCAAGCTAAGGCTCAATACATGGGTAGATCCAGTATAGAAGCATTGATATCAGAGGATAATGATGTTTTTTCGGATAGTCTAAATACTCTTATATAATTTCGTATTAATAACAATATTCTATCATATCTAGTGGTCTCAATATTTCACTAAAATCATATATAACAAATTTGTGGTGAAATTGTTGATCTAAAATCCTGAATTTGCCACCGGCTCAATACAATGCAGTTGTGCATGCAGTGTTAGCCACTGGCCTTTATTTTGTACATATGACATGTACAATACTGTAGCTATACTGGTCTATTCTAGCCTTACACAGGTTAATGCTGACACTGGGAAGCTTGGAGCAAGTACACGCCATGCAATATATGGTATGTGCACTTCTTGAACTACATTTTAATTAGCTATGCTTTTTATCTAGTTTGCCATAACCAAAAAACTAAACAAGGACACAATTCTAGCAAATCTTGCTGCAAATGTATACAGATCAAGGAAGTGTATGAATGGGGACAACTAAAATAAAACAACGAGATATATAGAAATGTACTGGAAACGAGAAAAGCTGGTGCAATCGCTAGCATTTGCCGGGCGGATGAGCACGCGCTTGCCTGCATATGCCGTGTGGGCATGCAAAAAACTTGGCAAAGGTAGGGCTGGCAGCAAAAGATGGAGAATAAAAACGTGAGGAGAGGAAGCAAACAAGCCCTTTCAGCGATCAGGCCTGCAAAGGAGAAGAAGAGGCGCTAAAAAGCTACTCAAATCACTGCATGCAGAGAGAGAGATGGATGGAGACTGGAAAGCGAAGAACAGCAGCAGCAGGCTCTGACCGTCCTGTCGCTCTGTCGAGGAATTCCATGGCACAGCTCTGGCCTTGTGGGCTGCCTATAGCTAGCTAGATGCGCTCACATTTGCTGCTCAGATCGGCTGCATGCATGCCGTGCCGACCGTACCGGCCGGGAGTTCTGTTCATGCAGAGTAGCTCAACAGGACATGCATGGTAGCTGCTTTGTAGGATGAACAAGAAGGTCCTCCAAGGAGGTCAATCATGTTCTGTGTTTCCTCTTTGGCTTTTAGTTTTTTGTTGTTGCATGAGAATAGAGAGAGAGGAGGAGTTTTGCGTATAGCTATAGGAACTATTCGGTAAGCTTTAGATTCTCACAATTTCTCAGATTTTTAGATTATAGTTCATAATCTAAAGCAAGAATTTGAACTTTTTAAAGAGTTTATTCTAAGAGTAGGAGTAACCGCAACCGATAGAAACTCCCCAAATAGGCTCTATAGCTTGCTTACAAGAAAAATGACTAATTTGGGCAGGTTTTTCAATGCATGAATGACAGTACTATACCCTGTTCTAAGCAGCAGGGACTTTTAATTAATTTTGTAATATAAATATCCGTCCATTTATTAATGTGCTATATATATATATGTTATCTGTGAAGACGATATCATCGTACATATTGATCATGACCTAGTATTGTACACTTGTGATGCATGCTTAATTAGTAGCATGCGTTTCTTTTCGATCAATCTGCACCGCCTTTGTATCAGGTAAACTGATGTTAGATATATTGTTTACTCCATGGTGATGAAAAAGTGGAAGGGTTTTGGTCATCATCTGAATGCATGTATTAATCCTTGTAGGTTTTGTATGAAGGAATTGCATGTAACTAAGATAGCACTACATTGCTAATAACATGATGACCGTTTGTAAAAATAAACATGTTTACATATATGGTCTTGTTAAGTGGACCACATATGTAAATTGATTTCCACAGGCAATCCATAACCACTCTCTTCATCTCCACCACTTGGACGGTTGCACATGCTCTTTAAAACCTTCTGTGCAGTGAAATGGATCGAGTATGTATGTAAAAACCTTTTTTATAGTGATATCTACAGTCCATCCATGTTTTTTAACTTTCCTATTTTAGCTATATGCTACTACAAATTTAGAAAAATTAGTGAACTGTTACCGTTTGCATGCTAATAAATCTATTTTTTTATTTGTTTTTCTTCAAGTTAATTTTGGAAGCTTTTGACTGCGTGCATTCCGACCAGCACGTACTTCCCCTTCACACCTTGTGTGCATCCCTGTTGGTGCAAAAGAAATACTACAAACAAAATATAGTACTGACATCTATAAGGGTTCATGTTTCATGTGAATAAAAGGTGTTTGCAAATCGTTTAATGTATGTCATAGGTATATCTATTTTGGTTCAACATATATATATATATATATATAGTACTCCATTCATTAAATGTTTTAAGATGTTTGACTTTTTTTATAAGTCAAACTTGTCTAATTTTGATCAATTTACAGAAAATTCCAACAACTATGACATCAAATTAGTTTCATTAAATTCACCATAAATATGTATTAATAGAGTATTTATTAGATATTTTAGATATTAATATATTTTTCTTAAAACTTTATCAAAGTTAGAAAATTTTGTCAAAAAATCAAATGACTTATAATATAAATACCTCGCAGCATAAAAACACTATTAGTACATATGGTCTCCATCCACCGTTTTGAGGTTACGGTGGTGTTTGTTTAATTCATTATATATGCTATCGTAGTACCATACTATATCCACAATAAGTGCTCTTGGAAAAAATAAAGGAAAAAAAACTATGCAAGCAGATGAAAAAATGGTTATATGACTGATGTGCTTTAATTTATCGTAACAGGAAAAGAGGTAAATCAATAATTACGTGAATGAGGATTAATCATGAATGCATTTCCTGTGAGCGAGAGACAATCAAATCAATATGTTCATGTACGGGTTCAAATTAATAACTACTAATGCTGAGATAATGATTTGGTTTAAGGAATTTCTTCAAAATTTACTTATACATTTTGAGCTAGAATATGTGATGGAAGCTAACTATATATGTATATACACATCATATAGCATGCAACAAATAGGTTAATTTTGAGCCGATACTTATCAAGAATCATGGAGCACTGACTACTGAGATATATATCACGTACATCAGAAACATGCGATATCAAAAGTTGTTAGCTCCTTATTACGATCGATAAAGATAAACGGAGCGAAGAAGGGAGTGGGGAAAACTGAAAAGGATGCCAGAAAAACAGGGCGTATATACAGATCGAGCTAG
Source organism: Zizania latifolia (assembly GCA_000418225.1). Lineage (NCBI taxonomy): Eukaryota > Viridiplantae > Streptophyta > Magnoliopsida > Poales > Poaceae > Zizania > Zizania latifolia. The sequence continues at coordinate 125,425 of KE371917.1, forward strand.
CAAAAGGAAGATAGGGAGATTGAACAAGAAACCGCACCAAGATGACCAAGCCAGCAGCAGTACAGATCATCACAAATGAACACCTACATGTATAGCGGAACAACTGATATGATCAACCAGTAGCTGGAACTCACCTAGATCAAGACGATGAGTTACTCGATCTGTATGGCAGGATTAGGCGATCGAGATGAAGATCTCTTGTCCTGGAGACGCACTGATCTGTCGGCAAGAAGCTGGGCTGTGTATGGAAGAATAAATAGCATGAGGAGCAGGAGAGGGGAGGAGTAGGAGGCCGAGTTTGCATTGGGGAGGCACAAGGAGAGGAGGAGAAAGAGGGGGAGAAGGTGTCGGGTATAAAAAAGGGTCGGGGTCGCTCACCTTTCCGTCGCGCGTGGGTGAGAGGAATGAAGGCCCCTGGGCCCACGTGGGCCCACTGCTGACGTCACGTCATCTTTCTGCTGAATACTCTCGTATCCGAATTTGAGATTAACGATGTCATAGTAAATTTATCAACTAACAATTATTAGATCTTTAAAATTACTAGATAAATCAAAACATTATTATCAATACTGAATTAAAGAAATATATGTATTTGGTTGTGTGACAGCACACATAACACTGTGGATCTGCGTATGCTCATTTTCCCTTTCCTCCTCACCAGGTATGTAGAGTACAGAAGAACCTAGCTAGCGGTAGCAGGTAGTCTTTGAGCATTCGAGCATCTATAATTAACCTGCATCTTGCTGATACATATGCATATAATGGCCAGCACTTGGCCACGATCAAGCTAGGGCCTTTATTTGCATATATATACCGGCTAATAGAAGTGATTCATGCGTAGATGGTACTTTGATCTGCCCTAATATAATTCATATATCACTTGGTTTAAGGGAGACTACGTACCCCCTAGATCTCTCAATGGATTTGGTGGCATGCCAATGCTACAAAACATTAGGTAATAGCTATCTCAGGAAACAGAAGAGAAGACAAACTGATTATTGATTGATGTGTAAGTTAGTTATGCACCCTAGATCTCTTTAATTTTGGAGAAACGAGGCATGATTAGTTGTTTTAATGCTTTAGTTTTCTCTGTGGTTAATAAGATAGTCTGGTTCTGGTGCAGCAATCAAGCGCATGTTAATTCTTGCCAATATATGGTACCAATGTGATGTGCTTTCAGCTGTTTACAGGACCATGTCGCCCAGTTGACAGATGAACAAATTACTCAGTAGAGGAGAGCTGCTTCAAGTCCCGTACAGTTGTCCAGGTATCATGATCAGTCCATTGTATAATTGCAGTAGATTTCTGGGGCGAATGGGTTCCCTACTTCAATCGAGAATTTTGATTGATGTGATACATAGCTTAAATTAATAGTCAAATTAATTAAATGATATTTAAAAGTACAATTTTTGTTTGATATGTTTAATTTGTAAGTAACAAGCTCAAGCTATACTAGTTGGAGGTTGCTACGTACTCCCTCTGCCCCATAAAAACTTTATTTTTATGATTAAGTTGATAAAATAGTGGTAAAAATAAAAGATCAAAATGCTCATATTAATAAGAAAATAATATTGTAAAATGACATATAAGTGGTTGGTAAAGAGTATTAAAGGAATAAAATTTCTTGATAGATGAACTAAGGATAGAAATGAAGTTTTTTTACAAAGTTAAGAGAATAGAAATTGAAGTCTTCTTAGTACGGAGTGAGCAGCACTTTGAAAATCTGATCACTCGCAAAAAAAAATTACAGTAGTAAAAATAATCTCTAGCAAGGTTAATAGGTTGTCAAATGCAATACAAACATGTCCCTTTCCTTGACTATCATTCATGTCCTACCTCAAATTTCGCATTCTGATCAGATGAGAACACGCACCACAAGACTGATGAGGGACTAATTGCACCTGTTAGTCTTAGCCATTAGCATTATTAAATCAATTATATCCCAGAAGCATGATCAGTGGGAATTATGATGTCGATCGATAACACACTGGGGCGCGCGTAGGCATGCATTACAAAAACATGCTGTGCTAAGCATATATGATGCCACCTACCGCTGTTAGGAGAGCCGCCGGGAAACAACAAATCCTTGCGTGATAAGATTGGATCAAATTCGGGAACCCTAGCATCATTCCGGTTCTCATTGCTTGCTAGCTGCTGATCAACTCATGATCAAAGAAAAGAGATTCACAATTATGCAATGAGAGTGAGAGAATTTTGGTATGTATTTCTTTATTACCAAACTGTGCATATGGTCTTGTATTTAATCTAGCCCAAATTTCTTCCTCACTAATTACCTCAGAAAGTTCAAAGGTTTGCTAATATGAACAATGCCATAATTTTCTACATGCTGTGCGGAACTTTACACCACAATCCAACTACAACTAACGGTATCATGAGCAAAGTCAAGGAAATATACGGAGTAGCTAGTGTGCTATAATTGTTGTTGATTATTAGAAATGTGTTCTAATTCAGCTGGGTGACCACAGAGAAAAGGCAACGATTGGTCAAAATTTTGGATTAAGATTGTGCATCTATATTCAGATCTTTCTTTTTCGTCAAGCAAAGAAAGTTCAAAGTGTGCCTTTTCCTTTCATAATAAAACCTACCTATATATAGTCCCCATTCTATTTTTTGTTGATGCAACAACATGGATTTTTGGGAGTAATTATTGTGTTTTTTTAAAAAAACCTGTTTATCATAGTGGCCTAAAGTTTATTTATAAGTTTAGGTTTAGTCATATGATTTTATATCAATACACTTATTCAGATAAACGGTTATATAACTACTTATCTCTTTCTGGTACATCACGAGCGTGTGAACTAATATTGTCTAATGGGCCCATATACATAAATAGGGCTAGCCATATGGGTTTATAGCTCGAATCTTGCTATCTAAACTATAGACAACTTTGTTATAATATTTTTACTCTATGATTTACTATATGCTTATATGTTTCTTTGTCAATAGTCTTCACCACGTCTGTAGTGTCTTCGTCACCCATTAGGGTCTTTGCCCTTGCCAATGGTTTCACCATCTAACTTTTACTAAAGGGTTCTATAACCTATCGATCTCTAACCATTTATGTAGCTAACTAGTACTTGATGAACAAGTGATCAGAAACAAAATCTACAAATGGAGTCCAGCTACAGCGCATTGTATAATATACGTTTTTCCTTTTTATGCAGTTAATAGCAGTAGACACTGGAACAAAACAATGATAGACTTTTGGTTTTGGACCATATGTATGTCGTAACACACAACTTTCAAAATCTAATAAGTATAGGCAGAAAAGATTATGGACACAGGACCCCACCAGCCCCTTCAATTTGCTTTGGTTTGCATCATGTTCTTGCGGCCTGGTGACTATAATAATGCCGTCCCCTGCATCTACCTACCTTCCTATACTCCTATACTCAGTATATTTTCTCAGTTCCATCGATACTTTAGTTTTTAGATAGATTTGATAAATTAATTGTGATAGTAAAAAAACTAAAATGTTTATTATTAATAAAAAAAATATTATGAGACGACATCTCTTAAAGGAATAAACTTCTTGCTTTGCGAAGCGAAAATAGGTAATAAGTAGCTAGAAATAAAATCTTTTCCAACATAACCGAAGAACTACGGATAATTTTTTTTGGGATAATGTTTTGCTCGAGATGGAGTCGCTGCACGGAGACGGAGAGGTCAAACGCGAGCTGATGCCTGCATTGAGGCCATGCATGCTTAGCGGCTAGCAGCGGCTAATGATCATGTAACCTCAAAACAATCTCACGCGCGCTAATCCCGATGGGAATTAACCTGTTCTGCTCGCCACGCTGGAGCACGACATTCCCAGCACACTTTTACTCCCCGGGCGACACGTCGTCTGCAGATCATTCCCGGTTTAAACTCCACTTAATTAATTCGGTGGTGCCCATGGTGACCCATGTTCTTCAGTTCCTGTGTTGGAGTGGCTCAGCATTAATTAGGGAACAAGGGCCAGTAGGATATATATACAGGTTCACTTTTCATGTTCCTGCTGTCCTGCATGTTGTTCCTGTTTCTTGGTTGACATCTTGTCACCTTGATAGATTATTTGAGGCAGATAGATAGATATTTGTTGGTCTTGTCTACACTGAGTTACCGACTATGGAGCTAGCATATGAACCGATTCCTCTAACATCGGAGAGCTTGATATCAGAAAGCAGTCGAGATCCCGGTGATCTTATTGGAATCCGATAGTGCTAGCCTAGGTAGACAAACGGACCAAACTCAGGTTAACATGCTAAGAATGTACATTGGCATGAAGCTGAAGACATTGTAGTAATTAGCATGTACCTCAACGAAGACGAAGGGTGTTTCCCTGTGGAACAGAGTTCAGAATTGTTCACATCTTCTGAATGCTATAATACAGATCATTTATACGATCATCGGTCAAGGCCATATGTTCTCAACTGTTAACCTGCTAATGTTTTCATCTGGCACTGCACGCACGCACGCACAAGCACACAAATTCAGCTACTGATCGAACAGGAAGAGGTAGCAGACCGATCGATAGGAAAGCTGTAACGGCACGCCATGTTTCTTTCTCTTTCTGGGTTAAGGCCCTCATTTGGAATGCAGAAAATCTGGAGGATTTGAAAATAAATCATACAAAAATTCTGTAAAATTACTAGATTCCAAATAAGACCTAAGGCTGCCTGGTGACTTGTCCTTTCTTCCCACCAAGCATGTAACGCGGCATCTCCCCAAAAGTTCAGTAAACAATAACAGGATAAGCTTAGCAGCTGTTACGTTTGAACCGTACACGTGCATAAACTACAATGTGTGGCCAATACATTCATGCACTGTTAGGGCCATATATCTCTGTGTGTGTGTTCTGAAACTATTTTGTAGCAGTATTAGTGTAGAAGAATTCAGGTACACATATACGTATCTCCATAAAGCAAATACAGACTTGTTCGTATGCGAAGAAAAGACGGCCGGGGTTGCTGGCAGCTAGCCAAGTTGCATTGCCTGGGGCCGGACACCAACGGGGACCGTACCTGAAGCAATATATGCAACTCTTCGAGGTCCAAGCATGGCAACCTCTGAACTGGACACGTACGTAGCTGCAGCTGATCACTGAATGCTGCGTTGGCAAAGTTCAGATAGGATATGGTAGATCAAAGGCTTTACGTACAAGATACACTAGGTATATGCAACTCCACACGTCGTTTTTCTACACGACGGCATGCATTTTCTGCTACGAGGATTTCCACTTGTAAGTGTGAAGTACATCCATGAGAGGCCCCTTCTGGAGTTCCGACAGGTTATATATGTACATGTGCTTGGACTGCAGCAGTGGCTAGCTAGCTTGCACAAATGCAGATCGACAGACATGTGTGCATGCAAGCATATAGGGCACAGCTTGCATGTTTTCTGCATGTGAACGCGCCATTGTTACTGCCACAGCTGAAGGTATGCATGATATCCATGTGGATGTGTATTGAAGACAAGCCATGCATGCTGCATGCAGATATTGCGAAAGCAGATCACAACCGACAACTGTGAAAGCAAGCCATCTCTATTGAGTGTAAACAATGTCGTTTGCCTTCCATCTTTTCCTGAACTCCCTGGAAGCGTCGAGAATTTTTGCCATGTATAGGATATCAAAGGTTTAAACTAAATCGGCAAAATACTGTTAAATTCACACCCGCGAAACTCACAGATTTTAAACTAAACATATTCTCGAACTCATCAGTTACCCGAAATCCAACGAAAAACCCATATGTTTACAATAGAAGAAAGCTAAAGCATAAACAAAATCTAAGGCAGAAACTGAAATAGAATCACAGATAATTGGACAAACTCATAGATATTAGCAGGTTTCAAAGTAAACTCATGTCCGATCTAATCCGCACTAGATACCCGAACCCAAAAATTTATAGATACAAATTTAAACGCAAACAAATATACATCAGATCGCATAGGCAAAATTGTCGCAAAAAAAGGTTGATCTTTTCACAGTTACAGTACACCGGCAGGGCATAAATTGTTGCCTCCAGAAGCCTGGCTTTGTGGCCCAGCCGGCCTGCGAGGCAGAAAAGTCAAAAGCAGTTCAGAACTGCTTTGCAAACAAGCGTACTTTATGGGTGATGTGACGGGGATTACATTCATGGATCGATGTTATTCTCGATCTGCTGTAAGTTGAGCAGAGCACTTGATCAGCTAGATCGATCAAGATATGCACAAAAAGCAGATGAAAAGTAGGGTGCATGTACTTCGGCTAAACGGCGGTGGATATATGTGCATGTATAGTTATCTTCTTACTCAGCTTTCATTGGTTGGTCGGCACCGTGCTTATCTCTGAAATGTTTGTATTACACTTACTTTACCTTTGTCTGATCAAACTATCCTGCCCTCCGCTAACCATCGCTGTCAAAATTATCCCACAGCTTCACTTTATCGTTCCTTGCCGTAGTTTTAAAATTGTGCACAAGAATTAATAAATAAACTCAAATAATTTTATTATCATCTTTTTTTCAGTTTTCAAAAATACGAGTTTTTATTTGTTAAAGTGGCAACATTTATTTGATAAGAGCAAATATGAAATAAAATATAAAAAACGTTCAGAAGTTCTAAAATGATTTATATTAAAAAAACAAAAAGTTTAAAATACCTTGTATAAGAAATCGGAAGGGTTAGTTATGCGAACTACAGTAGGATTCAATTCATCCCCTTTTACAAAACTCCGCCATTTTAAGTCGATATGATCATATCGGAGCGGTCGGCATCTTCGGCCGCCAGATAACATTTTCTGGTTGGCAAAAGGCAGAACGGCCTCATATACAATTCAAATATTAACATGCGTGTATCCAAAAATACGCAGATGCCTCCATGCAAGGGAGATTGCAGCTAGCTGAAGAGGCTAATGCTGATGGGAAGAAGCAACTGCAGGTAAGTCGGAAGTGTAAGCGCAGCAGAGCCAACCGGTGAAGTGGGGCGGCGCATGCAGCGCGGATGGGGACGGCTCGTCGCCCATGCACCGCGTGTCCGCCTGCGTGCCTCTCGCGCTGGCTCGCTCGGTCGGTCCGAAAGAAAGAAGGCAATTAACCGGGCGGGCCATCCGCCCGCCCAATCATGAGCCCCCCTCCTCGCGGAATCATTCCATATACGCTTCCATGCGCGCGCGCAACGAACGCCGGCCACCTCCCCCGCGGCCGCGCCTACGTACAGCGGTGGATCATTCTTACATGATAAGAACGTATTACTCTAGGTATAATTTAGAGTTAATAATAATAGTTTTATATATCTGTTGATTTTAATGTTCTATTAAATGGTATAATAATCAGTTAATAAATTCATAATTACACTATTAATCTATAATAATGGATCTATCTCTGCCGGCAGTGAGGATAATAACGGGTTTAAAACATACGGGTTTCAGTGAAAACCAACTCACGAAATAAACCCGTGAAATATATGCTTTCAAATCCATACACACAAAACCCGTAGATTTTAAATCAAACTCGTGTCTAAATTAGGTAGATATCCAAAACCCATATGAAAATAACATATTTACAAAAGCAAAATATGAAACAAAATCTAGAACAGATGCTAAAGCATAAATAGAATCTGAAACAGAAGTAGAAGCAAAATTTAAAACAGATAATGGGGTATTCAAATCAAATTTGCGCATAAACCAATCTAAAATATATACTGAAATGTATAGATATAAAACTATCGGAGCTGTACCTACAAACAAAATTTTCATCCATATCTGCCAACGTACGTAGGCCCCACCGCCTACCACCACCACGCAGGCACGCACCACCACCCGCGCGCGCCTGTACGCGTTGCGTTGCGCCCTCCGCTTCTCGGCGGCTCTCCTCACCCCGCGCGCGCGCGGCTACGCGCCGCGCGTTCGCGTGCCGGCCCACTGCGCGCGCGCCGACGCACACCACCACCGCCACCGTACGTACGTATCGCTTGGTTTCTGCACGACGCAATCGCGCGGCCGGGGTAAACGTCACGACTCGAGCTGCAGGCTCGGATCGATCTCGATCTCGCTTTCACCCAGGATTAAGCTGACACAGGCTATGTGTGCGACGCGACAGAGACCTTTTCTGGCTCGTTTGGTGAGGGAAAGATATGTCAAGTTGGCTAGCGAGCAGACATGTGTGAGATCCTTGGCGTAATCGGCAAAAAGGCTAGCATATAAGCATGCAGGCTTGCTAGCCTAGCCACTGTGCTGTGTGACAGTAACACTACTGTTCTGTTCTGTGTACTAGCTATATATGCTCGCACTAGCTTTCCTCCTCCTCCTCCTCCTCCTGTATAGCTAGCTGCTTCAAGAAAAAGCCTCTTTACCTTTGGTGTAAGGGTGATGACGTGCTAAAAATGCTACTCCTAAGTTCTCATTCCTCGGCTTACAGCTTAAATATGGACACATTTTCGTGGATTATTTCGAAAAAAATCTTTTCATAACTATTTATCAATTTTTAGTATTACATTCGTTCATTTGGATACTTACATAATTTCATAGAATTCAGCTTTATCTGTTTTTTATTTTCTACTACTCGTGGATAATGACGGTAGCACAATGCAATTAAGGGTAGTGGCGGAGCCGTGGACGCTTAAAAAACAAATTTTCTGTTTAATTTCTTATATTGAATATGTGTGCACTATTCTAAGTTTAATAATTGCATCTCTTAGTTTAGAAATCAGTTTACAAAGTCTAGTATATATTTTTTTTTATTTTTCGCTAGCTCTGCTTTTGATTAAGGGTGATTGATTTGGTGGCACGCTTATAATTTCGAAGTGGTGACATGTTCACATGTGAGCCGATCGACTTATGTAAAAGTGAGTGAAGAGGTGAACCGCAAGGGATCATTGGCAAGGATCAATATCGTAGGTTGGTACAAGTTACTATTGTATTGCTCCTACGTGGACATATATATGACCGGAGGCTGCAGCCATGGAGGTTGGTAAAGGGAAAGGGACGGCATAAGACGTTGGCTACTGAAAAAGTGCAGAAAAAGAGTAGGTGCTGCAAGATAGAAATATAGACAGAGAGAGAGAGAGATATACTTGTGAGACACTCTTACAACTTTTGATACATGTGATGTGAGCATCAAGCTTGTTTCTTTCTTTTCTTTTCGATCTTTCTTTCCTCCATCCTTTATCTTCCCTGTACATGCTGTCTCTGCATGCATGGCTAGCTAGCTTGTGGATGCTTCTCTACTATCGATCATTGCTCATCGCCTCCATTTCTTCCCCTGTTCCAGGCCGGGTATGGAGCGCGATGGTTGCCTCGAAAGCTAGCTAGTTCGCGTGAGCATTGCATTGCTGGATCGTGGACAACGCATGCGTGCTTGCAGAATTTGAATCAACGTCAATTCAAGACTTGACTGAATAGCATGATCAATCAGGTCGATGTGGCCGAATCATGCAGGAAGTGGCAGCCGCCCTCGATCGGTGTGCTCGAGCCATCGATGGATTTCGTGGACTAATAACCAGCGGAATGATCGCGCGCGCTGCCTCTCTATCAAATATTCAAATCGATCGTCTCTCATGATCGATGACGAGCAAAGAAACGAAATGATACGGCACAGAAATTCTCACATCGGTGTAGTAGCAGCACGCAGCTAGCCTGATCTAATGGGAGACACCAGACAGACAAGTGAACTGTTCATATTCTACAGTAGCAGTACTTCTAAATTCTAATCCTACTTGTGCTCTCTAACACATACAAAAGCAGAGACGATCGAGAGCGACAGTTAGTGGCACTTCAGTGGTAAGATATGTAACAGTTAGTGACAGTTCAGTCATTCAGTGCTACTGCCATGCCATGTTTCTGCAGCTCTGAACATACGAAGTGGGCGGCCGGCCTGGCGGTGCCTACTGCCTAGCTTTGATCACTGCCAAATTCAGGCTGGCCACCGCACGCATGCACACTGGCGGTTGCCGATGGATGCTCCTCCGCGTCGGAAGCGTACGTCCCACATGATTACGGCGCAGTGGAGGGTGGTGGAGAGCACTGAGCACACGGAGGGAGGCCGGGGCGGCCGGCCTCCCCAGCCGTCGACATGATTCAGAGAGAGCTCTCGCTATCACACTTGCTAGCTAGTTTTCAACTCATGCGAGCAATCTTTTCATGCAAAGTTACCCTCGTCTTTTACCTTTCTAGTTTGGTGTGTCTATGATCGATCGATCTCCATTCACACACCAATGGTCGTGGTGAAAACTGAAAAGCTAGCTCTGTTAAAAGCTAGCTGCTAGTAGCGGCATCCATGGCAGCCCACTCCATCCTGGGTGCTCTTGCGATCGATCGATCGTTAGCTCCTCCTCTCTTCGCCTTTGCTGCAATAGGTAGCTTTCGTCTCTCTGACTCTTCTATCGCGTAATTATTCCCGTTGTGAATTGTTCTGCATTAACGTATGCCACCTTTTGCTATAGTCTTTTCCTGTTCATCTCTTCAAGAGGACAGTACAGTATTCAGTGTTTCACTGTGTTTCTTTTTTTTTTTTCCAAATGAGAGAAGAGATAGCGAAGAATGTCTCAATTCAATAATCAGCAAGTTTCAGCCAATACAGATATATATCCAGGGCCTTGCCAAGTCTCGTATGGCTAATAGCAGCAGGTGCCGGAGAGACATGGTAAGGCCACCGAACTACAGGAGCTATGCATGCGGAGCTTAAACGGGCAGAGCCAGGCCAACGGCTGGAATGCATGCAAGGCAAGAAAGCCGGTGCGAAAGCATGCAAGGCAATCGATGGGCGAGCAGAGCTATAGTGCCATGCAAGGAGATACGCTAACACGCCCCCGCAGTTTGGACGTCGGTTGGCCGGACGTTTAAACTGGAGCAAAACTCGGAGAAGACAGCCGTAGGAAGGCCTTTGGTGAAGATGTCCGCAAATTGTGAAGTTGTTGGGACGTGGAGGACGCGCACTGAGCCAGCTATAACATGATCCCGCACAAAGTGTAGATCGATCTCAATGTGCTTCGTGCGTTGATGTTGAACCGGGTTAGTGGAGAGATACACCGCACTGATAGTGTCACAGTAGACGAGCGTCGAGCACGATGGAGGATGGTGAAGCTCCTGGAGAAGTTGGCGTAGCCATGACGCCTCGGCGACGGCATTGGCCACGGCGTGGTACTCAGCCTCGGCGCTGGAGCGGGAGACTGTGTTCTGGCGCTTGGCGGACCAGGAGATGAGGTTGTCGCTGAGGAATACAGCGTAGCCTGAGGTGGATCGCCTGGTGTCGGGGCAGCCGGCCCAGTTGGCGTCAGAGTAGGCCACCAACACGTTGGTGGAGGAGCGGTGGATGACCAAACCATGGTCAAGGGTGCCATGGACGTAGCGAAGGATCCGCTTGAGAGCGGCAAGATGAGGCTCCCGAGGCGAGTGCATGTGGAGGCAGACTTGCTGAACTGCGTAGGCAATGTCGGGTCTGGTGAAGGTGAGATACTGCAGTGCGCCAGCGAGACTGCGATAGTCAGTGGGGTCGGAGACTGGATCACCGGCGGCGGAGAGCTTGGCCTGGCAGTCGACGGGTGTGCTGACGGGTTTGCAGTCCGTCATGCCGACGTGAGCAAGGATGTCTAGGCAGTACTGGCGCTGACTGAGGAACATTCCCGAGGCGGTGCGAGAGACGCTCACGCTGAGGAAATGATGGAGGTCACCGAGATCCTTCATGGCGAACTCAGCTTGAAGTGAGGCGATGGTCCAATGTAGGAGAGCGGCGGAGGAGGCGGCGAGCACGATGTCGTCCACGTAGAGGAGCAGGTAGACCAAATCGTCACCTCGGCGAAAAATAAAAAGAGATGTGTCAGCTTTGGCTTCGGTAAAACCCAAAGTGAAAAGAAATGAGGCGAAACGACTGTACCAGGCATGAGGCGCTTGCTTCAAACCGTAGAGGGATTTGTTGAGACGGCAGACGTAGTCGGGATGGGCAGGGTCGGTGAAGCCGGATGGTTAGATGCAGTAGACAGTTTCTGCAAGAGTTCCATGAAGAAAAGCATTCTTGACGTCTAGTTGCCGAATGCTCCAACCGCGGGAGACGGCCAGGGAGAGGACGGTGCGGACGGTAGCCGGTTTGACAACCGGACTGAACGTCTCACCGTAGTCCTCGCCAGGGCGTTGGGTGAATCCACGGAGGACCCAACGTGCCTTGTACCGATCAAGAGAACCGTCTGCCTTGAACTTGTGACGAAACACCCATTTGCCTGTTACCACGTTGATGCCGGTGGGGCGCGGTGTTCCTCCTCCAAGGTTGCTCTCCAAAGAGGGTCCGCAAGGGCCTCCTGGTATGTGCGAGGCTCCGGTGAGAGGGCATTGATATGGAGACTCGTAGCGGTCTTGGGTTGACGAAGGCCGGTTTTCCCACGGGTCAGCATGGGATGATTGTTGACGACGGGGGCAACGGGTGTGATGCAGAGCGGCGAAAGAGCTAGCGGGCCGGTGCGCGGGAGCCGAGCGCTGCGTGCGCCCCTGTGAGTGGGGGCGCAAGCAGGTCCTAGAGTCGTTCGGGCGCGGGATCGCCAGGCTGTGGCGCGCGCGTCCCCGCAGTCGGCTCGCACCCGCAGTCGGCAGATGGCGCAAGTGTTTCGCCCCCGCGGTCGGCAGGAGAGCAGGTAGGGCCCAGGTGAGGAGCCATGGTGTTTACTATGGGGATGCTGAGTGATTGCCAACGGGGAAAGAAGAGAGATGAGAAGAAGAAGAGAAATAAAGAGACTTGACCGTGACGGAGTTCGCGTGCGACTCAGGTACACGGATGGACGCTAGTCGGACAGAGGGGTCGCGAGGGCGTGCCAGTCCAATCCGGGTGCACGGAGCTGAAGCGGCAAGTGAGAAAAAGGGATCCGTCGTGGTGTCGACCGGTGCGACTCAGGTATACGGACGACCGATCGCCGGACTGAAGAGTCGCGAGGTCGGATCGGTCCAATCCGGGTGCACGGTGCGGAGGCGACGGACGCTTTGACGGCTTCGGCTCAAAACCATCAATCTACCGGAAAACTGGATTCTTCGTCTAAGTTAGCGGTGTCTTGTCGGCTACGAAAAGTAGCGGCACCGAATAAATATCTGAGTCTGTAATTTTATGTTTTTGCCCTGTGGGCCTTGAGTCTGTATCGAAC
>KE371917.1:154270-168051 GCA_000418225.1 Zizania latifolia
TGGCGTCGATGAGAGCATGCGCAGCAGCCGCGTCTGTCTCGGAGGCCGATGGGTCGGGGGAGTAGATGGCATGGACGGCTGCAGCGACAGCCTCGGCAGTAGCGTCCATGATCGAACGAGACGTCTGATACCATGAGAGAAGAGATAGCGAAGAATGTCTCAATTCAATAATCAGCAAGTCTCAGCCAATACAGATATATATCCATGAGCCAATGCAGAGGATAAGATATTAAGATGCATGTGCACCCAAGTGCAACGACAGGAGACAAAAGAATCCTATCAAGAGAATAAAAACAGATAGGTGAGAACGATCATGTCCTATTCTCGCTTGAAACGACGAATAAATGGGCCGAGTTGTAGAGTGGTCTGTTAACATTAACATTGGGCTTTAACCCCCACTCGGTTCAAACTATGCACTAGCTTGTCTTCTTGCTGGGCTACTGTCGGACTCAGCTGCTTCTGAAGCCCATACAAATTTTCGTTTTCATCTTGTGCAGAAGAGATGTATCGTGTTGGCGATCTCAAACAAACAAATCTGGAGATGCTACCAAAGCGCCAGAAGAAAAACAACCGAACATCCATTGGACGATTGGAGTGGTCATATACTGCTCGTATAATAATCGGTCGGTGTAAGTCTGCATCAATCGCCCTGACACGCGTTTCATTACGGTGCGGTTGCCATGTCTGCAGGACATCCTCGCTCGCACATGCTGGTCCACAGTGCCGTACTGGAAATGCAAATACCACTGGAGTACGGTACTGCGTACTCTTGGAAATGGAATACGACTAATCGACCTGTACGCCAAAGAGGCCACAACCCACGTGGTCCTCTTTCTTGACTACCCCTTTTACCCTCTGCTGCATGCAGGCTGCAGGTGCTGGCAGGTTAACCTCACCGTTTGTGAACGGGTGTGGGTCTTACCGGAAATCCGGTAAGCACAATAAATCGGTCAAAATTTGAATTCAAGATTTTGAATTGAATGATTACCGAGTGTTTTGACTTGATTGTAACTCAGTGTTAACCGCTGGTTACCGACCCTAGTTTGTGTCTTGTTTGGTGTCACTAATATGTAGGTTAAACGGCCCAAATTGCTTTGTGTCAGAAAGCAATTAGGTTTTAAAATTTAGTAGAAAATTTTTAAAAATTAGAAATAGTCAAAAAAAATATGGCAATTTTTTAAAATGTAGGAATATTAAAAAAATATGATACAATAAAAAAAGAAATGGTATGAGAAATGTATGCCTTTTTACTAAAAAGGAAAAAAATAGAAAATGATAAATGTGGAATGCATGTTGGGCCGACCATTTTTTTATGTTTTCATTTTCACCGAACTTGGTCTGCTCATGACTTTATCAAATATCAATATTTAAAAAAAATGTTACCAAAAAGTACCTTAATTCACCTACTATTTTATAAAAAATTCTATTTGAACCAACAACCGGTCACCAACGCTAGCTGCAGTAAATCCCATCGCATACCTGGCTGGAGTCAGTGGCCATCGATCACGAGCAAGCCATCTGTCCATACATGATACATGCAGCGCATCATACACAGTACATGGCATATCAAGGCCTTTCACGAGGACGGCTATGCCACCGGCCGAGTCGATCTCTGCAGCCATGTGAGCCGGAGAGGCATCGCGCGCACGCAGGGTGGACAGAGCGGCTACGCAGTAACGGCACCGCGAGCAGAGCAACCCGGCCTGAAACTGCAAATTGTTCCGCGTTCGTGATCAGAATTCGGAAATCGTTCACCCCCTGAAACTACCGCAGGTGGACCGTGTGATCGGTCGCAACTTCTTTACTTCCAGCGGTGACGTGAGTAACTAGCCCGAACGTGCACGTATGCGTGATCCTAATTCTGTGCGGTCCGGGTGAAATTATAAACTAATTTAGACTTAAAGATACAAGTATCGATATATATTTATTATAAAAATAAATACTTTTTTAAAATATGGCGCGGCAGTGCTAGCAATGCCAGCATATGCATGTGTCGTGAAGAAAGGTAAGAATGGCCGCACGTCCATTTCGGTTGTGCGAATTAAGCGAAAATGCAGGGCCAAGTGGAGACAAAACCGGAGGCGATCGGATCGAATCGATGGATGGGCCAGTACGTCGCGCGCGATCATCGCCGGCGCGGCAGGCACGTCTCGCCAAACAAAAGCGGCGATGTGATCGGCACCACTCGCCGCCGCGCGTCCCATGGAGAAGCTTACAATATTCCATGCCGAATGACTGGTACGAGGTCCATATTGATGAAAACGAGTGGTATTAACTGATATTACAATCAAAATGATATATCATTTAATGTATACCAATGTAAGTACCAAGATGTCGGTGATATGACCTTGGGATATTCCGAGAGCATTTATGATAATCGGATGGAGCATGGGATCAGAAAGAAGAAACCTTAAAGATGTCTTGAAAGGGGGTCAGACCAACGTGTATCCCAGAAACAGTCAGCCGAAAGGAGGAGTTCCGAGTCCAGCACTTGGGAGGACCTCTGACCACTAGGACTCGGGAGGACACCCCGACCTCTAAGGCTTGGGAGGTCGGTCCAACGATCGGTCCGCACCATCAATGACCATAAATTCCAAAATGTAACAGTCAAATTAATATGACGAATAATGATGTACTTATTAGCCCACGATCCCTGTTGTTTTAAACCGTTGTAAAAGGAATTAATAGGGCTGTTAAGGTCTAAACGGTAATCCCCCGATCTCTGCAGTATATAAAGGGATCGGGGTAGCTCTTACAGGCTATGCTGTTCATACACGCGCACGCACACAAGCTTAAGACCATTTTTAGGCTCTTTAGCTCATACTCCAACACACAGGATTAGGATTATTATCCTTCGTGAGACCCGAACCTGTCTAAAATATTCTGTTTCGTATTCTTAGAGGCAACCATCGAATTCCGAAAGCAGAGATCCCCATACACCTAACCAAAACACCTTTGTGGGTAACCCCATCGAGGACTGTCGTACTTACACAGCGACAGTTGCCCGAAGCCTAGCGATCTCCCGGACAAGCTCATCCACAGGACCTTGGTCGGCCGAGTGGCAACGATCCGTCTAGGTCAGCGCCGCGGCAGGGAGCCGATCGGTCTTTGAAGAAAGGGCTGGCTCATGGTTCTCGACATAGAACCACTGAGAATGTCAGCTCTTGTTTGAAGTCGGAAGGGAGACATGGATGTACTCGGCGCCCTTCCCGTCACGGAATTGGAGTCTGGCCCCCCCGACGACCTTCTTATCGTATGATTTAAGGTAGAAGAAGTGACGAAAAAGATCAAAATGAGGCTCGATGCCAAGATAGGTCTCACAGAGATTGATGAAGTAGAAATTTGAAGGATGGAGTTCGGGTTGAGATTTACAAGGAAAGTATCGTAGTGATGAAAAAGACCACGAAGAAAAGGATGAGCCGGCAAACTGAGCCCACGGTGAAAAAAAGATTCAAAAACCATCAACTCATTGGTGTTGGGAGTTGAAAATCTCTCACCGGCTGCCTCACGCCAGAGTGACAAGGCCTTCGCCAGGAGGATGCCAGCCTTCTCCAAGAGTTGGATGCGCCAGTCGGTGGAGATGGACTTGTAGAACTCCTTCGAGCGGGTTACACTAGCATCGGTGGTCGCTATTGGCACGATTGACAGTGGAGAGAGAGAGGCTTCAGGTTGAACAAGCGCCGTGTCTTGCGATAGCACACCACGCACTGGCAATGATGGCTGGACCGACGAGGAGCCAGCGGAGAAAAGGGTGGACATGGGGAAGACGAAGGCTAGAACTCGAAAACAGTCGAAAAAGCTTGCGGCAGAAGGAACACGAAGGAGAATATTTATGAGCAGTAGAGCAACGCCTCAACTCCCTCGGCACGCCATAATCGCCTTGATAACAGCTCCGAGTGGGAATCCACGTCACCATCTACGTCGATTTATTTCCCCGAAGCGTCCCATCTCACCGTTGAAAATCAATCTGGCGGTCAAACAAAGAAGACGAACCGACGCCCGCGCTTCAACCGACAGCTGTCTGCCAAATCTCTAGGGGATTCGCACGCCCTCCAACTCCAACCGACGCCTGCTCGACTCCGACCGACGCCCTTCGACTCCAGCGGACGCCTAATTGACTCCGACCGAGGCCCTTTGACTCCAACGGACGCCTGATCGCCAAAATGCCCGGGGACTCGTATGCTCCTCGCTCCGACAAACATCACGCAAGATTTTGGACCTTAGAGTCTATTTTACTAATAAACTCCAAGCTCGGGGGCTACACCCGGCGGGTGCACTTAATCAGTGCCCCTAACAGGTAAATAAAAAGAGATCCATCGCGAATTTGGGGCTCCTCACGGCTTCTCGACTCCATCCGGATGAACATCGCTTTTCTGCCGTAAAGAGCTCGAGGACTTCTGTCGAGGATATGACCCCAGGGTACTTCCTGAGAGCATTTATGATGATCGGACGGAGCTTGGGGTCAAGAAGAAGAAGCCTTAAAGACGTCTTGAAAGGGGTCGGACCAACGTGCATCCCAGAAGCAATCAGCAGAAAGGAAGAGTTCCGAGTCCGGCACTTGGGAGGACCCCCGATCGCTAGGACTCGGAAGGACACCCTGACCTCTAAGACTCGGGAGGTCGGTCCGTACCATCAATGACCATAAATTCTAAGACGTAACAGTTAAATTAATATGGCGAATAATGCTGTACTTATTAGCCCACGATCCCTGATGTTTTAAACCGTTGTAAAAGAGATTAATGGGGCTGTTAATGCTTAAACGGTAATCCTCGATCCCTGCAGTTTATAAAGGGATCGGAGGTATCTCTTACAGGATACGTTATTCATACACGCGCACGCACACAAGCTTAAGATCATTTCAGACTTTTTAGCTCATACTCCAACATATAGGACTAGGGTTATTATCCTCCAGAAAATCTGAACCTGTCTAAAACCTTCTGTCTCATATTCTTAGAGGTTACCATCGAATTCCGAATGCAGAGGTCTTTATATACCTAACTAAAACACTTATGTAAGTAACTCATCAAGAATGGTTGTACTTACGCAGCGACGTATGACAATATATACCGACTATTTACTGGAACGAAATTGTTTATCGAAACAGAATGGAAACGGCAGCGAGGGTAAATCATGCGCAGCGCATGGGCTGTGGCCTGTGGGCTTGTGGCTGCGTGGGGTCCACACGGTTTCTCCGCAAGAAAAAAAAAGGCGCTTTTCCAAGCGTGAGATCTTCTTTGTTCCACACCGGCCCTGCAGGCTCTGCAGTCTGCACTGCTAATGCCTTTGCAGCTTAGCTTTGCTTTTTCGCAAGCGGCCATGTGGCGGCAGTGTTTCCCTTCAATGCCGCGTGCTTCACAAAGATTACTTGTGAGCTGTGAGCTATATTACTGTATGATCTAAGTATACACCAGCGATATACTCAAGTAGTCAAGTGACTGAGATGCTCAGGTTGATGGTCAGTCTCTGATAAAAACCCAAAGATTATGATATGATTTTCTTTATACCACATGAATAAAACAATTGCCCTCAAAAGGTTGGGCACAACCCCACTAGACGGATTGATTCTCCTGGATTAGACGAGATAACTCTTCTCCTTCTTTCTCATAGTTTTGGAAGCTTAGACCGGCCAAAATCTGTTCGGTCCAAAGATGTTATGGTTGCCCCCAACACTTGCCTTGATGGGGTGCTTCCGATGCACGTGATGTGTCGCTCAGGCGGCCCAGGTGCACCGTGCGCCACCACCCACCGACTGCAAACGTACGCTTGCGGATCTACAGCTCAGTCAGTGGCTTCCGCTTTCTTGACCAAGAAACTTGAACAGATATCAAGGCGTTCTTCCAATTAGAGGGAACAAGTATGGCACCTTCATGCATGTACACTAGTTAGCTGGACATTATTTTAGCACCATGAGCTATTGTATTGAGGGACCAGATGCAATTATAACTGTTACTGCAACTTAGGAGTAACTAGTAACTGTATATAAGCCATTCAAGAGATAAATAATGGCTTGGATGAGAACAATAACCTCAGTTTGCAGTAAAATATTTGCAAAATTCAAATTATTGCTGAAATAAGACGATATGAATTATCATGCGTTAATTGCATTATAATATTTACACCATATGTACCTGATCTTGGCTTTTGGTGCTAGAGTCTGAGGGAAGAAGTTGGCACCAAGCCTTCTGTGTTTAGCCTTTCCCTCCAAAAGTAGAAGCTGAAGCAAATTGTGAAGAGAAAAGGATATAAAAAAACTCCCATCCAGTAATTATTTATCTTTTGAATGGCTCAAATGAAGCTACTGCTTAATTTGCCGTAGCATATATTGATCCTGGTCCTATATTGAGCTTCATTGAGGGAATGAGGGATGTATGTCGCAAGATCCTACAATATTCTTGGAGCATACCGCGTGAATTAGTGCCCATAATGTTTCACCTGCACTACATACGCGAGTAGTTTTAAGATATAAACACATTACACGAATGAGACTACACAGATTTTTAATGAGAAAACATATATACATGTGAAAAGAAAACATACATAGATTTTTAAGATATAAACACACTACATGCATGAGAATACAACTGGCACGAATGTACGCAGATTAATACATTCTACTGCCAGCTGAAGAACACGACGCTTAACTCCAGCCTCCAGGGGCAACCATTAAAAATATACTATTTTTCTCGCAAGAACAAAACAGCGACAAACATGATGAAAACAGCCAGCTGCCACATGCATACCCTGATACACGAGACACGGTTCAGAGAGAGCCCTGTGGCGAATGAGCGGTCGGTCCAACAGGAGACTCGTACAAAAATCCTGCAGACGAAACCGGGCAGCAACATGAATGAATGCCTTGATTGCGTGCCGGGCAGCAGCTAGCCACCCCCACACATTCGCAGCTGAAACCGAACAGGACGGCAACGGTACGTATACGTACGTACGAGGCCAGCCCAGTAGAACACGCAGCGTGCGCGGGTCGTGATGCAGTGCGCTGCGTGCGTGCGTGCGTTTCGCGTCGCTTCCGCCCGCCCGGTGGCTGCCAAAAATCGCCACTGGCTGGCTAATAAATCAGCAAGCTGGCCTAGCCTGTCAGTAAAACGGTGGGTACTGAAGTGGTGCGCGGCGCATGAGCAGCAGCGCAGTATTTACAAAATCACAATTTCAGATCATTTCACTGTAGACTCAAATCGAATTGACAGTTTGAGTACAGAGGTGATCTAGTGTAGAATCATTATTGTTATAGGATAAAAATATTTTTTTGGTTAATAATATATTCATCTTTAATTTAATATTGATGATAATAATCTATCTTATTAAAAAGATTAATATTCTACTAAAATTACAAATAATAAGTTTGCGGTGACATTATTATTAAGCTAGAATCATAGATCTGCTATCATTCGAGATTTGGAGCATCTGGTCCGCGAAAAGTTTCTTTGATCCTCGAAGGAACCTGACCTTCCCTGAAAGCAATAAGTAAAACGAGACGAGGGCTCGGCAAGACAACGACCCCATCGCACCGGAATCACCACCTCACAAGCATCGTCACCAAACGCCGATTTAATACGCTTAAAAGCGAGCCCGACCCAGGCCTGCGGGCCAAACCATTCCATCCCGCTAAGCTGCGCCTGCGTCGCGCGTGTGTGCACCGCCCGTCCCCTTCTACACCGCGCGCGCTGGGCGTGGAGAGAGGCTTGCTAGTAGCTGCCATGAACGGTGGTGACATTGCCGACGCGCTGATGCAGCCGGCGACGCATCAGCACGTGCAGGTGCAGGCGATGCCGGGGATGTCGTCCTTGCCGATGGCGGCGACAGCCAAGCCGCGGCCCGCGGGGCTGCCCCCCACGCCGCCGCAGGCGTTCGGTGGCCAGCGCGCCGCGGGCGACGTGTGCATGGAGGATTCGGCGCAGGGGGGAGGTTTGCCGCCGCGCAAGGCGCATCGCCGCTCCCGCAGCGACGTCCCGTTCGGGTTCTTCTCGCCGTCGGGCGGCCTGGCTGGGAATCAGCTCCCGCCGCCCAAGGTGGAGGCGGGGTGGGGCCACCTCGGCGACGGTAACGGCGGCGTGGCGGTCGCCGATGATCTGTTCAACGCGTACCTGAACCTGGAGGGGCTGGACGGGCTCAACTCCTCGGATGACCGCCACGACGAAGGGGACAGCCGCGGGAGCAGCATCAAGACCAGCGGCGCCGACAGCAGCGAGAACGAGTCGGAGGAGTGCGCCGACGACATCCGCGGCGGGATCCGGCTCTGGGCCGACGCCGCCGAGAGGAGGGAGAGCGTCAAGAGGAACGCCTCCGGGGAGCCGGCCGCCGCACCGCTGGCCCGGCACGCCAGGAGCCTGTCCATGGACAGCCTCATGGGGAAGTTCAACTTCGGGGCGACGGCGGCGGCGGCGGCGGCGAACGGCGTCGGCTTGGGGCCGAACAGGTTCAGCCTGGAGTTTGGCAGCGGCGAGTTCACCCCCGCCGAGATGAAGAAGATCACGGCCGACGAGAAGCTCGCCGAGATGGCGCTCGCCGACCCAAAGCGCGTCAAAAGGTAATTAATAATCGATCACTTGCGATTCATCTCGGCTTGCAAATGATTAGAGCGATGTCACAATGCGTGCGACGACTTGAGGCGAGAGCTTGCTCCAATGACAGGGTACTGGCGAACAGGCAGTCGGCGGCGAGGTCCAAGGAGCGGAAGATGCGATACATTGCGGAGCTGGAGCAGAAGGTGAAGATCCTGCAGACGGAGGCCACGACGCTGTCCGCGCAGTTCACGCTCCTGCAGGTAGCAGCACAACGCACCACACCGCTAGCTCCCTTCCTCTTCTTCCCGCGCGCTTTCTCCTGCAATCGCGCTGCCTCGTCATGACCGCATTTTGACTCCTGCGTCCGTCTCTGTGTGTGTGTGTGGCAGCGTGACTCGACGGGCCTCGCGACGCAGAACAACGAGCTCAAGTTCAGGCTGCAGACCATGGAGCAGCAGGCGCAGCTGCGCGACGGTGCGTTCCCCTGACATCCACCGATCGTTCTCTCTCTCGCTCTCTCTCGTGCTCGCCAACTTCGCCCGATGTGCTTGGCACTCGACAGTTTTGGATAACCTGTTGACGTTGACGTGTTTGTTTATTTGGATAACCTGTTGACGTTGACGTGTTTGTTTATCCTAGTGCGTGTCAACTGTTGCCCATAATCTATAGCTCGTATTTGCACTTGAGGTAGCCGGGCGAGCTCGGTGGTCGGTCGTTGGCTTTTCTTTATGTATATTTCTCGCGTATCGCCGGTGGTCGACTGGTCGTTACTCGTTAGCATGTATTGGTAGGGAGGACATGCCTTAGCAGTCATCCGAGAACGAGAGATTTGCCTTTGTGCGTGCCCTTTTCTCCGAATCATGATAAAATATATCCTACGTTGTATCTCATGCTGTTAGTTGCTAGCACGTTAGACATCACTTACCTACTTACAAAGTAATTTTGATACTATAAGTTGTTTTAGTTTTATCCTACATCAATTTTTCCTAACTTTTGATAAGTTTATTGAAAAATATGTTAATACCTATAATATCAAATAAATATAATATTAAAATATATTTTATAATATATTTAATGTAACTAAATTTGATGGCATCCCAACAGCCTAATGCACTGCCTTTTTACATGCACTACCCGATTATATCTATAATGGATAAAGCTTCTGTTTTATAGTTCGTTTTAGTTTTTCAACTTTTTACTAAATAAAAGTTGTTTTAGATATTTTTTCTTTTCTAACATATTTATTCTTGTTAAATAAATGATACTATTCTCATAAATAAAAATATTGTTTTTCTAAAACAAAATAAATAAGAAACAACAGAAACATCTTACTTGATTTATTAATTCTTATCTACAAGTCTAAAATGACTTATAAAAGAAATCAGAAAGAGTAGTAACTATATTTTTACCTTGGTGAGCTCATCCCTATAGCATTATCCTGTTAAACAATGTACCATAAAAGTATGCCATGAACAGGGTTTAGGAGGTATTTACTTGCTAATTCTGGATTTGACGCTCACGATCTTTTCATTCTATTGTTGGACAGGTTTACTAGCTAATTCTGGATTTGATGCTCACGTTTTTTCCATTCTCTTGTTGAACAGCGCTGAACGAGGCACTGACAACCGAAGTCCAACGCCTGAAACTCGCCATCGCGGAGCTCGGTGATTCTTGCTCGTCCAGCAGTCTAGCTCAGCAGATCCAACTCAACGTTCAGAATCAGATATTCCAATTGCAACAACAGCAGCAGGCTACACCGTTCTACCAACTGCAGCATTTACAACAGAATGGTGGAGCGAAGAACAATGAATCAAAAGAATGATTTCAGATGCATTTTGGGCTGGTGCATGGAGAAAGAATGCTGGTTTAGATGAGCTGAATTCGCATAATTTCCTAACTCATTTGTTTTAATATCGTTAATAATCACCTTGTAATTTTCCAGGTGGTGAACCTGCTTGTACCTTTTTATGTTCATTGATTCTTGGATGATACAGTTGTCATTTAAGTTACCAAACTGATGAAGTCGTAGCTGATAATTATTCTTTTGTACTAATATCCATTTGTTGAGTATTTTGTACCAGTTCGTGATGATACACTAATATTTTTCAACAGAAAAAATGTAGTGAACATTACACAAAATTGTCATTTTCAAATATTCGGAATAAAAACTAGTTATGCCAGGTTGTGTACTTCAAAAGCTTACACGAAAATTAGAAAGGTAATGAAAAAAATCTATGGTAAAAGCTCATACCCGAGTGCAGCATAAAAATTGTTGAAATATATACGAGGACAATTAGCTGCATTTTAGCCTATCCAACAGAATATTCAACCTTTAACCATGGCCTCGTCACTGTCGCTATATGTGTCATCTGCTTCGTTGCCTTCCTCAGTCTCAGCATCAGACATCAAGTCATCACTTCATGGGAGTAGTTTTCTGAAATCAGGATAAAAAATTACGATCATAGCATTAAAAGCACGATGATGATCTTTTATTTTGGTGATGACATGATCAATATTGTTCTGGCTCCCAGCAGCCTGTCCATCAGAGTTCACCAAAGCATCAGCTGCTGTGTTTCCTCTGAGATTCATTCTCCCCATTGACAGATGGACTTGTTTCCATTGCCAAGCTACCAGCAATTTCTGAGACCAATAAATCAGCAGTACCAAATTACCAATAGTCCTGATCTGGGTGTCCTCATGTTTGCTCTCAGAACAGTCACCCTCAAGTTTTTCTTCAGAACAGTGACCAATGCCATCTCTGAGAGTTAATGTGGATTCCTCATTTCCTTGTGGTTGCACTCCATCTTTGCAAATCAAGGTGGACTCCTCGTTTTCTTGTGGTTGCACTTCATCATCTAGCTGCATGGTATCTCCTGTCATTTCCCTAAATCTTTCAGGGGCTCAATTCTGATCACCACAGCCAATGTTACCAGCTTAGCTTTCTGTCCCAGGAACTTGCTCAGTATCTGTTGGCTCTGGCTCAGGAGCTGTAGCAGCATGATGACCATGAGAATCGGACCTGAATCTCTATGTTGATATTTCTGGACTAGTGCACTCTAGGTCCAGAGTGTTGCCCTCTTCAACTCTGGTAGCATCATCCTGTTGCAAAGTCTTTTTGGCATCTTCGTCACTGGAACTTTGTTCACTTGCCTGGGTATTCTCTGTTAAACCACCATAAGCATCCATTGTATTTTTTGAGTAATCTACTCTAACAAGAACATCATCAGCAGTTACAGCTGCTATGGCACTTTACTGAGATCGTCGCCCATGATGGCATCCAGGGCTCTTTAATAACTATTTAGATAATTTCGCAACACTAGCAAAATATATCTTGACATGATGTTCAAAGGATAAGAAAATCTAATACTGTAATTTGACCCCTTCCAGATAATAACTTATATTGTCATTACAGCTTCTTAACCTTATTAGCTAAAATCCGTCTAGGAGCACAGGGAACAACTTGAGGAACATGTTGTAACAATTGAGACATTGAGAACTCAAATAAGAGTATCTGCAGTGCAACATGAAAAGGATTTAGGTTGCCTTGCCTTGCCGCCGGGGGTCACGTGCGGCTAGGATCCACAGGCAGGGGTCGCACTGCCGCCGGGATAAGGTTGGCTTGGTGCCGTGGTGGGAAGGGATAGAGATACAGGATGGGGATAGAGAAGGGATGAGACACAGGATGAGACAACCTAAGCACTAGGTCACCGCCCGACTAGCGCCTAACGTCTTCTTGAACACTGGTAATGATATATATACCACCACTTATGTTTGAACTTAGCACAAGACTAAAAGGTCTTGAGTTCTCCTGATGGTCCTGTTTCACTAGATGACGTTCGAAGGATAGGGAAATCTAATGCTGTAATTTGACCCCTTCAAGATGGTAACTTGTATTGTCATTACAACTTCTTAACCTTATTAGCTGAAATCCATCCAGGAGCTCAGGGAACAACTTGAGGAACATGTTGTCACAATTGAGACATTGAGAACTCAAATAAGAGTATCTGCAGTGCAGCATGAAAAGGATTTAGAATGATGAGAACACTGCCTAGGCTTGAACACCTAGCCACTGCCTAGGCTTGCCTAGGTGCTAGGCACACACTCTCCGTCCGCTTGCTACCTAGCGCCTTTTGAGACATTGGTACTTCGAGCAAGCCAAGAGTGGGATCTCAATTTGCACTAAGCATTCAACGGCACACACTGTTTACCGCACTTATAGCTTATTAGCATGACCAAATACTGCTAGACTAGTACTAGTAGTAACCAATGAATTGCTTTACTAAAGGCATGAAGCCCTGCAAATGGTGCAAATGGTTCACTGGCAAAGAGTCTTCCATGCTTAATTTGACGATAACAATGGATTAAGAACCAACATGGCCGAAAGCAAAGACATGAAAAATTTCATGGCAATGCTGAGTACTAGCAGTTCCAAAAAGGGAAAAAATGGGGTTTAGGGTTAGGGTTTAAGGGAGGGGACCTCAGCGCGCATGCGAGCGTTCATTGAGACGGCTGTCAATACGGCCCAGACGCCGGGCTCGGGGTTCTGGACGAGCTGTTCGGCGAACTTCCGCATCGCTTCGGGGGACACCGTCGTGGGCTTTGGTGGGGTGTGCGCATTGCACGAGAACTCGTCCTTGGCCACCGGCTTCGGCGTCACCAACAGCTCGCTGGACGGTCACAGCGCCGCCATTGCACGCGGTGGCTTAGGGGGTGGCACGACGGCGGCCGGCGGAAGGAGCAAGTCGGGATCGCGGGAAGAGGAGGGCTGGAGGACGGCGACGGGGCGGGGGACGAGTGGGGTGGGTGCTCGACTGTTCGTTGGAGGCGCTGCGGAGTTAGAAAATAAGAGGGTGAAAGCTTTGAGATTCGCGTGAGTGAAGATTAGACAGTCGTGGCCGTTAGATTAAGACCAGGCCATCGAGCGGACTGAATGTCTGAATCGTGTTTGGTCCGGTCGAAGTGTGCTTGAGAAGGAACCAGGTGGCTTGACAGACAGCAAGGTCATTTTTTGACACATCACCGAATCGATTTTTATTAGTATTGATCAAATTAATAATATTTTACTGTTAAAGTGTGTTATTATGGTTACTATAAGGATCACCTCCACAATGATTCAGCTAGCTATTTAATACATATTTTTTAATTTTTTATACATTGTGGAAGCTCTCGTTCTTTTGCCTACCACTCAAAACTTGGTTTTTGTGGTTGCCTACTTGCCTAGATCTAGTTTAATTGAGTTTGGTTATCTCAAATTCAGTGTGT
>KE371917.1:171454-190817 GCA_000418225.1 Zizania latifolia
CCCGTCCCTGGCGCGGCTGCCGGAGCTGGAGTCCATCTCGCTCTTCGGCAACAGCCTCTCCGGCGGCATCCCCTCCAGCTTCAGCGCACTGGGTGCCACGCTCCACAAGCTCAACCTCAGCCGCAACGCGCTCTCCGGCGAGATCCCGCCCTTCCTCGGCGCGTTCCCCTGGCTCCGGCTGCTCGACCTCTCCTACAACGCCTTCTCTGGCGAGATCCCCGCCTCGCTCTTCGACCCTTGCATCCGCCTCCGGTACGTCTCGCTCGCGCACAACGCCCTGACGGGACCAGTCCCGCCCGCCATTACGAACTGCTCGCGGCTCGCGGGGTTCGACTTCTCCTACAACCGCCTCTCCGGCGAGCTCCCGGATCAACTCTGCGGGCCGCCGGAAATTAACTACATCTCCGTCCGAAGCAACTTGCTCTCCGGCGCCATTGCCGGAAAGCTCAACGCCTGCCGCAGCATCGACCTGCTCGACGTCGGGAGCAACCATTTCTCCGGAGAGGCGCCTTTCGGCCTCCTTGGCTTGGTAAACATCACCTACTTCAACGTCTCGTCCAACTCCTTCGATGGTGAAATCCCCAGCATTGCAACGTGCGGCAGCAAGTTCTCCTACTTGGACGCCTCCGGCAATCGGCTTACCGGGCCGGTGCCAGAGAGCGTGGTCAATTGCCACAGCCTGAGGGTTTTGGATTTGGGGACGAATGCTCTTGCTGGAGATATACCTCCAACAATTGGGACATTGCGATCTCTTTCATTGCTCAGGCTTGCAGGCAATGCAGGCATTGCCGGTTCAATCCCTGCCGAGCTTGGAGGAATTGAGATGCTTGTCACACTTGATCTTGCTGGCCTTGCTCTCGTCGGAGACATTCCGGGGTCCCTGAGCCAATGCCAGTTCTTGCTAGAGCTGTGAGTGTTTGTTCACTACTCAATTCGATCCACTTCGTTTGCACGACCGTGCTTCCATGTACTGACAGACTAAATTGAACTACTGCAGGAACTTGTCTGGCAACCAATTGCAAGGAGTAATCCCGGACACGCTCAACAACCTGACTTACCTCAAGATGCTTGATCTTCACAGGAACCGTCTTGTAGGTGGCATTCCAGTGACACTTGCTCAGCTCACAAACCTTGATCTCCTAGACCTCTCAGAGAATCAGCTGACTGGACCAATCCCTTCAGAGCTTGGGAATCTCTCTAACCTGACCCATTTCAATGTGTCCTTCAATGGACTCTCTGGCATCATCCCTGCTTCGCAAGTTCTTCAGAATTTTGGTCCCACTGCCTTCGAAGGTAACCCATTACTGTGTGGCCCGCCACTGAACATTATGTGTGGAGCGAACCGGAGGGCTAAACGATTAGCTGTTTCTGTCATAATTGTCATAGTCGCCACAGCGATTATACTTATTGGAGTTTGTATTGTTTGCGCTATGAACATTAAGGCTTACATGAGGAAGAGTAAAGAGGAGCAGGTGGGGAAGGAGGAGGAGGATGTGCTAGTGTCCGAGAGCACACCGATGCTTGCATCGCCAGGATCAAATGCCATCATTGGAAAGTTGGTGCTTTTCAGTAAGAGCTTACCTTCAAGGTATGAAGACTGGGAGACAGGAACTAAGGCATTGCTTGACAAAGACTGCCTTGTTGGTGGTGGGTCAGTTGGTACAGTTTACAAGGCCACCTTTGAGAATGGTTTATTCATTGCTGTGAAGAAATTGGAAACACTTGGAAGGGTGAGAAGCCAGGATGAATTTGAGCAGGAGATGAGCCAGCTTGGTAGCCTTAGCCACCCCAATCTTGTTGCTTTTCATGGTTACTACTGGTCATCCTCAACTCAGTTGATTCTGTCAGAGTTTATGGTTAACGGGAGCTTGTACGACCACCTTCATGGGAATCATCATACATTTTCTGGAAGCAGCAGCAGAGTCAGTCTCTCCTGGGAGCAGAGGTTCAAGGTTGCACTCGGAACAGCACGAGCACTTGCATACCTTCACCATGACTGCCAACCACAAATCCTGCATCTCAACATCAAGTCCTCCAACATAATGTTAGATAAAGATTTTGAAGCCAAATTGTCTGATTATGGATTTATAAAGCTGTTGCCTGTTCTAGGTAGCTTTGAATTGAGTGGACTTCATGCTGCCATTGGGTACATTGCCCCAGAGTTAGCATCTCCGAGCTTGAGATATAGTGATAAGAGTGATGTATTTAGCTTTGGTGTGGTGTTGCTTGAGATTGTAACAGGGAGGAAACCACTGGACAGCCATGGGGTGGCGACACCAGTTGTTCTGCGTGATTATGTCAGAGCGACATTGGAGGATGGGACTTTATCAGACTGCTTTGATCAGAGCCTGAGGGGATTTGTCGAGGCTGAATTAATCCAAGTGCTCAAATTAGGTCTGGTATGCACTTCAAACACACCATCTGGTCGGCCAAACATGGCAGAGGTGGTACAGTACCTGGAATCTGTTAGAACGCATTCATGATCTTCTGACGTCATGGCACCGTAGTAGAGTAGGATGTTAAAACAGTAAAATGATTTCTGGTTTTTGAACAGATGATCACATTATTTTTATTCTTTATTGCGGCCCCAGTTACATTTGTAAAATGTAGATTTGCTGCTGAATAAATGGTTGTTTTGGTCAAATTACCAAACCCTGTGAGAATCTCTGTTTTTTTGGGTGTTAGAGACCCCTAGACAATCTTTCTTACTGTGGAAAATGCAAATGTAAGGGCAACCACTCTGAATTGAGTACCTGTACCTCTTTCTGCATGCATGTCTGAGCTAAAGAGGAGTTAGTAGTTGGTACTGTCTAATTGTCTGTCAAGCTTGCAGGGTAGCAAAGAAACAGTTGAACAAGAGCATTGTGATGTAGGAGCAGCTCATCTAAACCATATGTCCTCCCCTACATATATCAGCAGTACCTGAAAGACCTACAACAACTCAAATTCTATCCTCAAACCAGTGAAATCACATATCCAGAATGGATGAGCTAGAACTGCCTGAATTCAACCCAAGGGAACGTGTCAAGCAGCAGATTTCAGTCCCATTTCTCTGGGAGGTGAAGCCTGGCGCGCCAAAAAGGGACTGGGCCATTTCCAAGCCAGAGCTCTCGTGCCCATCTCCGGCAAATCTTGTCGTCAGCGTGCCATTCCAGTGGGAAGAGAAG
Organism: Zizania latifolia; assembly: GCA_000418225.1. NCBI lineage: Eukaryota > Viridiplantae > Streptophyta > Magnoliopsida > Poales > Poaceae > Zizania > Zizania latifolia. Next base: position 174,622 of record KE371917.1, read on the forward strand.
CCTGGGAAACCTCTCCAAGACACATCTCCTGTTCATCCATTGTCTGATCATGCTGACTTTTCTGTATCTCCTTACTCGCTAAACCCATTCGCGGCTGAAAGTGAGCAGGAGTATTCTCTAGGGTTTGATCTGGAAGCATTTGGTTTTCCAGACAGTAAAGAAGCAACTGTGACTGCAGAATGCACAGATGGCTCCAGTCGCCATGGCACATGGTACTCATTTTCAGAAACAGAAGCATACAGCAACTCTAGTGGAGACACTTCAGCTCATGAGTTTCAATTCCCCCGGGCACCATCAGAGAAGAGTTGGGAGGTAGCCAATGATGATGATCAACAGAAGAATCCGTGGAGTCCTCCAAGAAGCACATTTACACTGGAGGAGCTTATGATGCTAAGCCGCAAATTGAGCTGCGGAGAAGGGATGCCAGCTGAAGTCAGCAAGAAGAGCCTCTCCCTCTCATCAACGGTAATTCCTCAAAGAATTTTACATTGAGTTGTTTCTCGTATCTGCAACAGTAAGAAACATCTTTCAGTACCCTGGAAAAAACATCTTTCAATGAAGCCTGCAATTCTGAATTTGTAAACATGATAACTGCCATTTTTGTTGACCACTTCAGGTTTGTTAATCTTACTGATCTCAAACACACACACATACACGCACAAAAAAAATCACTGCAACATATTCAAACAAACTCATCCTTATGAGGATGGGACCCATTGCATCTGCATTTGCCGTGGAGGCATACCACGGATGCTTCACCTGATTGGCAAGGAGAAGTTTTTTATAATGTGCAAGTTGCATATGATGCAGACACCACAACTTCTCCCGTTAATAACAATACTTTGTCTCTCCTCTTGCTCTGCTGTTTCAGGAACTCATCAAAAAGTTTTTAATTGTGTGTTCTTAGCTGCAAGGCACCATTGGTCGCGGCACATGGACGAACTGTGATGTGTGCATGTGAGACCTCATAATTGAGCAAGTTTAGCATGGTGTGGCTTGTTCCAAGTGTAAAAGCTTAGCTGTTTTGGTGTTGTACTGCCGGTATCCCGAATGTTGTGAGCTATTTTCTTGTTGTGTTCTAAGAGAAACACTGGGCTTTCGATTTAACTCACTCAGTTTCTGTAACTTCGGTGGAAGCACTGAAAGTGGAATCAGCAAACTTTTTTATGAGCAACTGAAACAATATATGTGCTTTTGCTGAGAGTTTATTTGCCGATCCTCTCGTGAATAATTTTGCTAGTCGAATTGAATTTGGAGTTTGAATGAAAAATAATATATGTGCTTTTGCTGAGAGTTTATTTGCCGATCCTCTCGTGAATAATTTTGCTAGCCGAATTGAATTTGGAGTTTGAATGAAAAATAATATATGTGCTTTTGCTGAGAGTTTATTTGCCGATCCTCTCGTGAATAATTTTGCTAGCCGAATTGAATTTGGAGTTTGAATGAAAAATAAGCTCGCTAGCAAACTAAATTGAATTAATTTGAATGAAAAAAAATCGCTAGAAGGAGGGCTCGAACCTCCGACCTTATGGTTAACAGCCATACGCTCTAGCCAACTGAGCTATTCCAGCTTTGACGCGTGGTAAATATTTTTCATTTTAATCATAAAAGCAAATATGAAACGGTTAGAAACCAAATATATATTTGTTACCCATGACAAATATAAACCTTAGAATAAATAATCGAGTGAGCATAATTCGATCTCATTTCTCATATATAGAGATTGTTTTTTGAAACCGTACCTTCTTTTTAGGAATTTTGCTTATAAATTAAAGGATTTCCTCTTTATTATAAACATATATCAGAAATAAAAAGCACATTTTTTCTATATCTTATGTCTCCATTATTTTTCTATGTTATTATTCATCACAAAAATTTCTAAACTGTCCTCCAAAATTTCTAAACTGTACTCGAGAAAACGTCAAATGTCCTGCCTCAGGCCAGTTCTTCTCCAGCTAGCCTGCTCAAGGCTTCTCTTTAATAATTGCACCAGACAGCACAAACCAACACCCACAGCCCAGACGCACCGAAAGTTTCTGCAGAATACTTGTCCAGGTCCTGTCCCTCACAATCAAAAAAGACCAAGCGCTACAAGACGATGCTGACAAGCTGTTTTCTCCATAAAATAATGCTCATCACACAGTGACAGGAGGAAGAGAATTAACCATCACGGAGGAATAATGCTAACATAATGTTGTGACAAAATGTACGTCCATAAGAAAGAACAGAACAGGTCCCCTGGCAACTCATGCGTAGGACAATATATAACATATAGCTTTCCCATGGTCGCCTGATTGGGAATAAGTACACATCACTGGCTTGGTACATCTGAAGGCAATACACCAAAAATCCAACCCAACTCCTAGGTTGAGACTTGAGTTGGCAAGAATGATACAAAACCAAGGCACAGGGCCTTACTGTGTAAATAATATGCTACGCTGACAACATTTACAGTATTTACAACTCGATTTCTGTACTCAAATGCTATACGAACAGATCCTCTGAAGGTCAAACTGTTGTCTTTTAGTCATCGCTTTCTGTAAACGTATTGCCGCAAAAAGAAATGACAACTGGCTGTCCAATGTTCCACGGCATGTGCAAAGAGTTAATGCACGAATAAATCATTGTCAGTCAAATGAATGTGTCTTTGAAGTGTTAGAGTGATCTGTTGTAGGCATCAAGCATGGTTGCTTTACCCTGTAAGGGGAGCTGAAATATGATCAGATATGGAATTAGAAAGAACATGCGAGTCAATAAGCACTTGGCATTACTACTAAAATATTAAAACCTTCTGACAGAAATAGCAAGCATTTCAACATCCTAGTTTTCATTAATAAATGAGACCTTCTGCAGGCCTCTTTGTACAGTGTGCCCCAGCAATGGCGACGAAATAATATATTTAATTAGTTATAATTTGCAAACCATCAGAAAATATTCTAAGAAAGCACACCTCATTCTGCATAGTGGTTTCCGAGGGGAACCACTGCATAAGAATTCCAAGATGCATTACCACAGGAATGAGTTTGAAAATGAGAGGAGTTGTTACCTGCAGAAAGAAACAAAAATAAGAGACTTTCAGCACATATCAAACAGCTAAACCCCTGCCAGCAGACAAAAGCAACTTACTAAGCTAAGTGCAGTTGTTCCCAGTAAAAGTAAATACATTTTCCCCTGCAAAAAAAGAAAAGAAATTTGCATCATGCATGTATGGAACCCAGTGTGGCTAAATAAAGTATGAAAGTATGCCTGGGGAGAAATCATGAAAGAATTGAGGATTATTTACCCCAACAAGATGAAGATGTGAAGCACGGCTAAGAAGCACAAATGCAAACTCTCCTATCTGTGCTAATGATAACCCAACCTTGGTAAGAGAAGAAAAAATAGGAGTGAGAATTTACATCATTATAAGCTTATTGCAGAATACTAATGAAAAACAACTGAGGAAGAGATACTTACAACAAAAGCTGTTCTGATGCTGTATCCAAATGCTTTTACCACAATTGTTACGACTACGCTCTTAACTATTATAACCAGTATAACAGCTGCAAGTAATATGTCGACATGATTCCACAAGAACTTAACATGTATGAGCATGCCAATGCTTGCAAGGAAGAGTGCTGCAAATAAGTTACGAATTGGCTCCACCTTGAATCAAAAGAAATAAATTACATGTTAGAGATAGAGTTCAATTGGAATAAAATGTCCCGCTTTAGTTATTAAAACATAATAGCACTATGGAAGAAACTTCAACCATTTCAACTATAATCAAGCCAGTATATGCAGACAATCCAAATTAGTCTAAACTCTAAATCCTTAGATAAAAAAAGAACAAGAAAAGGAAAAGGTTGACACCCCAGTCAAACCATTGCATAAAAAGAACCAAGTCAACAGTAACAGTAAAGCATAGAAGACATATGTCAACAATAAGCAGCATTCACCTGCTCCAAAGTATGATGAGCAAAATCTGTGGTGGATATCATGACGCCAGCAAGAAATGAGCCTAATTCAAGACTCAATCCAAGATAATCGCTGCACTGGAAATGCAAAGAGATAACATCACTCTATGTACAGAAACATTGTTGCATGCGTATGATGATTGCTGATGGAATTAAAATATTGTAACAAAACTATGACAGCAATAAGAATCATTATACAACCAGTTATCTCTCATGTAGGAGACATTGCACCCTAGCATGGGCTTCTCTCATTCACTGTTCTGTGTATCACATGTTAAATACTTTCTCCGTTCTATATTGTAAGATATTTTAGTTTTTTCCTAAGTCAAAATTTTCTAACTACAACATCAAATTGGTTCCATGAAATATGCCTTGATAGTGTATTTATTTGGTATTGTAGATGTTAATATATTTTTGTACATACTTGGCTAAGTTAGAAAAGTTTGACTTAGGACAAAACTAAAACATCTTGAAATATGGTACTACGGAGGATGTAGTGGATAAGAAATTAAGTACTTTCTCAAATTGTGGGGATTATTGTTCAATTTCGTCATATTAGTAGTACTAAAATCAATTGTAATTTCCTAGATGGTTGATGCTAAGTACAGTAAGCAAGCAAAATCAGCCTGGCCTAGCCTGGCCCAATTAGCCCTGAAAGGAGTTCTGGCCTACTGGGCAGACCTGGGCAGAGATGTTTGGTCTTGAACTACATTTTTTAGAGAAATTGCCGTGAAGCACCCACAGTCCTTACTGGGCTCACCTGCGCAGCAATTGTCTAAAAAACAGCTTTTTCTTTGGCCTGGCTGGTCCGAGAAATGATCAGGTATAATGCAAAATGTGATAATAGCAGGTGTTCCGAGTATGATTTTTATTAATAATAGCAAAACACTATCCATCTTCGATATCTGGGGGAACAGCTGCACGAGTGCACATGAAATCATTTGGTACTGGATTGCATTTGTCACATTGCACTGAACTACTATGAACATGCTTTAGACAATGAAATTAAATAACCTAACCCTTTTTGCTAAAAAAGGTTGAATAACCTTACCCAGGCTAGCAGCAAGCAGAAAGCAACAGAAGCCAACTGATAGAGCTCATTTGTCTGCATATTTTAAAAAACATATTAGCACATGAGGTAAACCAACAGACAAATTAACAGGAAAGTATTCAGAGGAAAAGGACTTCAGCCTTGCTGATCAATCCAGTTACAGCCAGCCACAATTCATAGGACATAGGAAGGCAGGTGGATTGATCATATCCCATTCAAGTTCCACTTGGTAAAAAGAAGCACCACAAAAATTCCAAAACCACTAAAAAATAATATGCTGTGCACGGAAATTTTCTTGACATGGATCTAAGGATCCAGAAAATGGCAGAATCAAGCACATTCAAAATTTTCTACTGAAATTAGCTCAGCAGTACATCAAAGGTTGCAAAAAATGGAAAATGACATCCAAAGTGGCTCAACTTGACGTGGGGCTTGGGACCACATGCCAGTGGGGTATGCATGTTACTTTTCAATTTGCATGATCTTTCTAGTGCTGCTGACCAATTTTACTCAGAGAAAATATAACAGTCTAGCCTCGTTGCTTATGGATGTCATTTTCCAGGTAAACTGATAGATGCAAAGAAGTTCAGTTTGAGCCAAATAAAATAATAATAACAATAATATGTAGTGACCTTAAGAACAAGCCTGAGTGTTTCATAATTTATACAGTACAAATGAGATCACCAATGAGTCATTGAGAAAAACAGAATAGAACTGCCTATGCAAGTGGGTTGGTGATACAGAGAGAAGCATTGGATACCAGATGTAAGTAAGAATCTATACAGAGATACAAAAACAAGAACGGAACAAAAAGTAAGGAGCCAATTCACCCAACCTGTGATGACAGCTGAATCATCAGTTTCAAGAATCGGGGAACAAACGACCAAGTCATCATATATGCAACAGCTATAAATATGGATAGTAGAAGCAGCCTGCACATTTCAGATATTTTAGGTTAATGAAGAACTAATCAAGTACTGAAATATGGGCATATAGCTATATAATAAGGTAATTTAGAATTTTTAGCCTAGGTATTCTGATAATAGCCTTACAGTTTAGCCATTGACATCATTCCTCCAAAAATCCCACTAGCACCACCCAGAACTGGAAGAAGAGCAAATAGCAGGCCAACTGCACAATCCTGGAGTAAAGAAACACACAAACGTGACCTCCAAATCTTTGCTAATATAAGTAATACAAAATTAGTCCATATGGCATGCTTTCCATCTTTCCCTCAACAAAATAAACCCTGCTTTTCATAGCTGTCTTCCCGAACAATGTTGACTTTTGAATTTCATAAAGAGCATTGAAAGAACATAATTTGTTCACATGAGGTGAATGTCAATGTATGGGATGTCTCCAGTAGTTCTCAGTATCAATATCTTATTTATTTTTCTACTGAAAAGAGTAAAGTTAAACAAAGTTCAGAGATTTCGTGAGTTAGTGCCTGTAATCGGGGTGTGGTCCAGAAATAATAGACAGACCATCTTTGCAATAGTACATACCAACCTTCCAACATAAACTAACTTAAGTTATGACAGAACAATCTTGTTCCAAATAAGAGGAGGGATACCACTAGTGAAATCTGGCTAAATCTAGCTGGTATGTACATAGATTGATGAATGCAACTGTTGTGGTACAAAAGCTCCTACCTTGCTATTAGTTAAAGATTTCTACTCATTAAGATGTTTCTTTTAACATGATATAGTCCCTTTCAACTCCAAAGCATTTTTGCCAATAGAAAATGATATATGGGTAAATAGATGACAAAAGGATGGAATCCAAACCTGGAGGATAAGTGTCCCAATTGTAACTTGACCATAAAGTGCATTGGTGCTGCCTTTTTCTACTAAAAACTTAGAAACCTGCAAGGGTTGCACCACTATGAAAATCTTCATTATCCAAAAAATACATTCAATATATAAATGAAGTTCACCAAACAGACAATCATTTAATAGGGTTAAGCCCAACAACTTAACAACCTCTCCCCTCCAAACTCCAGGTCAAACACAAATTCATCCCCAAAACAACTAAAAATAACTGTAGATTATCCAACTCATAAATGTTGAATAGTAGCTGTCTTGAACAAATATATTTACCACTGCAGTAGATGACATTGACAAGAAAGCACCAACAAATACTCCCTCTGATGATTTAGCACCACACAACTGGAATAATTGCAGGAAAGATAGATAAGTAATCGTCCTATTAAAAGATAGTATACAATGAAACAAAGAGAACTAAAAAATGGATGGGCAATAAAGACAAATACCATAGCAGTTAGGCCACACAGGAACATGAACAGAACAATCTGCAGTAGACCACCAAGTATAGCAACAGGTCCAACCACTTTCAACTGATGAATGAAAGTCATGGTCAGGAAACCTTTTGGACATATTGTATTTTCAAATCATGTTTGAGAAAAGAGAAAACATTGGACACAAGATAATAGCCATGGCATTCTTCAGTACCTTTGTCAATGAAAACTCAAGGCCAAGAGCAAATAGAAGAAACACCACACCAAACTGTGCAAAAGTCTCCACCTGTAGTTGAATATAGTAATTCATATTTCACGATAAACATAAAACATCAATTAAGATGCATAGCTTAGGGAGCGACATCACATTACTCTTGCGATGTCACTACCACTTTTGGACTGTGCTTCATTTAGCAATATTTCCATGTATTGTAAATAAACAGAAGAATAGGTTGTCACCACACTTCATTTAGCTTAACTAAATTAAGAGCCTTGTATTGATAAGAGATGCTGTTTCAAATGTCTATGCCAACTTTTTTGGTAGAGATATTCTAGGGAAGGCTTTACTTTAACAAAACTACATTGTAAAAAGTGAAATAAGATCAGAAAATGGAGAAACTAAAAGCAGAAAAAAGAAGGGAATAGAAGTGTGGTTTGTAAGCTACAGTGGTCAAATGGTGATGTTACCTGAACCATTTCACTGATAAAATTCAAGCCTCCAGGTCCAATGAGAGAACCAGCAAGTAGATAGCCAACAATAACCTGGAAAATAACAAGTCATGCTTACAGCTTACTAAGGTAGACATCTTTAGCACTAGGTATCTCAGATCCACTCACTGGCTGCCCCAAACAAGAGAATATGATACCACCGCCAGTAGCTGAAACAATTATAACCACTAGATCTTTAATCAATCTGCAATTCCAAATTTGTATATGATAGATCATCAGCTGGCAGTGCATTACATATGGCAAACTCATGTTAAGGTATGAAATAAAACTGACCTTAAATCTAGTTGTAGTGTTGGATACTTTGTTTTGCGATTTGACATAACAAAAACATTATCCTGCACAAAGTTATTGTTAACGATAACCAAAACAATCACAGAATGTGTAAAACAAAAAACTAAATGGTTATTAAGTGAATCTACACACCTCCTTATCTATTACAGTTTCCAAGTCATCAGAATTTTCATTCTGACCTCCAAACATGTCACCTATTTGAAAAGATTTTGATGAACTGCACGAGAACCACTGCTTAAATTACAAATGTTGATGGTAGGATGCTAAATAAAGAGCAATGCTAACAGCTGATTCTGTTCATAAGACATACTTTGCCTGCTCTGAATCATTCTTCTTCTTGTCATGTGTAATGACGGCTACTGTCTCCAGAACAGCCTGTATAAAAATAAATAAATTTCCTTATTTAGCACCATACTTTGACAGAAAAAACAAATCAGTCAAGATGAATTGTTATGTAAATTGAATAGAAATTTCCTATTCAACAAGGTACATGGTAAGCAGTTGTGTTCCTCACAGTGTCAAAACTCAAAAGTAAATATGAAGGAAGAAATTTAGTGACTTGGCACAAAACAGACACAGAGATATACAAAACTGACAATGGGAGAACCAAATCAAAACAAAAGGTATTTCTAAACTATCTTGGCTCTTGGCAAAGAGTCAGGAAAAATACTTGTGATCAGCAAGGACATTAAATGTACATGTCAATAAGATGTTTCACTTACAAGGAGAAACCAGTTCTGATTGAAGCTATTCGCTCACAAATTGGAGAAAAAAATTCTCATATAGGCGATTCAATTTACTTCACTGACTCATCGATTAGATTATACTTAAGCAGAGGCATAGGAAACTACTAAACGCCTTGACTTCTCTACAGGAATCTCATTCCATGTTTACTCACTAAAATTAACCATTTTCCATTTGATTGGTAACAGTATAATGCAATAGTAGCATATGAGGTTTTCCAATCGATTGTGCACTTGTCCAAACAAATAACCTTATTAGGCCTGTAGGTTGTCCAGCCCTGAATATCGATTTGCAGTATATAGCTTAGAGACAACATCTGTTGGAAAATAGGTTCTCCAAAAGAATTGGAAAATGAAACACGGCATGCACGCAAGAGGAAAGTCAAACCTACTTGATGATCTGAGATGCTGTTGTTGAAGCTATTCTTGTCTGGAGCTGCAAAAGCGTAACAATTCATCTTTAAAAAAAAGTGCAGCATGTAATTTTCAAAACATCAGACCTCATGGGGCAGAATGTAACGCATTATAGACAGTGTTAAACCCCTCAAATTTTGATGACTTGTGCAAAATTCGCAGACAAGCCATTGCCAGCCATTTCAAATCTCTCCTACCATCTCGGCTGAATGACTAAAAAACAATTTCTCGTGAGCCAGTGCAGAACTAGACCGGAAGGTAGGGGCCAGGATTCGTACTCTGGGGGTTGTCGCTGTCGGAGAACTCCTTGTCGAGCACGCGGCCGAACATCTCGGCGATGCTGCCGTCCCCGGAGGCGTTGCTCATGCCGTTGGTCACCAGGTTCCCGTAGAACTTCTCCCGCGTCTCCTTGTCGGGCCTCGCCGCGGCCAAGCGGAGCTGCAGCCCGACGGTGAGAGCGAGGACAAGCGCGAGCAACGATGCAGTGGAGCGCCGGCGAAACCAGGGCCTCGCGGCGGCCGGAGCCATCGGATCGTGCCAGCGGCGACCCACCGAGGCGGGAGGCGGCGGCGGCAGCGGCGGGAGAGAGAGAGAGGAGGGAGGGGAAGGGATGGAGAGATTTGCGGGTGCCGCGTCGGGGTCGGGGATTTCGATTCTGCGGGAAGATTGGTCCGGTTGGCGTGGTGGAGTCGCCGTCCGCTCCGCGCACCGGAAGAAGTCGGAGGCGAGGCGGCCCGGTGGTGGTTATACTCTCCCCTTCCTCCCGCCGCGAGACCTGCGCTTGCCACAGCACGAGCAGGGCCCACAGGTCGGTGGCTCCAACATAAACATTTTCTTTTTTCTCTGGTCAAAACAACAGAAACCTTTACATCAGCGAGAAAAAACTGCACTCAAAAGTGATTTTTATGAATGAATTATTTAAGAATTCAAATAAGCAAAATTAATATTAAAAGATATTAAATAGTTTTAAAATCATATTTTTGATATAACATATATATATAATTTAAAGCATGGTCGTTTATAAGCATATTTGAAGCATAGAAATGAACATGGAGATGAATAATTCTTCAGACTTGATCAGAGCAGAGGAAGAGTTTAGTACGGGCTTTGTATGCAATTGAAAATGTCAGACTTGACAACGTCGACGCAATTCCACATGACGCTCATCGTTGAATGTGGTAGCTTCACGTGGTATGGTACGAAGAATAATGCTTCTGAAGTTAGTCACCAACTTAAGGCATGATAGAAAAAAATAATACTTCAGTAGTTGCCGTAAGAAAAAAAATGTCGTGCTCTAAAAATACTATATTTTAGGAAGTAGTAGTGTTTTTTTCCTGCTTAATCCATTTGCCTGACTTCATTCGTGAAGCACAGTTGGGTTACGCGGACAATGTCAGCATTAACAGCACTCGTGTAGTTGTGTGGTTCTGTCTTGAAATGATGAAAACCTCGGGCTTTGATTCCATCAGACATTAATTTGGAGGGCGCCACAGACAGAGTAGATAATACTGCAGCCGGTTTCTGGGTGTAAAGTACTTTGAATTTTGAAGTACTCACCTGCACCTTTGTCTGAACTCTGTTAGTGGAGCTTCCAGTTATCAACAGATTTCCGAATTATAGAGCTTCCAGTTATCAACAGGTTTCTGAATTACAGTGGTTTTTAACTTTCTTATTGCACTTAATTAAATCGATAACCATCAAATCAAACCAATAACAATGGTAATCAAGACAATAACCGATCAAATAACGATAATAATCAAGACAATAACTATGTAACCGATAACTGGCCTCGTACAGGATATAAAACCCTATCACTCTCGGATATTACAAAGGTATGTCATGGAAAAAATTTGCTCCGTGCATTTTTGTGATTACTAAGGCATGAGTAGTGAAATTTGTCTTAATTAAGAGCTCGTCCATTTTTCTGGATGACTCCAAAACCGTGGGATCTGAATGAGTGGTTAAGTGTTAGTAGGGACAAAATTATCAAACATAGAGCAACAGTGACCCGTTGAAAGATCTGGTTCAACTAGCTAGTGGCCCAGATGTCTTATTGGAGCTTGGGCGATCCCACTCAGTGAGAATATGCGCGCTGGCGATCTGTGCATTATAACTTGTCGATCTGTATACGAGAGTACATCTGCACTGTCATTTTCTGCACGGATGGTGCAGAGATAACGAACGTTGTTGTTGCTAGAACACCGAAGTAGCATCATTCACGCGCAAATCGGCAGGAAGGATTTAATCACAAGGCAATACCGTAGTGCGCTGTGATCCACCCAACTTATCTGCAGTTACTTATATAAGTTTGTTTTAATATTCTCAAATCTATCAAGTTGTTTTAAAACTTTAAATATTTTGTGTCTCTTTTCATATTTGTTCTTTCAAATAAATATTAACCTCTCATAAATAGATTATTCAGTTTTTCCAAGTAATTTGAGTATATTTATTAAGAACATGTCTGGAACAACTTCACTGATATTCAAATTACATCTAGAGTTTGTACAATAGAATAAAATAATTTAAACTTTTATTTTAATATAAAATAAAAATGAGATGGTTGAACTAAATATTCAATCCATCTGCTACTTATAATCTAATATTTTTAAAAAATAAAAATTAACCTATATAAAAAAAATTAAACATAATTATTATTATGTACAAGTCTAAAGTGGTCAATGGCTAAAGCAGAACAGGTAGGCGCTGGGCCACCCACTCCTGTGACGGCATCTCTACTCGCCACCAGCACCATCCTAAGAAGAGGAGACCACGTGAGGCCCGTGCTTATTAGGCCGGACTGTATTGCCACCACCGTGCGGCCCATAGTTATTGGGCTGGTACGAGTCTTCTTCGAGCGTAGCGGGAATTTTTCTCATTTATATGTATTTATTTTTTAATTTATAAAATTAAATTCCTTTTGATTTTTTACAAAAGGCTTCAAAATCGCCCTATGTACATTGGAAGCTGTCATTGTAAATTTTGAAAATGAAAGTATATTTTTACAAATTAAAAAAAATAAATATAAAAACGAAAAAAATTCCGGCAGGAGCGTCGTGTCCCTCTTGTGGTTGCGTTGCTGGTCTTCCCAGGCAGCAGTCGGTCAGTCCACTTCACGGCCTCGGCTTCACCAACACATCGAACCTTCGAAACCAACACCTCACCTTGTCCGTCGTCAGACAGCGACCTCATACCTAAGGATTTGAAGTCGGAACGCAATGCCGGTGCGCCATTGGAAGCACGACACGAGCCAGCAAACACTTGATGCGTGCTCTGAACCGAACGGAAGTAGCACTAAAATTTTCACTGAAGTTTTCCTTCCTCACCATGCCTGCAGATCTAGGTTGACTGACAGAGCAAGCAGCAATATAGAACGGTGAAATCTCGCGCCAAAGCAGTGCAATCACGTGTGCGGTTATGCTTTACCCGCTCTCGCAGATGGACATTTTAAAAACAACACGGATGCCTCGGGATTCTACAACCAATGCCTTGCTTGTACTAATTAACTAGCTGGTATTCGGATCCAGTTCTCCAGTCCTCCAGTGGCTATGTTCTGCGGAGGAAACCAAAACTCTGTTTGTTTACGGCAAACGTGGGCTAAGAACTGTCACAAACAGTGAGCGTCTACCTTCTGGTTTCTGGATTCCATTTTGGAAGGATACCTGACACGGCAATGGTGTTCATCCATACAAACGGCAGAGCTAAGAAGAACACCCGACAGAATGGCCAGAAGACTGACCTGAATGCCAGCCTGAGATGGCACAGCACCACGTCGTCGTCTCTACCAGTAGACAGTCCCGTTCACTCGCCCACCAACCATGCCCATGCGGCCATGCCCCCGTCCCTGGGCAATGCCTGCGACAACATAGGCCCCAAATCTCTAACTTCTACCTCTGCCCGGCTGACCCTGCCGCACCAGCGGCGTCACATGTGCAAGTGCTCGCTATATATGCAAATTGCAGAACCATCCAAGCCTGACCAACCTCGCTAAACCATAGTTAACTACTGGCCACTCTGTCACGGCGCATTATTTGCTCTAGTGACAGCTCACTCTTCTTGCTGCTGCGAACTAGCTAGCTAACTAGTCCACTTCACCGGTGTGTCGGGGTAGCGGCGGAGAGAGAGGGTGCCCGGAGATGGCGACGCAGCAGTTTGTCGCCGTCGTGTTGCTGGCCTGCATCGCGCTGCCGACGGCGCCGGTGTGGGGGCTCAACATCACGGCCATCCTCAACGGGTACCCGGACTACAAGATGTTCAACAAGTACCTGTCGGAGACGAAGGTGTGCGACGAGATCAACGCGCGGGAGTCGGTGACGCTCCTCGTCCTCGGCGACGGGCCCATGTCGTCGCTAGTCTTGGACGCGGACCAGTCGCTGGCGGGCATCAAGAATGCGCTCCGCCTCCACTCGCTGCTCGACTACTTCGACCCCAGGAAGCTGCACGGCCTCACCGACGGCACCACGCTCACGGATAGTCTCTACCAGGCAGGCGGGGACGCCGCCGGCAAGATGGGCAACGTCAACATCACCAACCTGCGCGGCGGCAAGGTCGCCTTCTCGTCTGCTAACCCCGGCGGCAAGTACGACGCCACCTTCGTCAAGGCCATCAAGCAGATGCCGTACAAACTCTCCATCATCGAGATCTCGGCGCCCATCGAGTTCGACGGGCTTTTCGACACCCCGTCGGCCACCAACCTCACCCGGCTGCTGGAGAAGGCCGGATGCAAGCGGTTCGCGGCGCTCATCGCCAGCACCGGCGTGCTCAAGACGTACGAGTCGGCGATGGACAAGGGGCTCACCCTGTTCGCGCCCAACGACGACGCGTTCGATGCCAAGGGCGCGCCCGACGTCAAGACGATGCCCAGCGCCGACCTCGTCACGCTCCTCAAGTACCACGCGCTGCCGGTGTACAACCCCAAGCCATCGCTCAAGACGGTGTCGCGCCCTCTGCGCACGCTGGCGTCGACCGCGTCCGGGAAGTACAACATCACGGTGGTGACGAAGGGCGACGACGTCGCGCTCGACACCGGCGTCGACAAGTCCCGCGTGGCGGCCACGGTCATCGACGACACGCCGGTGTGCGTGCTCACGGTGGACAGCCTCCTGATGCCGGTCGAGCTCTTCGGCGACGCGCCGGCGGCAGCCCCGAGCCCAGACGACGCGCCCGCCCCGGCGCCATCGGTCGCAGATGCTTCTCCCCCGGCGCCGCCACCGGCGGACGCGCCGTCGAAGGCGGCGGATCACAAGGAACTGAAAGCGTCGTCCGCAGCTGCATTGCGGTCAGTCGGTGCATTCGCCGCGGCCGTGTTCTCCACCGTGCTGCTTTAACCACAAGACTTCCTTTCATGTCCAGTGCCGGCGAGTGTGATTGCACGAGTTGCCGCATTGCCATCTGTATGGTGTGAGCAAATTGTGTACATTTTATTCGAATCCTACTCCATATCTTTTAGTCTAGATCAGCTGTGCCGTTTCGTGAGGTGAATTCAGCTTGCGTTGAACTGTGGAATAGATAGATCATGTGAGTTTTGTCCTTTGAGCGCGTCCTCCCGCTGTCCCGCAGCCAGCCCGCCCCACCGCAGCGAATGCTAGTGCGGCCGCTGTTCCCTCTTTTGCCAGGCCCGGATGCGCTGGCATTGCGATTAGTTTCTGTGGTACTTTGATTCGAATCTTACTTGGGTTAACACGCCCAAACGCGACAGTGTGCTGGAGTTTGATTTAAATTCTATATGGATGAGGTTGTGTTGTAGTTTGATTCAAATTCTAGTTTGGTTACTCGGTATAGATGTGCTGGTATTACGGTTAGTTTCTAGTTAGGCTTAAATAAGGGGTATGTTTATGGAACTTCTGGTAACTATAATTACTCTTAGAATCTGAAGCTCGGTATAGATTCTAACCCATCCAGATAGTGAGACTCAATACAAATTAAATACTCATAAGTTACTTATTTCTCATAATTTAAAGTTTCCCAAACAAACCAAAAAACGTAAGTCTCATGTACATAGGTAGAGAACGCATGCCGTGTATATATCTTATGCAGCATGGAGAGTTGAGCCGTTAATTGTAATCCTATGCTGTTATAACAGTGAATTTTGTTCACTTGTTGTTTTCTAACTATATACATCTTATTCATTGTAATCTCATGTTTTTATACACCTCTCGTACGACCTGGGCCGTAATACGCACTGGCAGTTGCAGGGATGGAACCACGGCGAGCGGCTGAGTCTAGCAGACGAGAGCCCGAGAGCACCGTGCGCGCCTGTGTGTGGTTGTGCTATCGAGCGTACGCATGGAGTGAATAGCAGAATACGGCTAGCTAGCTGCGAATCCAATTGACAAATGACAATGCGGGATGCGCAGCGCAGGTAGGCGTTACATAACAATTTCTAGACAACACATGCAAGCTTGTGACACATGAATTCCATCGAAGTAATCTACAAAATTAAGTGCCATACACCAATAAAAATGACACATTTACCACCAGCAATGCAACGTGAAGCTGATGAGGACCTAATTTACTCACCTTAGCCTTCATTAGTGATCACAGGACAGAGTTAGAATCAAATCTTAGCAGACGGCGAGTGTGCATCAGATAGGGAGAGACCGAATTCGGTGTGGATATTTCCAAGTCTAATCTTTGTAATTTTTTTTTACCTTAGAAATCAATGTACAAATAACTACAGAATGTAAATAGTGATGCGATTTCTCTAATTTTCGCTAGCTCGGCAACTACTGCACTTGCATGCCATGCTGGCTAAAGGT
>KE371917.1:194547-210311 GCA_000418225.1 Zizania latifolia
TGGCCGGCGACCCGGACGCCGGAGACGCGGAAGCCGAGGAGGGCGCTGGTGGTCTCAAGGTCCTTGGCGAGGCACTTGGCAACGTAGGGCTCCGGGGCGAGCGGCGACCACGTGCACGCGCCGATCTTGATGTCCGCGACGCAGGGCGCGGCGATGCCCGCGAGGAGATCCTCCAGCACGATGTGGGGGTAGAGCTCCCCCGGACGCGCCGCAGTGGGGATGAGGCGGGTGCCGTGGAAGCGCGGGAAGAAGGCGTCCCGGATGCGGGGCGGGACAGCGGGGTGGGCGGAGAAGGCAATGTAGAAGGCGAGCTCATGCTCCCCGCGGTCCCCGGCCTGGAGGGGCTTGTAGAAGAGCCCCGCGTCGTCGACGAGAGGGCCCAGGTTGTCCACCGACGCGCGGTGGCCCGCGACCTGGTGCTCCGGTGGGCGGAGGTCAGCCATGGCGGCCGGCCACGGCGCGAGGCGGCGACGGGTGGACGTGGAGGCCGGGGGTGGGGGTCGAGCTTTTACTAAATTATAACAGCCAGTTGAAACACATTAACCACTCCTAAATTAATATGATCAATTTTTTTCATTTCATTTTAATTTCATTTTACTCCTAATCTGCACCAGACATCCAGTCACAAATACTACACACGAACTGACGAACATAGTTTGTTCAGAACACATTGATGCATTTGACAAACAAATCAGCTGCGGATAGTCATACAGGGTAAAGAACATAATTTGTTCAGAACACATTGAGCTTCTTTTTGTTTGGTACAAACCGTCACCCTCTGTTTCAGCTTTTGATACATCGAAGTTTAGACAATTATATCAACAGATCTTATTGAACAAACCTAGGTCATCACACATCTAATAGAACTGATGAGCTTCAAGTACATCCTCCAGAGGCAACTCTTTGCATGAACTACGGTAAAACAGTTTGTTGAATTGTTCCCTCACGGAGGTTTAGAACCCTGCGCCAGTTCGGGATAAAGCTGTCCAGAGCAGCATGCTGCATCAACCTCACTTGCACTCCAGACAATTAGACCACAGTCAGGAATCGAAGCTTGTTGAGAAACTCAAAGTGCTGCATTCCAAGTTCCTCAAATTGAGCTGTAATAACACATATGCTTATGTTTGTCAGAAACTTATTTATGGGTGTCCTTAATGCATATAAGAATCAATGCTGAGTTCTATAACGAGACAAACGGCCGAAGGGAAGTGCTTGCATATGCAGAGATAAATCAATGCTGATTATTACAGAAGACCAAAGGAAAGTGTTTATGCTTCAAAGTTGGCTTCCTATTATGTGTGTAAACCTTGCACAGAAGTATATGGATAAGTCTTACTAGCCCATTATATGGTCCAATGTATATGGTTATTGTGTAAAACAGTAAAAGTAATGAATGCCCCACTTGATGATTTTGTCTCCTTATGACTTACTAGATTGCCAAGTTAACCAAAGTCAATTTACCAGTAGTCATGCATACAGGTACATACCATGATTGCAACTCCACTGTCACAAAATCTCGGAATGCAGATTAGCCTCACTTTCTGTTTTTCTGGCCCTGCATAACAAGGATGTTAAGTTGGGTGCTGAAAGCCTGAAACAACATATGAAGCTTACATGAAGCAATACCTTGCAACAATCGAGTTTCGTATTTATCTTGATTACCAATAAAGTAAACATGGGGGCAACTTTCAATGAGGAAAGGGTCCTTGTCTGTGTATGGATAACATCCTGGATGAAACACATATTTACTTGAGAAGGGTCTTCTAGCTTTGTATAACAATCGCTCAATCAATCATGAAATTCACATACAGATAGATAGATGATATGGTACCAGAATTTGTACCCAGCAATCTCAGAATAGCAGAGAGGTCGAAATGCCTGAAGTACCTAGGCTGTTTGGAGCAGTCGGAGCAAGATGACGCCATCTCAGTGTTCTTTCCATGAATTCTAGCTTGTCTTTGGCATCAGAGTACTTGTCAAGGTCATCTATGTTCTGACCAGATGTTCCAATAAACCTACATGCAGAACCTCCTCGCTTCAAACTCTACCAACTGCTTTAATTGAGGAAAGTTGAAGAATCACTGGCACTCACCGGACATTGTCAAGCTCGAATTCATGTGGATTCGAACATGATGAAAAGGTGTTATAAGTGGATGCTCCCGAGAAAAGGCATCTATGTAAAGGCTGCAAGCAAAGCAAACCATAAGTTACTCATGCATGCATAGAAGATGCACTTCAATGTTAATGGTACGAATCAGTCATTATTTTTCCATGTTGATATGGCACCTGCTGAGGCAAAGAAAAATTTGCTGGGTCATTAGATCCTGGCATCATATCCACAGGCAATGACGCCACAAGCTGCAGAGGAAATGGGATACATTCATACTGACATCATATACCAGAACAATTGCATTGATAACATTTAATGGGGGAGTGAATGATTGGAACCTGACTAAGCATTATATCCAGTTCTTTGATTGGTTCAGCTATCCTGGATTGATCTTTTGATGCTACTGTCTGAAATACCAGAATTCACCACTCTAAAGCCATATGCAAAGTTCCACCAAAGATATGTTATACACAGTGCCATTACCTGACAGTTTAAGAACCTTGGTGAAACATGTACCGAATTCCCAGCAACCACAACACGCACTATATTTGATGCTATGGTTTGCTCCTAATTAAATTGTAAGGAGAGATCACCTAAATTAATGCATATCTTCAGTAGAAACATTAACTTTTAAAAAAAGAAAGAAAAGCGTACGTTCTCATCACCCAAATGCCCAGTGATATGGTCAACAAGAAGTTGGAACTGTAGAGGATTGAATGTGCTGCTCCCAATACTTAATCCTGACACAAACACCACATATTTGTCCTCATCTGTAACAGAGGAAAATGCTAAATTATGAGGATTTTTCTCACCATTAAATTTTTTGTAGCAAAATGGGGGATGAAAACAGCACAGCAGGATATGGATGCACAGTACTTATGCTAGGTAGCAACACTTGAGGAGGAAGCCCAGCCTCAAGAACATCTTCAACAAGAAAGTTGCCAGCACTTGTTTCCTTCCCATGGAGAGCTACTACAACTCCTGTGGATGATTAATGATTAAGCTTTCCGAGCAACATGATATATTGGGTAAAAGCCTTGAACAAATACTACCGAACAAAAGGAACAAGCCTTCATTTCACAATGTTGAATTTTGTCCATGAAAAATACAAGACTTGCCAGTAACATATGCTGCCAGAGGTATGGCTCCTGCAAGTGTAACTCTTCCACTTTCATCTTCCAGAATTAGATGATCGTCAGGATGCATGAAATTGTGTGGTTTAACGAGAGGAATAGCAGACCTCTGTAGCACAAATGCACGATAGTTCAGGTTGAGGCCTGTCAAGTTATTAAGGATAGAGAACATATAAGAAGACATAAAAACACTGGTTTATGTTATATTACCTCCTTGGAGTATTCATCAAGAATGGAAGGCTTCAGTTTCATGTGCTTGTATAATGTTCCAACAATTATGCAATCCTTTCCTTCTTCAAGCCCCAACACTGTCGTAACTGCAAGACAGGAAAATATGTGCTTTAAAAGTTTAAACTCTCTCTCTCTCTCTCTCTCTTGCTCTCGCTCTCTCTCTCTCTCTGCATAAAACAATAATTAGTTACGTGATCTACTTCCATGAATTAAACGTGGCCATGCAGCCAAAAATACCATGTTAGAGGTATTGCTAAGTTAGCTCAACACAGAAAATGGAGCCAACTAGCGAAGTGCTATATCTTGGTAACAAGAGGCGCATTTTGGTAAGAGCATACATTCATGCTAACAAAATAGTGCTAGCGAAGAAATTAGGATTACTAGCTCCATTCCAAACTACCTATTTAACGAAGCATAAAGTACGCTGAAATAAACTTTTTAGTCCAATTTCATTCCCCCACCAATAAAAACCTTCGGTAAATGGAAGATGCCAATATCAATACTTTGTGAACCTTGTTTCACAAAGTACAGAAAAAACGAGCAGGGGATCAGCTCATAAAACCCCTAAAAACACCACAGTGACTCAGCCATACTGTATACCCTACCCAACGTACAAAATACTTCTAAAACCCTCATCTGAGCATGATGGGCCTGAAATTTCTCGCCCTCAAATCTTCTAGAGCCACATTACGGACATAGAGAATCCACATGTCAGCACATAAACCCTAACTCAGCCATAATACTACATTGCAATCAACTACAAAAAAGTTGAAGCTCCGAAAACAAAGCTGAGAAACCCTAGCAATTTTAGGATCGAGGAAGAGCAAGGGTCGGGACCAGGAAGGTGCGGCTTCCACGAGGGGACGAGGGCGTGCAGGCGGTTCCGCATGTGGTGGAGGCGCGTGAAGTAGATATGGCTGTACTGCTGCCCCTGGTACTTCTCCCCCTGGATCGCGTACCTCTCATCCTGCCATCCATTCCATTGCGGCATTGCCGTTGCCGTTGCTCAGCCCAAATCAAAACCAAGCCGAAACGGACCAAACTGGATCGAAAAAAACGGGGGAAGAAAAGGAGAAGGCAGGAGCGTGAGCTTACGAGGTTGCTGCACTGGGCTTGCTTCCTCTCCATGGTAGACGGCGGCGGCGGCGAGCGATGGAAGTTCCGGGAATGGCCTGGTTCTGAGCGGCTCGGCGATTTTCCGCTCCTCCCGCCTGCGCGAGCCCAAATTTATCCGCCAAAATCGCGCTCCATCCTTCGCGCTCCGGCGTCGCGAACCCCTGCGCGAGTCTGCGACGGCCGACTGGAGCGGGTGCACGGTGCACCGCAGCACAAGCCTGCGGGCTGCGGGGTGACGCCGGTCGCCGGCGAGGTCGAGCGGCTTTGAGGCCCATGAGAAGTAGTAGTATCCACTACTTTGCCCAGCCCAGAAGACCTCCGGTACGGTCGGCCCGCCGGATGTACCTCGCCGTGTCGCCGTCACCCGATGGGCCCGAGAAGTCGCTCTCCCTCCGCGCGTTTTCCTCGTGGCCTGTCAATTCTTCGCGCGTTGCCTCGCCGTGCTCCTCGACAAGGCGGACACAGTTTTAACTTCCTGCATTAATGTTTGACTAATAATAGTTTTTATATAATTAAACTATATGATATATAATTATATTTGTAATCCAAAATACTGTAATAAACAATTATATAGATAGAGTTATTCATTTTGATTTTCCCTTAAAAATAATGTTTAAAGTGCATCTGTTTTTTTTGTCAAAACTGACAAATATTTGTGGGAGTATTTCCTGCCATTCGCGTGGAAATGTCTTTTTCTTGGGGGTGCAGTTAGGTAACGTAGGGCTAGCTTGATTTGGAGCCTGCCAATGTCTACGTAAGTCTTGATGCTATTAAAAGTGTGGTAAAGTTTAAAATTTGATAGAGAAATATTTGATTTAGCATGCTACCAAAAATTTTGGTACAGTAAATTTTGGTAGGACAGTAATCCAAATCGGAGCACGTGTAACACAATTCGTGGGTGTCACGAACGACTGCGTTGTTCACTTGTTCAACCGATCGGATGAAAATGATATTTCGACCCGTAGCCATCGTCACGGATCACGTGATATCTCTATGACGCACGTGCGCTTTATGATCCTAACGATGGAGTATATTTGGATATTTGTTTTGTAGGAGAAGCGAAGTCGAATATTTCTCCTCTTATTTTAAGCGGTTGGGTAAAGACCTTACGAAGTCCACTTATATCTAATAAAAAGTATTAAAAGCAAAAAAATATTGTTCAAATAAGTCATAAACATATTTGTATTTTTATTGGTAGAAAAAACTAATGTTTTCAGGCTTTCTAAGTTTGTTTGCATCTCTACTTCACCTAATGATCAAATATATCTCAAATAACTATATTATTAATTAAACATTAAATAAAATAAGTATATAAATAATACAATATTTTTATCATGATAATAAATTTATGTTATTAGAGTTTTTTTTACAACTACTTATAAGCAAAAGCTTTCTATAATGGACTGAAAATTACGTCAAGTTAAACTAGAATAGTAATACTCTCCCGTCCTAAAATAAAAAATAAGATCAAAGTATGTTTTGATAATCAATATTTATAGATTTTAATTAATAATTAAAAATATGTATAAGATAATTACATATAGTTGATGATATTAATGTGAATGAAATTAATGGTCAAAATTCTATATTAAAAATATGTTAAATAAATTATATGCGTACGTGGGAGAAACAGTTATTTATATCAGATTGACAAATTGCGCACCTGTGTATATACAAAAATTGCCCAATTTATTTCCTTCTTATATACAATTATATTCTTCAGACACTATATCAATGTTGAATATCCGGTATTTGTTTTCTTCAAACAAGAAAAACATGATAGCCTGGAGAAAAGAATTCATGCCCAATCTGTAATTGTGAACCTGTTATTTTCGGTTGCGACATCTCAGTTTCTATGTATAAGTAAACATAACATTTCTCGCTAAACAAATTCGCATTTAAGCGAATCCCAGCCTCTTCGTATATGGAATACAAATTCTGCTAGATGAATTTGTACGTGTGAAAAAACAAAACTAAAAGTTACGGTGCAACTCTACTCATACAAATACTCTGTTTTTCCTTTCAGGACGCGCATACATGCTAGGTTAACACCACCATCCTACAACTCTATACAAAAAGTGGATACAATATAATAGCATCGTTATCGTAGAGTAATAATATCTTATCAATTAGTATATTTTTTTATAATTTAGTGTTGACTATAATAATCTGATCTATCCAGTGACATCAATATCTCAATAAAAATCATAATCATTAGTTAATAAATTTATAATCATCCTATTAACCTAAAATCATAATCATAGATTAGTTGGTACTAGTGCATATACTCTGCCTCACCAGCTCGAGATACCAAATAACATGCAATTAGGTAGGCTATGGCACATTTTTTATAGATCGTAATGAGATTCATGGATCCCAAACCAACCGTCAGCGAAGAGCCAAACAGATGAGCATGCCTTAATCAAATTTTTATGTCGACCCACAAGATTTAATCGGTGCAGTACCCCCGTCGCATGCTGCCGTAATTAATAAAAAAGAAATCAAATCGTGGCTTAACGCGTGCATGTTGTGTCGTATTCTCCATGGGTTTCGGTTATATTAGTTGGTTATATAAGAGAGAGAAAATAATCTAAGTTCTTAAAATATAGAAAATAAGATACTAAGAGTCTATTACATATAAAGTAAATTTAGTGAGTGAATTTTAGTAGGAAAATCATCTACCTAATGATATTAGGAATTGATTTTGTGTGTCTCTTTGGATGCTTTTAGATGAGAATATAATAGGGAATATAGTATATGCTCTGCGCTGCTGGCGCCTACGTGGATGGATAAAGGATAGGCGAACAAACAATTAAAATAGTGGAGACAAAACTACAGCATGGCTCCTTTTCTTCTCAGCTGGTGAGCGATGACGAACTGATGACGACTGATGTAACTTCGCCGCTGAGCCCTCGGTTTCTAGCTAGGTTCTCAGAAATCTCCTCTGTAAATTCTTCTTCTGTAAAACGTCGGCGCTGTCAAACCTTCTTCTTATTCGAGGTCAGATCGAATCTGCGTGTAATAAGACTTGGGTTTGCACTTTGCAAGACTCATTGGCTAGCCAAATATCCAGTTTTTTTACTATTAATTGTTTAGTTACTGTTAACCGCTCCAAAAACTGTAGTTATAATCGTGTTGATTTTGAATGGGATCATGGGAAAGCTTCAGTTTTGGAACACGGACGGACGGTTCACCCGATTTCGGCCGTCCGTGTCCCACTCCCATGGCGCGGCCGTATCCGGTAGCGGCCTGAGGCTTCCGCGACGAGGGCCACACGAAAGCGACCCGTGCGGCGGCGGTGGCCGTGCAATCCCCCGCACCCACCAAAATCTCGGCGTAAAATGCCCCGGATAGGGCTTAGGGCTGTGCTGTGCTGTGCCATCCGGAGATGTTAATGCTTAGGCTATGTGATTTATAGTTTGCGATAGTGAATTATTAACCGTATTCTTGCGCTTTCGAATATATGCTTTCTCTAAAATTTTACTCATTAGCATTGGCATTGTTTAGATTGTGTTTTCTAATCTAGTTTTCTTCGTAGCGTTGCTTATATTACCTTTTCTAACTTGTTACCTTTTATTGTACAATGTTTATGTAATATATTAATCAATCAATCGGCTAATTAGATAATCCGACACTAATAGTATGATTTTCTTTTACCTGTACTAACAACATTATTACCATGTAGTACAGTTAACAGGTACCTCTTCTATCAATGATCACGCGTGAGAGCCATGTATGCAGTGGACGTGCACACCGGTTAGATTTATTTTTAAAAGACTCCTAATTTTCTTCGATTTCGCCGTACTTTGTCATGAAAGATGTCAGTTTGATTTAACAATGGGAAAGAATGGAGTTTATAGCATAGACGATTTTTCCATTTCTTAAGAAGAGTTCGGGCGTAGTAGTCTATACTGAAAAAGTTTGAAAAAGCCTCTAGTTTGGTTCCTTCCGTGAGAAAAAACAAAAGAAGAGATTCCAGGCGTTTCAGCTTTTAAGTGAACAGCTGGATGTTATTCTTCTACGGATAAAGATCTAGATTGATGAGAATATAATAAGTAATTCATCTTATTCCTTCTATATATATGTTGTTCTAATTTGTTAAAAGATATGTTCTTTATTTAAAAGAGAGTTACAAATGTTAAATTTACTTACATAAGAAGTCGGATGAAGTAATATTAAGAGACATAGTGAGGGAAGCATTTCCATGGATAAAACGAACTTGAAGATACAGGAATACTTTTCCCATTTCAACGCGAAACTCTCTCTAGAATCGCGCCTAAAATTCCAAGGCATGCATATTGCATAGACCGCCTCTTTGTATCTATCGCCAACAAGTCACCTACATGTTCCAAAGTTTCAACCTTTCAACATCGCGCACTGTACTTTTTGGACCAACTGTTCACTCCAATTGAGTTCATCTTCTTCACCCCCTGCAGTTTGATATAATTTTGGGGGCAAAATGCAGAGACTGCTACAAACTTGTGTGGTTATTTCGAAAAGTAATTAACCAGAGTCTGCAATACGACACACAGTCTCACAGACGCTTCGCAGGTCTTTGCGAATTTGCGATTGCTGTGGTTCAAGAGCGACATGTCAGTTGCTCCTCCTTTTTCAACAGATGGTGATCCGTAGCTTGGCAAGGCTAGCAACACAGCGACTGCTGATCTGATCGTTCTGACGACGACGGCTAGCTTTCTGCCCGTGAATCACCGTATATTTCGAGTTCCAGACTGTATACTTATGTGCGTTTAGTTGATTTTATAAATTTTATAAAAGATGTTATAAGCTACGAGCTATAAAGATATAGAAAGAACTATAGAGTTACATAGAGTTATTTTATTGAAGTAGCCGTGGATGTACGGTAGAACAATTTCATAAAGCTTAATAACAAGAAACAACAATTCCATACATTAATTAATAACGAATATAATAAAATTGCACATGCTAACAAATGGATCGGATAACATAAATCATAAAGTTGTAAAATACTACTAAAGTTAAAAAAACTGTTTTCATTAGATATTCCTTTGATTCAATTTTCAACAAGCGAAAAGCTGATCCAAATGAACCTAAATTCGCTGCAATCAGTGCACGCACGGCAGCGCCGGGAGATCGACGGTATTCGTCAGAAGCTAAATCGAGCTGAACCGGCAAATCGGCGACGACCCGATCGAACTGGCGTCCTCTCGTTTTCTTGATCGTGCCGTGTAGTAATACTACTACTAATTAACACCAAGCAACGCGAGAACATTTCAAGCACTGCATTGGTAGCCAAGCGCACGTACGTGGTAGAGTATTATTGAGCGCGCAGGCATTGCACTGTCAGGACTTGATTAGTATGGTTGCTTTTGGCTTCTGTCAACCGATGCACTCGTGCTGCAAGTCTGCAACAAGTTGGATCGATGCTGAGACGATGAACTGCTGCTGCATTTACTTCAGATTTCAGATAAAAAGGTCATCGGCAATGCAAGAGGCCAATAATAGCATGATCGAATATGATAGTATTAACTCCTCGGCGATAATTGAGCATACACTACTGCAATATAATATCCCCACAAGTCTGCACTACCATGTAAACACCTTCTACTCCAGCTCAAAGTTAAAAATATATCACATCTAGTACTGATTTAACTATTATTAACTAATTATTTAAAAAAATTAAAAATTTTCAATCGATTTTATATCAATTTTCATAGCAATAATAAGTTTCCTTCACCTAGACAGTAACAGTATCGTAATAATAGAGTTGTGATGTGCACAGAGTGCCGTAGTTGAAATTGTCGTGGTTCTGAACATCCAAAGCATCAGTAATTACTTAGCGGCAATAATTCACTGCACATTTATGTTGGATGTTATTTCCATTCGATAGCAGATAACCATTTGCGTCATTGTAGATATGATTGTCGTCCATGCAATCATACAGCACTAGCAGCAAGAGAAAAAGCTACCACTGAGAACCTTCAAAAGAAGCAATGGCCACTCTTAATATCTTATTTTAAGCTCATGTTGCACTATCCTGTTTCAAAACTCAAAAGGATCCTGTGAGTTTCATCATAAACATTCCATTCCTCCGTCAACCTGGAAACTCCTACAGTGTCGATCAATCTATTGTTCTACTGAACTTCAGAGACCCAGACACTGCCAGGTGGGGGGGGGCACCCAAAATTCCCATGAGTCCATGTTCTGTTGCATCAAACCATGTGGCTCTGACTCATCACTTCTCCCTGTTTGAAGCACACGACACCGGCCAAAAAAATCATCGCAAGAGCAGAAGAAAAGTTGCTGGTTTTCATGTGGCTGAGAGCCTGAGACGTCTTCAGGTCAAACCCCTCCACTTCGCTTAAGGTACGTTTAGTTTAAGTACGTCTTGAAACAGGGGATAGGATGATCGTATGTTTTGTTTCATAAATGTGGTAGGATGACCTTTCTATTTTTCTATAGAGATAGAATAAGTCATGTTTGTATACATATTTCATTAAGTACATGACAGTGCTTGGTCCGTGCTCTATCCGACGACCGTCGCTCGAGCTCAGCCACCATCAACTGAGCTCATCCGCCGTCACTGCTCGACTCATTCCGTTGTTGCCAGAGCACGTCCTATCACCGTTCAAGCTATATCGTCATCTTTAGACAAACTTATTCTAGATCCGAGAGAAATATTCTTTATCAGAACCATCTCATTATAATTTAGATCCGAGAGAACTATTACCCATGGAATAGAGTGTAGACACATCTAATAACAAATAACAATGAGAAACAAAATAAATCAAAGTATAATTTAGATTAACAAATAGCCCACTACTACCGTTCTACGTAAACCTGTTCGAGCACTTGGATGGCCGGGCCTTGGTGCGCCTGTGCCTGCGACTGTTCTCTCAGTGCGTTCTATCCGAAGCAACTCCAAAGTTTCTAAACGCAGAAACCTAAACGGCACCGACCCCGCAGCAGATTGATTCGGATTTCAGAAGACGCAACAGCTGCTCTCCGTTCACCAGCAAAGCACACAGCCTCGTGTGAGATTCAGCATGACACGTGTGTCCCGCACGGGGTAGGGCGTCTCTGTCAGGCTCAGAGCTGGCTGTTCGCTTTTGGTTTTATTAGGTAAAGCCTTCCTGTATTGCCTTGCAGGACCAAGCTAAGGTTTGCATTTCCAGTTGACACCTTAGGGTTAGTGTTAATTGCAGTTTAATCCTGAAGATATAATTGCCTCGGAACTTGCTCGATATTCTCGGTGGACACCCGTAATTCCAGCGCACATTAATATTTTTTTAAAGTAAATGGAAAGCACTAGCTTCGAAAGTTAATGATTTTTAATCAGATTTCTGCACTTAATCAGCATATATTTATTCCGAAAGCTATCGCATTCGAATTTCCAAAAGGGAATATGCTGCTCCCCCCCATGTTTTAGAAATTGTATTTCAAACATTCCACGGGATTTGATACAGAACTCGCTGAAACTTTGACCAATTAGCGAATAGCAAACTTCGCACAACTGCACAAGAGATCTCAGGGAGGAAAGTGCTGTTTCATGCAACCGAAATCATGCGGTACAAAACTGTTTCGCATATATTTTACATTTTACTTTTTAGATAAAATTTAATAGATTTATGATAACAGTAAAAACCATAATGTATTTTATTAATAACAAACTAGTATTATGAGGTGATATTAAAAATATTAAAAAATAAAACTTCTTAATTTATGAATTATTCTCTCTGTCATAAAAATACTCCATTTCAGTCCTTTCAATTTTATTTCAAAAAACTTTATTTCTATCTACTTATAAATTATGGGTTAACAAATAAAAAAAATATTATTCGTTCAATACCTCGTACCTATCTCTCATGTATTACTTCATAATATTTATTTTTTATTAATAGGTGTCTCTCACAGTTAATTTACCAAATTTGAGAAAAACAGAGTTTTTTAGATAAAGAGAGTAGAAATAAAACATTTTTATAAAAAAAATAAATTGATCAGTCGGAATTGAGATGGGAGTACATATATAACAGCGCCTGCAACTGCAAGACGGCAGCAAGGCATTGCAGATCGTTTTTGACCCTAAATCCATTGCCTCAAAAACCAGCAAGCAAAATTAGGACTGGTTTCTGTCGGTGTGTAATACTCCAAGAATCCGGGGGCCCATCGGCAAAAATCCGCCTCCCCCACAGAAGAGCACCTA
Source organism: Zizania latifolia (assembly GCA_000418225.1). NCBI lineage: Eukaryota > Viridiplantae > Streptophyta > Magnoliopsida > Poales > Poaceae > Zizania > Zizania latifolia. The sequence goes on from KE371917.1 coordinate 207,320, forward strand.
ACCTTCCGCGGGGGCTATAAAACGGGCTCTTCCACCTCCTGCTCTTCTCTTCTCGCCGCTCTATTTTTTTCATCCTATCGATTTTGCAATTTAGCCCTTCAGGAAGCTCGGATTTCGTGTCCGGTCCCTTGGCTCGATCCTGCGAGTGCTAGCTTCGATCGAGCGCGCCGCCCGCTGTAAGCTCCCTCCTTGGCCTGTTGTTGTAGCGGGCGCGATTCTGCGCTCGATTTCGTTTCTTCCGGCGCAAGTTTGGTGTTTTTTGGTCTAGATTTGCCTTGTGGCCGGCCGTCTTGGTGTTTCTCGCGTGTTTCGGCTCTGGCTGGATCGATTTGTGGCTGGATTTGCTTGTTCCTGGCTAAGAAGCTTGGATCTTTGCGCTCAAGCAGGCAAGCTTTAGCATTAGAAACCCTCAGATTGGGGATTTCCTGCCGGAGGAAGCTTTTCAGAGGAGCTGCCTTTGGGAGGAACTCTTCCAGTTCTGAGGGTTTCAGTGTACGCCGGGCTTGAGAAACAGCCGGGAAATCTCGTTTTTCTCGTGGGTTCTGGTAGATTTCGTGTAGCTGAGAGCAAAGTTTGGAAACTTTTGGTGGTCAAGTCTGGCGGTGGAAGCCCTCAGGCCGGAGATTTCCTCCCTGCGACGCCCAAAGGAGCGGACCGCCTTTGGAAGGAATTTCTTGCCATCCCAAAGGTTTCCACTTCCTCTCTTGGCCAAGTTAAAATTTTGCGCTGTTTTTCCTTGCCGTGCTGTGACAAATATGGGTTGCTGATCAAGTCTTGTATTGTGAAAATGTTAGGTTGGGGATTTCCTTCCACCCAGGAAGCCAAGCAAGTGCTGCCTTCGGGAGGAACTCTTCCAGTTCTCCAGGTTTGCGCGTAGTGTTGCGGCTATATAAGTGGGCATTCTGCATCCGTGGGATACAACTGTTTCGAGACTGAGAACTTTGGATTTGATTTGCATAAGGAGTTCTTGGAATGGGAAATCAGTGCCAGAACGGTACTCTTGGGAGTGATTACCACAATCGTCTCCCAAGGGAGCATGCTGTATCTAGGTACGGCGATGGGTACTTTGAGGAGGATAGCTACTTGGACCTGAAGAAGTTTGACAGGAGTTGGCCTGAGGAGAACACCTTTAAGCCTACTGCTGCTGGTATTCTAAGGCGGGGGTTGGATCCTACATCTATCTGTGTCCTTGGGCGGGAGACAGCGGACCTAAGGAAGCATTATATCCTTGGTCGGATGCTTGGCCAGGGCCAGTTTGGCACAACTTACATATGTACTGAGATCAATACAGGGTGTGAGTATGCATGCAAGACCATCCCAAAGCGCAAGCTCATCACCAAGGAGGATGTTGAAGACGTTCGCCGAGAGATCCAGATAATGCACCATTTGTCGGGCCACAAGAATGTTGTTGCAATCAAGGATGTCTATGAGGATGCGCAAGCGGTGCACATTGTGATGGAGCTCTGCGCTGGTGGGGAGCTATTTGACAGAATTCAGGAGAAGGGGCATTACAGTGAGCGGAAGGCTGCAGAGCTTATAAGGATTATTGTCAGCATTGTAGCTATGTGCCATTCACTTGGGGTGATGCACCGTGATCTTAAGCCAGAAAATTTCCTCCTTTTGGATAAAGATGATGACTTGTCAATCAAGGCAATCGATTTTGGTCTATCTGTGTTCTTCAAACCAGGTATATGTCAAATTATGATGCATGCATAGCGATTTATTTTAAAAGGGCATCGGATCAATGGATAATGTATATATGTCTACTTTGCTTCATATTTGTGGATAAAGTTGTATGCCCCAGATCATCATCACTATATTCTGTTGTTTATCTGTCGTAATCTTTATTTAATTTTGGTGTTTTACAATTTTCAGGCCAGGTTTTCACTGAGCTTGTTGGGAGCCCATATTATGTTGCACCTGAGGTACTACACAAACGTTATGGACCAGAATCTGATGTGTGGTCAGCTGGAGTGATACTTTACGTATTGCTGAGTGGGGTGCCGCCATTTTGGGCAGGTAACTTATCTAAAATCGCAGGTGTTCAATTTGAATCAATGTCTTTCTGTAATTGCAAAAATGATCATACCTATCTTTTTCCAGAGACACAACAAGGAATATTTGATGCAGTTCTGATGGGTCACATTGATTTTGCATCTGATCCATGGCCAAAGATATCCAACAGTGCCAAGGATCTTATAAGAAAGATGCTCAATCATTGTCCTTCAGAGCGTTTGAAGGCCCATGAAGTGCTACGTAAGTATATTTGAACTATCTCTTCACTTAATTTAGCTGTGCTTTTGTTTTGTTGCCTATTTGTATAGCTGAGTAGCACCGCATTTTGTTAATAACATAATTTTAAGAACCATGAACATTTTTGGTTTGTTGACTGGTTTATTTGTTAATGCCAGGACATCCTTGGATATGTGAAAATGGAGTGGCCACTGATCATGCTCTGGATCCCAGTGTTATCTCTCGGCTCAAACAATTCTCTGCAATGAACAAGTTAAAGAAGTTGGCTTTGAGAGTGAGTGCTTCATCCACTTGTATGCTTCCATATTTCTGCTATAGCATTTGCTGTTATATCATCATAATCAAGCATCATCCCTGATTGGCCTTCATTAGAGTCTCTCCATATGTAATGCCATTCTTCTTTGGATCCTTATCATAGTAAAATAAGTTCAAATTTTGGTAAGCATATCAACTTCGAGGAACTGCTCTAGATTGATCATCTGATTTTATTGCAACAGAAAGAACAAGTTTTTAGGTCTTGATATTCAATTATATGGGATGAACACTAACATGTTGCAATTTTCATCGCATGTCCTACATGCCATAGCTATCTATTTATCGTCCATATTGCATTTCTTTTTTTCCTGACAATTTACATACTTATAGGTGATAGCTGAGCGTCTTTCAGAGGAGGAGATCGCTGGGTTAAGAGAAATGTTCAAGGCAGTGGACACAAAGAACAGAGGTGTAATCACTTTTG
>KE371917.1:221156-236772 GCA_000418225.1 Zizania latifolia
TACCATATGTGCCATATTCTGAAATGCCTTTTTTGGAGTGGCAAATATACTAAAATACCACATTTGAGAACAACAAGATTGACAATGGGACAACCTTTAGGCCATGTTTGGCATGACTCTAACTCCAGCTTCAAGATGGAGCTAGCAATTCCTAACTCCAAAAATTCTGAGTTGGAGATGTGAATAAACTTGAATATTTAAGTAAGTCATTTTAATCATCTACTAAATAAAAAAATAGAATTCTAGCTCCAACTTTAATTTTTTGGAGCTACAAATTTCCAGCTCCAACTTAAAGCTGAAGTTATAGGCATGCCAAACAGAGCCTTAGTTTTCCCTCTGTTGTGCCAATACTTTTAGATGTTATGATTTGTGCCTTTATATGTTTATTTATATAATTGTGGCAAATCAAGGCATGACAAAATAAATGCATGATATTGCAGTTTGTTCCAGCAGCATGTGTATTTGGAGCATCCAAAGTCAACTGGCAGAATGTGCTTTCTCATTCCAAGTACATCACTGACTCCTACATAAAAATAGTCCTAGAGGTTCATTCAGTGGATATCTTCATAATATGTTGTGTGTTTCCGCACATCAGTTACTGCAGACCAACTAATGCAGTGGACTACATGATATCTGCACCTGCTCATGGAGCTGTAATAGGAGCATGGCTTGGTGCTTGGCCTATGCCCCTCGACTGGGAAAGAACTTGGCAGGTAAAAGTACTCGTGAATCTCATACTGTCTGCTGTCAACAGCCTAGGCATGGCCGCATGGAAAGTTGAAATCATAAATGAAAGGTTCATGCACACTAGCTAACATAATTACATAAATACTTAAGCCGTAGCTCATGAACTGTTTTTTGAGGGCTGACATGAACTGTCATTTCTTTTAAACTACTCAATACTATCACTTCTGGTATCTGATAATTTCAAATTACTCATCATGCATCTGATTTCAGTGAATTATCAACATTCTTGCATGTTCTATATCTGAAATGTTTGTGCATGTTCACCAGCTAACTTAGCAGCTTAAATAACACTAGTCATGAACTTTTCGGAGCTGACATGGTTTTTTTGTAGCTAGCCTCATGTTCTGTGCTTCTGTTGCTTTTGGAGCTACTCACTATTATGTCCTCTTTCACTGAAATAGTCTCACGTTTCTCATCGTGCATCTTACTCTCAGTGAATTATAGTGGCACAGGGCTGATAATTTTCCTTTGCACCTGGTTTATCTCGTTACCCGCATCTCCCTTTTGCCACTTACCGTTGTTTTATCATGGTCTTTTCATAGGAATGGCCAATCTGTGTTACCTACGGTTCTGTTGCTGGGTATTTGATTGGAATGGCAATCTCCCTGCTCCTGATAGTTGTTACACGCAAGAGAAGAGATCGTGCCAAAGCTGACTAGCCTATGGATGACAACGCCCTTCGTTTTCTGGTCATCAATTGTTTTTCCAGATGGTGTACAAGTTTTTTTCTTTCTTGTTGTGGGCCCAGTATGTATTGATTAGCTTTCTTGTTCATTGTCAGCATTGATGCCTTTCAACTTTCAAGTTTCAAACTTTTAATAGGACGTCCAGGTTGGAACCTTTTGCAGTTACATATTGTTATTTTTCTTGAATTAAGAGGAAAGAGGATGGAGATTAAGGTGTCGCCGAATGACGCTTGCATGTTTCCTTCCGAAAAAAATGTTTCTACAAACCTAGCTATCTTTATTTTTTTAATAAATCAGAGGTACTTATCTACTTCGGTCTCTTGTGATATAAATTTTATAAATTAGTGGTGAGAGTAAAAAGATTAAAGTGTCCTTATTGATGAGAAAATAATATTACAAAGTAACAGATAAGAGGTATTAAAGTAATAAAATTTATTAATTTGTGAACCGGTAAGGAACTATCACTTCTGTTTGTTACCAACTTTAGTTTCTAGATAAAGTTAATAAATAAGTAGTAAGAAACTGTTACTTGTGTAGTTACTTTTCAGATAAAACTAATAAATTAGTAGTGAGAGTAAAATATTAAATTGTAAGTGATAGTAAGGAATATGTAAGTGTATTGAATGAATAAAATATCTTGATTTACAAACTGAGAGTAGATAATGAGGTAAAAAAATCTTTTTTAACACATTTAAAGAGCTAAAAATATTTTTTTTAGAAGGAGAGAATATAAATGGCTAATGGCTAACGGATCGATCAATTATACTCTTATATAGCACAGTATCAGTACAGACACCCGTCCCGTCACCGTTGCGCGAAGGAAAAATCGGAGTCGGCGATGTCGACTTGGATGGCCGACGATGACGCCGCCCTCCTCCTGTCCGGGTCTAGCCTGTGAAACGCATGCATCTGCACCACTGGCGCCACCGGCAACGGGTGAATGTCCCTGGCCTCCTCCCCGAACCCCGGCGACGCCGGCGGCGCGCTCGACAGATCGTCCGACCTCCCCACGTGGTTGTGCAGCAGGTGCACCGGCGACGAGCCGCGGCTCGGCGGCGGCGACTGCCCCCTGTTCGGCGTCGTGTCGCCGCTCATCTGCGCCAGGAACTCATCCTCCTCCCGGAGCTTCTTCTTCTCCCTCGCCGTCTTCCGCCAGTTCATCAGTGCCTTCACCGTCTGCTCCTCGAAGATGGTCTTCTTCATGTTTGACCCCATCTGCAACCCACACAAAAAAGTTTAGTTCTATATTATAATTTGTTTGACTTTTTTATATATCAAACATTTTTAAATTTTGATCAATTTTATTAAAAAAAGACCAACAGATACAATATAAAATTAGTTTTATTAAATTTATTGAAAAATGTCTTAACAATGTATTTTTTATATAATAGGTGTTAAATCAAAATTAGAGAATCCATATATTTCCAAGAACGTATACAAGAGATCTTATGAATGGTTTCACCTGTGTGACGAGTGCGTAGAGCGGGAAGGTTCTGTAGCTGCAGATGACCTGAGTGATTATCCCAGCTGCGACTTTGGTGATGCTCAGGGCCAAGTTGTCATGGTAGCAGCTCTTCAGGCCAGGGGTCGCCTGTCAGACAAAACAACCAAAACCAAGTTTGTCATTCAGTCGTGGCTCATCACTGACTGCACAACACATGACAGCTGATGCCAATAATCACGTCACATACCACCGTCCATACGAAGTGCGCCATCTGAAATGCGTTCTGGTGATCCCATCGATTGGCAGCCACAAAAACGACGCAATTGTTAGCAAGAAACCCTATCCTCCTTGTAAGAGATGTAGTTGTACAGTAAGGTTGGCTACACATGTACCTGGAACAGTGTCAAGTGTATGAAGAACAGGACCCAGTCAGGACGGCTAAACCAGAAGTATTTGTTGCTGGGTTCAACGACTGGTGCCCCCTTGATCACAGTTGCTCTGTCCTGTATCTCTTGGGCCATCTCCATGATAACCATCTCTAGCTTGGTACCAACCAACAAGACGATCTGGGACAATGCCATGCATGCTTATTATATGCTTATTTTAATGTTGATTGCTGCAGTGGACAAGGAAGTTCAGACTTACGACGAGTGGAACAAAAGAGATCCAGACGAGAGTGCCGAGCCCTATGGACAGAAAGAGTTGGGAAAAAAACGATGGTGATTACATGAGCAGAGCAAGTTGGCAAGAGAAAACAGAGGACGGGATAAGATGATGAGTAATACCTTGGATATCGAGGAAGAGTACAAGGATTGCAACGAACCAAAGCGGGAGGCTGCAAAACGAGCCAAATGTGTCAAGATCAAAGGACAAATATAACGACGTTGAAGAGCAGATTCAACGTACACGTAATTGGAGATTTGACTTTCTTTTAACAAAAAGACAAATGGAGTATTATAGTAGAGAGTAGAGACTAGAGAGAAAGAGAGCCAGAGGTATGAACCTGATGCTAACGACAACTTTGAAGTCATCCTCTAATGATCTTTTGATGTATTTGTGGAAGTCGAACTTGCTGTTTTGCGAGAGATGCGCCTGCAAATTTAAGAAGGAAATCCATTAGCGCAACCTCCAAAAGCTTGGCCTTCTGAAACAATGGCGAGTGGGTCAGGATTAGTACATTGATGAAGCCTTGCCGCATGGTCAGGTAGTCCACCTTGGTGACTGACCCAAAGAACTGTCTGAAGAATGCCACCTAACAGCAAACATTATTGCATGATTTTTTTAGTACGAAGAAATCAGAAATGAATATCAGCAACTAGGCTGCTGCATGCAAGAATTATAAAATAGGAGCCATATGCATGCATGCGCTGTAGCGATCAGTTCAGTTCCATCAGGTGCAAGAACTCACAATCCATCTGAGACCAGGGGTGCTCGAGTATCCCAGATGGCGCTTCACGAACGATGTCTGGTGCGTGAACCTGAATCGTGAAGGATCTGCAAGGATGCTAACTATCAGCTTTAATTCGCTCTCGTCTTTCAAGTCTTGAGCTAGTAGAGCAGGTAGATGAGCCTTACCGTTTGCGAACTGATACTCCAGCGAGTTGGTCTCTGATTCCCATTTCTTCCATTTCTTCATCTGCACCAAGGAACAATATGTTTAGGAGCAAATCACTTTGCTAGAACTGAAAACATACATGTTTCTGACAGAGTGACAGGCACTTAGCAGCCACTCACTTTCAGACGTCCTAAAGCCACGGTGATGACGCAGTAAGTAACATGGAACACCGCGAGCACGAAGATGAATATGTGCAGCTGGTGCATGCCGCCTACCGACATGAGCGCCACCTTGTCCTGCAAAACCAAGAAAAGTTGTTCTCAATCTGTTTCTCCCAGCTATCCGGAAAAGAGCACAGTTACGGTATATTGTACTGATACTATTGTAAGATTGTGACGATGTAGGCAGCGTTGCTCACAGGATATTTGGCGCAGTAGTCCTCGGCGCCGCCGCCGGCCAAGGACCGGCGATGGCTCTCTTCTTCTCCGGGGTACCAGAGTAGCCTCCGGCGATTGCCCTTGCCACTGACGGCCTCCTCGCCTGCCTTGCACGGCAGCATGATTTCGGCAGCCGACTTTGGGATGCATATCTTGGAGATGGGCGTTTGCGCCACAGTGAGGAGCAGGGATATGAAACCCAACAGCATCAACTCTGCAAGTCGTAAGAGCAAAAAGAAAAAATAAAATGAATCTGACTCGATCTACGTGCTGTGATGAACTGGTACTGTTTTTTGTGTCCGAATTATACGCTTAAATTTGTTGAATTTTTGAGAAAAAAAACGGACCTGCTTTGATCTTCTCGAGCGCCTCGCCCAAGGCCTTCTTGTGCCGGTGATGAAACCACTGCAAGCAACAGGATGTTGTCGCGTGAATCAAACTCGCCGGTTTATCGAGACAAAAATAAATACAGAAACGATCGAAATGCAAAGCTAGCTAGCTGTTGGTGGCGATCGTACATGTCCGAGCCTGTGGAGTCCGTGCTCCATGGCGACGGAGACGAGCACGATGACGGCGCAGACGACGGCCACCGCCCACGTCGGCGTCTCCGGCAACCCCGGCCCGCCCGCCGGCCCTGCCATCTCCCGATCGAACCCTTCTTCCAACCGCCAACGGCAACCTCTTCGATCTCAACTGCTGTGCGCCCGGTGCACGCGCACGCACGTAGCGGCGGCGAGAGGTGTCCTACTGTGGTTGGGTGAGGTGAGGTGAGCGCTCTGCCGCCTCTGCTGCTCTAGCTAGGCAGGTGCGCCGGCGTTTTTATCAGCGCTGGCGCGGCGAGGTGGGGCGCGGCGGCTGCGTCAAAGCGCGTGCCAGTCGACGGTGAGGGCAGCGCAGGGGGCAGCGGGACTACGTCGGAAATGGTGCTTCCTATCGGGGTGGGAGCTAGGCTACTGCGACACTGCGTGCTGGTGCACACGCATGCCACGTTCTAGTTTCGTGCTCGCCCGGCGCACACACTTGTAAAAGACGTGAAAACCGGTCTCTCTCGCAAACCCAGTGAAAACTTATAAAAGACGATGGTTTTTGGTCAAATTGTTTGAAAATCGGTTCAAACTGATTGGCTTTCACAAATTGATTCCTAGCGGAAGTGAAAAATGGCCTCTAGGTTTGCCGAAAACCAAGCGAAAACTGGTAAAAGCCGGTGACTTTCAGTCCACTCATATGAAAATTGGCTAAAACTAATCGATTTTCACAAATTGATCCCTAGCGAACGAGAAAACTGGTATCTCGGTTTGCCAAAAACCAAGTGAAAACTGGTAAAAGCTGACCATTTTCGATCAGTTTTTGCAAATTGATCCCTAGCGGATGTGAAAACTAGTCTGTTCGTCTGCCAAAAACCAAACGAAAACTAGTAAAAGTCAATGATTTTCGGTCAACACATACGAAAACAACCAAAGCTGATCGATTTTCGCAAAGTAATCTCTATCGGTTTCACGGAATCTGTACAGTAGTGTACTGATGTGAATCCTGCCCCTACAATTCTCGGTTGCAATGGCAGCTAGCTAAGACGACAAAATATTAGCGACAGTGCCCGGCTTCACAGCCTCACAGCACAGGGCGTTTCCTACTTGTCCTTGCAGTTGCAGCCGCAATGGAAAGAGACAGGTTGACTTAACGGGTGGTTTAGTGGTTAGCCAGCAAGGTGTCCATAAATATTACTCATGTTCATTTACTACGATAATTAATACTAGTATTCCAAGAACTTGTCGATCCAACCGTGTGATCTTGGTACACAGACGACGCAGGCCGTTCCACAGTTTGTTTTTTTAACAAAATAGTTCCTCATCTTATTCGTATTGAAATTATATATAAGAATTAAGAAATTGATTGTATCATTCTGTTACCTTTTATTTATTTTATTGAGTTTTACTTAAATTTGAAAAAAATAAACGAGAAATTAATAAAATAGCGTTGACGCTGACAGCCTGACGCGTACATATAAAATACCTCCGTGCGGCCTGCATGCAGGCGCTGAACTCCACGTTGACCGGAAAAGTCGAACACTTCCTGTTCTGATTACGTGAAAAAAATAATATCAGACAAGTAAAACCCTAGAAACTAGCGAACTGGGGCCATTGGTACGGACCAAAGGACGCGAAGGACCATGTGCTGTTGACTCGCTGACTCCGTGACGACGATTAATCAATCAAGCATTCAAGCCAGACGTGTAGTAGAACAGTTCTCTGTTTGTGGACGAGAGCTAGATCGATCGATCGATCGACTTGGGCCGGGTCAAAGTGGGGACTAGTTTTCACTCATGAAGAACGGATCCGTCCGAGTTAAGTGAGCCAATTATCGATGGATCTCGTCGTGTTAGTTACTGTCAAACTGTGACAGGTGGTTCATGTCAATGATGTGGGTTTCACTCTACCCCACGTTCTGACGGAAAGGTCTGAACTTTTCTTCGTGTTGATGTCATCCTAATCGATTCTGTCTATTCAGTTAGTTCGCAATAGTAAATAGCATGAGAGCTACTAATCGTGAAATTAAAAGTGTGGGGTGCTCTGTTCATCAAAGCACGGAGATATTTGGTGCTGTTGATCGAGGTGTTCTGGGTCAACCGGGTTCTTGTCAGATACTACTGGCTACTGTGCATCGCTTTCTTCTCTGCACTATCTAGTTTTAGACGGACCATCACCTCGATTTCGTGTAGCTCTCATATTTTCTTAGTCTTATCCTGCCGTTGAATCTTCGCAGATGGCGTGCTGGTTCTTCAATATGAAAGTTGGTTGTGCTATTAAATTAGCGGTATCGACTTGACGCCTATTGTGATAACGAAATATCTTAGAATGCATGGGATAAAGCCGAGTAATTTGGGCTAAATGGGCTTGAAAATCCAAACCCGTCAATCTCATGGTCCAGATGAGCCATATGACCAATTGCATGATGGAAATGCCAGCCATTTGACCAATTGCATGATGGAAATGCCAGCCATATGACCAATTGCGTCTCTCTGTTTCATCCAGTTGGCAGGTATTGTGTCGCATTGTCGACAACTCTGCATCGAGCACACATGGAAGCTTCTGATGGCTGACAGGCAGGGCCTCCATGTTTTGTCCCTCATGGCGGTTGTTTACCTAAAGCGGTTGCACTGCAAGAGGAGCTCGTGTCTTCCTTCCAGTTCTCTCCAGGAGCTGCATGCATTTCTTGCTTGCGTTTGTTCATCTTCAGGAGCTGCATACAGCTCCAATTCCTGCACATACACTGACGGGTAAATTTTTTGTCTTCGTACCCTTTTTCACTAAACTTGCTTTATGTTGTTATTCTGCATTCTGGATCCCTTTCAAGAAACCCGAAAAGAGAATCTGAATGCCTGTTGCATGTTTCTGTCAGGTAAATTTTGAGGGCAGCAAGATGAGATTCTGGTCTCTGCCCATCGTCGCATGGATGACAGTTCTGCAGGTTCTTTTTGTAGGCCTGGTCGGAGCTTTTCTTGCTTCAAGATGTTTCAACATTCTATCATCTGACGCTCGGAGGAACATCAACAAGGCTAATAAACTGCACAACCTTGATTAGTTAGAGAATGGAATGTACTGATAATGTTCTCTTGCAGGTTGTTTACATTGTCTTCGGTACATACATAATGAACTTGAACTTGTAGTAATCTAAGCTCAATTAAAATCTGGAACATTGGTTTTCAGGTATACAGTAAATCTGGAACATTGGTTTTCAGGTATACAGTAAATCTGGAACATTGGTTTTCAGGTATACAGTAAAACAGAGAAGTATTGCAGACCAGCTCTCTTTAAAGCTACAAAATGATTTGGCTCTAGTCTGAACTCTGAAGAGATTCCATACGCTGATTACACCACACTCTGCCGGTCTGCTCATGTGGCTAATGTTACATGTCATCAATCACCATTTCTGAATTAAAGAATTGACACGGCCACTACGATGTGGGAAAGCGATAAACAATAATTTTACAGTTCACCAGCACACTTTCATATGAGGGTGAGTTGCAATTTTGGGCGGTGAGGCTGGGGCTCAACCACCTCCATATGAATCATAACAGTCTGCAGGACAGCATAGCTAACGCTTGTCCCGGGCTTGGTTACCCTCTGGTGCACCTCATCCACTACCCAATCAACCCCTTTGTCTCCCTTTGGAGTAAGGTAGATGGGCCCTTCTATGCCAAACCTGTTTTTTAAGAAGGAATAAACGATGAAAAGGAATGCACTTGGAATGAATACTGTGCTACATAGATTGCAAAAGACGTTGAGATGTAAGGGAGGAATTCGATAAAAATTAGAACTCTCATTGAGAACAAGAAAATACACAGCACAAGTAAAATGCCCAGCAGCATCTCAATGCTATCACATATTAGAAAAAACCAGAACAGTAAATAAATCAGTTTGAAGAAGGGCTATACTTTGGGACGAAGACAATGAAACCATTTGCCTTGATCTTTACAATTCTAGCTTCAGTGTCAGTTGGCCTGCACAGTAAGGGTTGCAGTCATGATTTTTACCTGATATATGCTGCTGGCCTTTCACAGTTATACCATTGGAAATAAATATGTACCTTGTCCTGAAATATATGAGGGTGTGAAGCTCAACTGATGCTCTGCTTGCCATCTGGGCATTCCGATGTCTATAATTCAAGTCTGACATCATCGAAATATCAGTACCAAGTAGCAAAACATAGAAAGATGTACTTCACTACTTCAGAGTGCATTTATTTTCTTACTGTCAGCTATGCCCGTAAGTTGTGGACCATCTTGAAATAGGGGTGGAAGTTTGGCAATATCTAGGGCAGCAGCTAACAACCTATGAACAATAACATCTGCAACACAAGAATATTATTAGTTCTTCAAATTGGTTCTTACATCTTGGAACTGCATAATTAAAACATATGGGTTATTTTGTAGCCAATCCAAGGAAAATGCCATATTTTTGGACATGATGTTATTTCATGCATTTGAATGTCTATAACCACATTGAGTTACAACATTCACTTTATGTAAAAGGTTCATGCAGAAAAATATAAACCCCCCACTAAGCTAATTAGTTCAGAGACAGGACAGAGAAACAACCGTAAGGCCAATTCAAATAAAATCTTGAAGCATAGGATTATCTAACAATGATAGGAATCTAACCTGCATATCTGCGAATAGGAGAGGTGAAATGGGTGTAAAGAGAAGCAGCAAGTCCATAATGGTAATACTCAGAAAAGGTCAAATCTCCACTGCAGAAATAAACTGCCTGTGTATTGCAACACGGAAAGTTATGGGCACAGTTGCTATGAGCATGATCAAATAAGGGGAACTTCAATGCAGCTATCTTACCTGGGTCATGCATCTAGTTGCCAAAATCCTGATAAGCTTGTTGAAGTATGGGTCATCATTCTGCAAGCCATGCAGTAAGAAGGATTTAGTATGCAGCACCAAACATATATTACTGTTATGTTCTTGAGGGAGATGGCGCAGGGCATAGTGGTGGTGGAAAAGGGGTTGCAGACCAGGGCCCCAACAGTGTTGAGATGCCGTGGCATGAGTAACACCGGTGGCGCAGAGAAGACAGAGGGAGAGTTTTAAACTTTTAATTGCTTGATTGCGAAGAACAGAGATAAGCCCCTCTTATGTACAGCTGCCTAACGAACTCAGGTGAGATAAATATCAAATCTAATAAGTAATAACACAATAACTATGTGTTGTTGCCATCCTTAGCTGGTGCTGCCTCCTTTTCACACATCTTGGCTAATTGGCACCAGTATAGCCCCACTATAATAATTACCCTAGTGCACTATAAAGCGGCACTCCATAGGCCACAGAGTAAAATATTACAGCCCATCTCACCTTTGCATTATCAAGTGATTCAGCTAATGCTTTTGAGGATGACACATCCAGATTTAGCCCCACAGAAGAGGTAGTACGGAGTAATGGCTCAAGCATCTCCTTTGTTGGGCTAGGATGGCGCCTGATTAAATAAATAACAAATTGGTAAAGTAAAAATAGTAAATAAATAAAATAATATAGCAGCTACTAATTCACATTACATGATTTAGAATGCATTGCATAGTGCACACATCAAAAGTCAAAACATAAAAATAGCAGTCTGCCAGTCACTGATAAATTCTGAAACAATTAGTTGGCCAAGGATATTGTATTTAAAGTTTATTTGCATGGTAACATAAAAGATGAACAGTGTTACATGAGTTTTTCACACCTGACAAACTATAGTCATATCATCTGGTCTTTAGTGTACTGAACTAAGGGCAGCTTTGCATACCAAATGTTAGTATTGGTAATCAAGTACATGAACAATCGTATCCCAGCAACATGGTTAGAATCTGAAGATTATGAAGGCATCATGTGCATGTCAAGCAGAAACACTGAGAAGCATAAGATATTAATTACAATACCACCATGTAAAGTAGTAGTCAAGCTCTTATAATTATAAATAATTTATAAGTTGTGATTCTGTGATACAATCCTAGTATCCCAAACCCATGAATATGAAAACGATCCAACTAGGACTCAGATACTAAAAAGCATGTAGTAAGAAGCAGGTGAGGGTGAGCTCTCTCTCTCTCTCTCTCTCTCTCTCTCTCTCTCTCTCTCTCTCTCACACACACACACACACACACACACACACAGAGGAGAAATAATCTGTCATGAGAAGCATGGTAATTTTGGCATCCTATCTCCGATAACTTAACTCTCCTCTCTGTTGGTAATTGTGTGATTGACATCTACTTAGTTGTATAGGCTGGATGAGTAGGTAACAAGAATCAAAGTGTACCTCAGCAATGAACATAAGGGGAAGTGCTTCAAGATCTTCTCAGCGACAGAAATATTTGCAGCCAACATAAACTCTTCGATCATTTGATTTGCCTCACGAATTTGATAGATTCCTGTTGAACTTTTGAATAAGTACTTTATCTACATAAATTTGGACATTGAACACCAATCAAGTTTACTAATTGCATACCTATGTCAAGAGGATCGTGAGTTTCACTATCAATTTCGAATTTGACTTCAGCTGAAGCAAGTGTTAGAGCCCCTCTTTCACAACGTCGATGCCTCATGATCTGCATGAGCATTGGAAATGTAAGAGTAAAAAATATTTCGGTAGTCAATAGCAGTAGAAAAGAACATCTATAACAGCATGAGATGAGTTCAACACAAAAGCAAACCTTTGCTAATGAGTTTAAGTTCCGCAAGTCTACAGTTAGTGGATCAACCAAACGGCTGAAAATACAGGGGGAAAGGAACCAAGTTTATGATAATGATTTTGCCTGCAAGACTATCGAATTTTACTAAGTACTTTCAAGGTGAGAAGTTTGAAATAGCAGGCACCTGTCATCCATTCTAGCCTGAGCTTCCACATAAGACATTGCAGCACAAGATTTGATAACACTCTTTGTATATCTTGTGGATATGATATCAGCATGAGGTGTCATTTCCTGCAGACATGGTATTAAAAAATCAGCATAAATAAGCATCAAAAATCATAATACCATTGCATCAGAAATTACAGGCTTGCGCCATATTCACAATTGTAGGGTGTATAAATAGGATAGACAATTTAGAAGATTTCCCCAGCAGTGTCTTGGAGGTGGCTTTTCTTTGGGGAAAGACAAAAGCAGTTGTGGGGCAGCAAGCGTGACAGGAAATTAAATATTATCAAACAAAAGTGCAAAAGGTGTCTTTGTGGCCTAAATTACCATACAGCGGTCTAATTGAACTGAGTGAACTCAAAGCTGAAACAGAAAATATATGCACAAAATCATGCTTAAGTCTCAGATGAATATAATACGAGACCATCTAAGTTCATAAAGCTAGTATCAAGAGGTTGCTATGGACATGTGTTCCATATAACAACTGTTTAATAGAGCGCAAAAGCTAGCCGCCAGATCTAAATATCCTTACATGTCTGACAAGCTGACATTGCAACAAAATGTAGACTCACCCAAACGACAGAGAATGCCAATCTCTCGACATCAGCACGAAGAGAACAAACATCTGGAAACCAGCATTATTGAGAAGATGATTAATTAGTCCCTCAAGTGAGTACTTAAATTGAAATAGCAATACTCCACCTTAGTGGATTCAGTGTGCATGACATATAAGTAATATAGATACCTTCAGTTAGAGGCTTTGGAAGCATGTCAATACGCTGCCCAACAAGATATACAGAAGTGCCCCTTTGTGTGGCCTCCTCGTCAAGAGGAGTACCAGGATGAACAAAGTTAGTGACATCAGCAATATCTGGTCATCTCAAGTCAAGAATTGCAACCTCCACATCAACAACAATATAAAAGGTGCATGGAATTAAAAGTGAAAGAAACCTGAATGGCTGAATCATATAAATTTCATATCAATGACAGAAAGATTAGGTAAATTGGCTTGCACAAGGACACAAGGACTTTCAAGCATCACGAGTACCACATCGATACTCAATTATTCTACATCAGCAATGCCCAAGAGTACAGGCCAACCTTTAATAATGAAAATTAATTGACTAACTTAAACATATGTCCTTGATATTTAAAATTCCTAGAGTCGGTATTCTGGTTGAAAATGTGTAATGCATACTAAGATGTTCCATCTATTGAGCAAAAGAAAAAGTATTCTAAATTGGGTTTGCTCCGAGCAGAGACCAGATAGAATCAATACAAGCCTCCAGCATGGAAGTCACACTTTTCTTCTGATTAAATGATTAGTACCGATGCAGTTATGCTTATATGCTACAACGATTGAAGTTCAGAAATTCAAATTGCATGCTTTGCATACTTCCATTTGTAACTAAAGAGCCAAACTAAGGTGATGCTCAATCTAGGTAGATGGAACAGCATACTGGCAATCTAATGAAATGAAGCTATCATAAACTAGAAGATAGTGGACGGTTGAGTACTAACTCAAAGTGCAAGTGCCATTAAATGCACACTCCAAATTTGAATTGTGTAAGTAAAAAAATAAATTGATAAAGGATACGAACTCCAACTTCAAAATTCCCATTTGGGAGAGGCGTGCAATGTAGAGCATCATCGATATCCCTACAACCTAAACAGGAGTTGAATCGTAAGAGTTCAATCCAACTACAGAAATAGAAATAGAATGCATGAATCATGATTTACTTACCAGGTGGATCCACACTAAAGACTCTCACATGACGCAAGTCTTGTCTATTACGATTAGCAAGATCTTCAGGAGACAATGTCCATGGCAATGGTGGCAAACAAGCAAGGACTTGTGTAGAGAAAGGTCTTGTGTTGATATCATTCTCTATTAAGACAACCTGTTCCATGCATAAACATCACTTAGCAGTTAGCACATTAGCATCAGGGTGCATGTTCTTACATGCAAACCTTGATAAGTTTGTGACTGCATCACTGCAGCTCCTACATAGAAAAACTAAATTTTGCAACACAAAATGTTCAATGCATCTGTAAAGTTGAAGTAGTAAGACTTGCCTCTGTTTCAGTATCTTTGTCACCTATATCTCCTATAGTCCGTACATAGTGTCCTGATGGGTATCGAGACAAGACATCCCACAAATCAACTGCAACGATAATCCTTTTGTCCAGAAGATTGCCAAGCTGTCTAGTTTGAATTCGAATCTTTGGGATTCGTCGATCTTTAGACACAAACAGAGCATGAGCAATGCCTCCACTACCAGCAGGCATGGGCATTGGCTCCAAGGACCCACAATACCTGCAGTATACAGGACTTGTATAAAAAAGTGCATAACATAACAAAAGAAAAAATGCTCTAACTGGCCAAAAATTTAAGAAACGTATGATAAAATGGATAAACAACACATGCATGAAATGGCATAAAAGAAATATTTTCAAAATTATTAGGTACTCTAACAAACATAAATGTAAAAATGCACCCAAGTTATGGGTTATAACTTTCTTTTTTTAGCAATGTACAAATGATCACATATGTACACAACTTTTGTAGGTGCATATGTCATGTGCTATGTGCTAGGGCTGCCAGGCCCAGGCGTGAACAGTACCGCGTGGTACTGTTCACGTGAACAGTACCCGCGCGGCAGGCCAGCCTGCCCCCTAGGTTAGGGGGATTTGCTATCCTTAATTAGTTACTTGCCTTAGCTAAATAAGTCAGAATATATTAAGGATATCTCTCTTTAGTATTTCCTTCTATATGTCATTAGTCTCTACTCTCTATATATTAGATGTAAGCTCTTTGGGCAGAGGCAAGCAATAAGAAATCAATCTCCAATCTTTACCCCTGTTTCTCTAAATCTCCCCTGTTCTCCACCATAGCTCGGCAAGGGATCAACCCCGCGCCGGCCAGTTCCGCAACTACGAACTACGCAGTCGAGGACCTGCTACCCTAAGTGCCAACGCCCTTGACAGCATATAAGCATGCTGTAGAAACATGAATTTCTGAACAATTTATTTCTTGAAATGTAAAAATCATAATGTGTGCATACAAACTCAAGCCCATAAAGTTTACATTGGTCTAGCATATATGCAGACAAGATTACGCTGAGTTAGTCTCAGTGGCGGACCCAGGATTTTGATGATAGGGATACGAAGTTAAACATACTACAAACATAGAAAGCAACATAACGTCAAAAATAAACTCAATCAATAATAAACTAAAAACAGTGGCGGATCCAGGATTTTACCAATGGGCATGTCGCGTCGAAATCTCCATATGCAATTCGGTAAAAATATTTTTCTAATTAAGTAAATAATTATTAAATTTACA
>KE371917.1:257443-270039 GCA_000418225.1 Zizania latifolia
CGTCGTCGACGAGATTAGGCTGCCGCCGCCGCATCCCGTGTCCAACGCCAGCGACAGCGAGAGCGAGCAGCCGTCGTGCTCGCCGTCCGCCGACGGCAGCATGGGATTCGCACTTCCGGCGGCCGGTTCGAGCACTGTGCGGTACGGCAGGCGCGCGTCGGCTTGGCCTCCTGCGGTGCAGCTCGCCGGTGGCGCGACGCGGCGGGGACCACACGGGCCGACCTGCAAGGCAGATGTACTCTAGTTACTCATCAGCGATTAAAAGTACACGGTGTATACAGTCACGCGAACGCTCTCACAGTAAATTTTTTTCGTGCGACAAAAAGGGGAAAGGTAGGGCTATCCGGCTCGCCACTTCAAACTTTTGCCTTTTTGGTGTGATTGGATAGGACTGCTCAACCTGCTGACCAATCTCTCTATCTGCTATGCATGTTTACTCAGAGTCTGTTTTTAGACCTGTTATCACGATCCGGTTTTACTATTATCACTCTTGTTTAATGATCGTCGTATCCATGCATGATCTGGGTGCATGGCCTCATGCACGAACGTCCATACACACAGAGACACTTTGCAGGGGGGCTAGCTACTGAGACTGTGGATCAGTCACTGAGATGATCCATCCACCCATACGCTTTGTCCCTCTGATCTGATCGATCAGTGAGATATATCCATCGCTACATAGGAAAGAGAGATCTAGAGAGAGACTAGCTAGAAAGCATGCATGCAGTAAGAGTAGCAGCTAGGGACATATGGAGGGGTACCTGAAAAGGGTGGTGGTCATCGCAGCAGCAGGCAGGAGGAGGAGGCCCCGATGTCACCACGAAGCCCAAGAATTTGAGCTTGGAAGGAGCGGCGGCGGCGTGGTGTACTCCGCCATCGCCGCCTGCAGCGCAGGGCTCCACTGCTGCTGCACGCCGCGGCGTGGCCGGTTGCGCCATCTGCGTCGCCGTCCTCTTCGTCGTCGTGGTGGTGGTGGTGGTGGTCTGCGCGTGCACGTAGTAGCAGCACTGCCGCTGCAGGCTCCTCGACGGCGACCTGTACTCCCTCTCACAAATTCCTTGGCCTGGTCTGAGCCGCTGCAGCTGGCTCCTGGGGCTCCCGCTCGCGTCCTGCTCCCTCCCACGTCGCGTCTCCGTCTCAGACGTCGATGCAGCAGCCCTGCTAAACATCGGGTGCAATGCGCGTGCAGGTTCATCGATATTCATGGAGACCACAGACAAGGAAAAAAGGAATAGAAATGGGAACATGCGTGCGTGCGCATGCCTGTTTCGCACTGTCGTTCATGCATCTTCTCTCTTTACTAAAGCAATATCTATTTTTTTTTCATTACATAAAAGATGAATACTCACAGCACTACGCACGTGTATTATACCAGAGACGCGCGGACATGTATATGGGTACATTATTTGTACCACAAAAGTTTTTTACAAAAAATATATTATATATAATATGTGTGTTGTTTACTTGTATGAATATGCGGATGAAAAACTACTAGCCTTTCGAAAATACAAATTTAGCCTACTAAAAACTCATCTCACCACCTCCTCTATAATTATTATTCGTTCTATTGATACTTTAATGTTGATCTTATCACACTAAGTATTTTTTTATAGAACATTATCTCGTTAAGTCTACCAGTCAAGATTCATGCATGCATGAATCTTTGATGGTATCTCCGTTTAATTTCCATATCTATTTTTCATTTCAACCGATCACAACTATTTTTATTCAATTTTATCTTTCTCATTGATCTCTATAAAAAATTTCAAAAATACTTATATTACTGGACAGATATACTCCGTAGTAACTAGCTAGGAATATTTGATGGGATACCTCGAGATGCTAAAGGAGGGTCTAAAAATTGCTGTCATTATTCATGATGTGACTGATAAGCTCATAGATTGACAGAGAGCATAAGCTGATTAAATAAAAAGGCAGTGACCTTTTGAGTTGGAGGTGAAGCAGTGGCTCCTTTCTAGGCTTTGGGGAGGAGTGGCAGCTGCAGCAGGGGACATCACACTCATGATCACACTGCTGCATATCAGTCCAAGCTTCCACACCTCCTCCATATGCGCGCTCCTGATCCACCACCTGTTGCACCTGCATCCCTGATCACAAAATCGGCAAAAGAGGAATGGTTTTAGGCTTTTCTTTCCTCCTCTCATCGATTGGGCTATTAGCTGCATGCAGCATGACGAGTGACGTGAGAGACGAGTCTCAGTGCTCTAGGAGGATTTTTATATCATTAAATAGTAAGTTGCACGATATAATAATATATTAAATAAGAAAATATAAGAAAAATAATTTCTAACTAACATCAAAGATGACAACGTGTACTCCCTCCATCCTAAAAATACATCTTTTAGAGTTTAAAATTTATTCTAAAATAACAATCTAGATACTAGTAAAATATCACTTAGCTCTAAAATATGTATCATACTCTTATATTTTATTATTTATTACTCAACTCAATCACTTCTGAACCTACATTCACTCATACCGAGAAGGATGATATAATTTTTTATATCTCCTTAATACATCTATCAAACTAAAAGTCCTTATATTTTATGATAATATTTTGGAACAGAGAACATATAGAAACTTAGTATTAATTAGAACTGGGAAGGATAAGGTACTATCACTGTCTAGCTCTCTGAAATTAGCATAAAACACAAAGAACTGTTATATTTTGAGATGCGTGCCATCCATGCACACATGCATCTCCTGATCTGCAAGATGTACAAGGTGGGTGCCCAACAGTTCCTTCTTTTATGGTAAAAGGTGCTTAAGAGCTTACATTACTTACTCTGCCTTTCATATAGTTTCATGGCTAGTCTGCAATGATTAATCTTCAGACTAGCATCGACAAGAAAATGCATTTTCATTAACTATTAGAACTGCGATTAACTGGGACACGAATTTTTCTTCATAGTTTTGGCAGTGAGTAATCTAGATTGGCTGTTTTTTTTTCAGGCTCTGCAGTTCTGCAGGACCCAAGAAGATACACATGTTTCAGGGGATTCAGGGGATATATCCTTTTGCTTCGAACTTTTCTTTTGTGGAAAAAGGTAGAGCTCAACAGGTTTGGGCATGCAACATACTGCAAAGCAAAATTGAAGGGAAAACTATACGTATGCGTATTTTTGTAAAATATACAATGTTACATGTATACCTTGCATTCCAAGATCATTCCTCATGTTCCTGTACATCTGTTCCAAACAGCAGAAAAAAAACTTTAATGGTAAAAATGAAGCAGGAGAAGCAACGGAAAAAGACAAGTTAGACGTAGCATGAGCAGAGTTAGCGAAAAATAGAGACACGAGACTAGTCTTTTAGGCTTTATGAATTGATTTTTAGACTAAAAATACAAATATTAGACTTAGTGAAAGATACATATTATCAATAAGAGATCTAAATATTGATTTATTTTTTAAGGAGGTGAGATAAGATACCCCTCACTTAACGTGGCTCTCCCCTGAGACATAGTATAAGGCCAACAAATGAACTACACCTGCAGATGGCTTTTGACATGAGATATGGTGAGTCCTCCCACTCCCATCAGCTGCAGAACTCGCTTCGGTGTAGCCTCTGCACATCAACCATACGGAAAATCACTGGCAGATCAATTAAAACTAGCTAGCTACGTACAGAGAAACGAAAAGAAGAAAATCCAGAGACAAAAAGAGAAGATAAAAACCAGAGAGAGAGAAGCAAACCCCCAACTAATTAGATACAGATGACTGGATGAGAAGAAGTGAAGAAACCAAGCTAGCCAGCTAGAGACTGAGAAAATGCAAGCTTAGCAGATAGCTGCTACAGATGAGAGGACGATGAAGAACTAGGCGCATGCATGCACATACTGTCCTGGCCGCCGAGCTTGTGAATGGCATGCACGAAGCAGTGGTGGAGATCAGGCGTCCACCGTAGCCGCGGCACCTTGGACCTGTTGTACTGCCTGACGCCGCCGTTCCTCTCCCTGCCGGCCACCATCGCCCCCACCATCGTCATCGAGATCGATCGATCTCAACTTCAACAGAGATCGACCAACCAACCAATGACCAGCACGAAACTAGCTAGAAAGAGTTGCAGCAACCAGCTGCTTGCTATATACTACTACTCATCATCTAGCAGCTGCTAGCTAGCTACTCATCAGCCACTTCGCACTTCACACGTATCTACACACGAGTGAGCAGACAGCCAGTTCGCCCGGCTTATATAACGCTGCAGTTTCAGCTTGACATATATGCACTCCTGCTTAGTTACCAGCTCCCTTTAGACAGAGAAAGAAGCGCGTGAGAGAGAGAGAGAGAGAGAGAGAGAGAGGTGCAGAGGTGGGTGGATGCATGAGAGGGGAGCAGTGAGAAGTGTTCAATTATGCTGAAGGAGTGCAGGGGAGAGAGAACAAGAAGAGACAAAAGGTTGGAGACAAAGAAGGTGTTCAGAAGAGGCCATGGCATATGCCTGCCGTAGGAGGGGATAATTATGAGATTGGAGCAGAGCTGTTGACCCGACGAGATGAAGACAGTGGGGAGCAAAGCATGCCAAGTTTTCCGCCAGTATTGCCACTGACGTGCACCTGGCTAACTGGCTTGTCCTCCTCCTCCTCCTCTGCCTCCGATGCGCCTGCTTGCTACCTGTAGACGTGAGCTCCTTGAATTCATTTCAATTGCACCATTCTGAATTTCTGACCTCTCTCAGCCACCATTTGACAAAAACAAACTAGCAGCTTAGCAATCCAGTTTGATTTACTACTATATATGTACAGGCGGTAGTGTATATCTGAAGTATCTGAATATGCAGGCAAATGTAGCTGTTCTTTTTTCAGTATTTGCATGCAGATGGCTTGTGTATAAATGGGAAGCATGTGTCCAATCAAAACAACAAAAACAACAGCAAACGGCTCAATCTTGTCACCGGACGTTCCATGTGTGTGTACGAGAAATGAGACTGGCTGGTTGAATCTTGAACGGATGTAGTGAAAAATTCCTGGCTAGCTCTCCCTGCATGCATGGACTTTATATGTAGGAGTACTCACTGCATGCAGAATTCTTCAGACCCTACCAAGATAAAGGTGCTTGTAGGAGGCTGTGCAGGGTGTGTGGCTTCAAGGATTGGGCTTTGAATTTGGATTGAAAAGATGTCAATCTAATGCGAGAGAAAGAGCTAATCATAGGATTTCCTTTTTCTTTTTCGTCTCGGGAAAACCGAAAGGCTACCGGGAGCTTACGGAGACGGGCGGTCTTGTTCTCCTGGCTATCAAATAAAGTGCGTGATTTTCTTGAAAGATTTCATTTCTTTTTTGCATATTGTAGTTCCAACTTCCAACTATCAACAGGAACATGATGAAGATCAGGTAGGAATCATCAGTATCATCACTCAAGTCAATAAAGCGCAACTAACCTTTTAATTAGACAAAATTTACGGGTGGACCTGTCTTCTGTGGTACGGTATTAAAATTTTAAAACTGTAAAGTTGTAAAGTTGTGTGATATACATTTAGCGAAAGAAATAGATTAATGTAAATTCGCTAATAACAATTATATTTTAAATATGATTAATTGAAATTACTAATTTATCTTTTAAAACCAACTGCTAGGCTAGAAACGATTCTAATAATACATTTACGCAAAAATTAACGCAGCATGCATGCATTAATCATACTAACATACGCATTGATCTCTTTCAGATAGCTTTCTGACCGGCCGGATCATATCCCTCGCGGTGCATAAAAAAGCGAGGTTAATTAATAATCGTGCGAGCGCAAGCAGCATATGCATGCAGAGAATCAGAAATGACAGGTGCTGCATGCATGCATGCATGCTGATCCAAGGAGATGGATGGATGGATCGGTGAATCGAGCTCGATCGCTAGAAAACAGCTTCAAAAGGAGAATTTAATTATTGACCAGTACAGAATCACTAGACGATGCATCATCATTCAGGCATGCATGCAGCGGAACAGTAGATCGAGATCGACGAGGGAAGGAACAATTAAAAAGAGCAGGCACGGAAGCATACAAAACCTTTGAAAATTCTTCGATTAAGCTGTTCATCAGGGCCCCATTTGTATGTGCATATATACACGACACACGTCTCTACACATCAGCTGATCTGTCGATCTCACAGATAGCAGAGAGAGAGTATACAGTGTTGTTCCAAATGGGCGCGCATACGCACACGCACAGTGCAGGGAGTATGTACTGACAATGACAATGGTTTTTTCACAAAACCACTCTAGCCGTTCTGATTTCCACGGTTTTTCACGAACTACTTGCGAAATAGTTTCTGTAAATTCGGATTTCAACAGTTTTGACTATATAGAATGGTTTAAAAAACAAATTAAACCAGACTGCTGTTAAATAGGACTCGATCAGTTTTATTAGATAGTGAAGTTGAGAGGAGAGCGCGTGTTCATGTAGATACTTATCTACTCTCTTCATCTACATAAGATTTACTTCTAAATTTTTTAACTTTGTTTAAAAAAGATTTTTATCTTCGTACATACCCTCGCTATACAAATAAAATTTAATTTTTAATGCATCTTATCTACTTCTACTTCTGGCATATCATTTCACAATACTAATTTTATATTAATGATAAAATATTTTATACTTTTTTTAAGAATAATTTATCAACTTTTGTAAGAAAATAAAGTAAAGTTTTTTAACGAGGAAATACGAGGCAGCAGGGCGGAGGGGAGGACGGGAGGTCGCTGAGACTCAGCGCCGCCATGATTGCATGCAGGGCGAAACCGAGCGGATCATACGGCTCATCATGCCCCTCTAACCGGATGCCTCCGATCTTTACGCCATGCCAATTAATACCACACTATTCTCACTGCTTCCATGCATGCATATTCGCAGTGACCACATTAGCGTATACTCTTATCACAAGTAAAAAAAACAGTGACCACTGCACATTAGCGTATACTCTTAATTATACTCTGATGAGATGATCGAAATCCATAATAATCAGATCGATTACTGGTGGAGCAGTGGGGCTGCTGCCATGCATCTGCATGCCCCGGAGGTGTGGCAAATAGAGCTGGATTGACCAGCGCATGGTATGGATGGGCACATAATTTTATCTCTCTCTGTGTGTGTATGTGTGTGTGCAGGGCCATCTAGCAAGCTCGATCGGCATGCTATTCACGACGCACCCCTTCGGCCGACCCTTGACAAAGATCATCGACGGAGAAGACGCTGGCTACGTACTGTTCCAACCCGTGACAAGCCAGGAGCATGCATCCATGTATAAATAACAAGATTTTTAATCGTATGATTTTATTTGATTTTTTATGTGTACATAGATCGACTTTAGATTTATCTTTTTAACAAAGGGGTTTTAATAACTACATATTTTTACTCCAAGAAGAGAAGGAACAATGGGTCACTCCGATAGCATGTCGTTGATAATGCTAAGGATGGCTGAATGACAGAGGAACTGATTGCACGTAGGGATAGCAAAGGACATTTTCTAGTCTTTGTCCTCCATTAGTTAATTTTTCTCCGCTTCCCATTCCTATCCCATTCTCTCGTCGAGTCGACGAGTACTTATCGCGGAGAAATCTCTCACGAACAGCACTGCGTGGCCGAGCAGTGGTGAAGGATGGAAAGCTATGCCCCTGCCTCTTCTGAGAATGGAGAATGAGGCCATTGCCGTCCCTAATTGCATTCTTGTCATTAGCCCAAACATTAGATTCAATGACCTACTGTACAGTAGTTTTTCTTTCTTTGGCTGGAGATAGATGACGATGCAGAGTAGTTGCAATGTGGGCATGCATGCAGGGCTGGCATCATTGCACGGGGGCAGAGGGGGGATATTGAACACTCCGATTTGTTTCCTGCTCTGCCCCCACAAGGCCACAAGCATGATTCTGTCTCCCCTCCCCTCCAAAACTCTTTCGTCTAACAAGCCCAAGCCATCCCCCGCTGCTGACTGCATGGTAAGAACGGAATAGTTTGGTAGAGCTCTAAATCTGAATTAAATTTAAGTTTATAAGGTAAAGAAATATAAACTCTACTCTTTATGCACCTATTTTAAAAATAGGTGTATTTACTCTGCTCTTAGAAAAAGATAAAATCTAATAATGTTTAATTTGTCTTCGAAAATAAATACTACCAAATAGTCAATATGTCAATATGACTAGGTGGCCCACGCTTGGAATAGAATATGTGTCAATTTTATAGGGCTTCAAATCTGAAATGAAACTTGAGTTTTGGAGTTGAGAAAATATAACCGAACACTTTAGAAAATTGATAATCTAATAGCGTTTGGTATGAGAAAAAATCCAGTAGCTGAATAACTGCAAAAACAGACCCATATGTCTACCCTGACTTAGAGCGTGTTTTCTCCGTGCCATCATCATTCCCCTGCCGCGATATAATCCATCCATGGCTACGCTACATGACTCTCTACATTGCAGCGCATGCATGCACACATCGCTGCAGCTGCTTAGCCCACCAGCTGCACGCATCTTTTCCTAGACTCCTCTCGCGTGCCTCCCTCGCCACAGGCAGCTACCGCCGCGTCGTCCTCTGATTACAACCGTACCGGACCCAGCCATCGCCCCCGCCGTGGCCGCCGCCGTCGTCGAGGCTTTCGTCGGCCGCTGTTCACAGCCTCCATCTCGAGGACGACTATCGATTGGGGATTTGGGCAGCAACGGAGTTGAGATGAGATCAATGTCGGTATTGCCAACCAGAAGAATCCAATGTCGGTATTTGTAGCTCAAGATAAAACCAGGGACATTGTTTGTTAGTTTCTAGCTCCATATGAGAAGCTGGTTGACGAAACTCCCAAACATATGTACTCTCCATATGAAGTATCTTTCAAGTATCCTGTAGACATCATGTACTAAAGGCATCAATAATAGTAGAGATATTGCCCGTTCGATTTGTCTGGGTTCCTCCTTCAAGGCACTGCTGAGCCACTAGTCAGATATACTTCTTTAAAGGGCATTACTGGAATATGACTGTAGGTACATGCGTATAAATGATCAAGAGAGCTGTATTTGCTAGGGAATTAGCAAATCCTACTATTGAATGCATGACTGCTTAACCCAGATATTCACCGCAAATACTAGTTTGCCTCGTTATTGCCACGACATCGGCCTACTTTTTCCCATTTACTGAGCAATGCAGGCAGATATTGATAGACAGAAAACCATGGTATGCATTTTCGTGTATTTGCTAAAGCATTGCGTATGTTCAGGGGAAATCATATCACTCCGGTACAATCGTAGGTAAGTTAGAACAGGAGCGCGAAAAAAACCCTTAGGTTTGTTGATTTATCGGTCTCTTCTTTTTTAGAGACGCAAGGGGGGCCTACTTGGACGAGCTTTTTTTGCCTGCAGAGTATAAGCCACAAACATAAATTTGCAACCAAAACTAATCTGGGGGCAAAACTTTTATATTTGTATTTTTAGTGGTCTAAAAGCTAAGGATGGAAAATGTAAAGTGACAAAAAACTCCTAAATTAATTCAAATTTCAAATTCACATGTAGATCGTAAGCTATAGCTCAAGCAAGCAAAACCACGTCAAATATGCAAGCGGCACAGCAATAACAGCATAGAAAAAGGTTGGAGACAGCTATCGACAGCTGATGATAATATTCAGCAAGGTTTTGGGCCAGTAAGCCAATTTTTGGCATGCATCAAGGCGTCCTAATTTTATGCTCAAGTTTTAGCCTACTTTTGCTCATAAATGAATTGAAGCGCTAATAAAGCAGTTGCCCAAGCAAAATTTTGACATCAGACTAAAGGCAGATACACCTGGTCTGCATTGCTAAGGCCCTGTTTGGCCAGCTGTAGGATTTTCTAGAGAAACTTAGACCTCCCTCCAAAAAATCCTAATTTGAAACTGTGGATAAGTAAAGAGTCGATCTATTTTTACTTTAAACTAAAAATAAAAATTTAAACCATTTTATTTTACTCTAGATCTCAGAGCTAGACATGTACCAATCGTGCCCTAAATTGTGGCAGGCTATAGCTTAAGCAAACACGCCACCGCTTAAGCAAGCATATGTACTGGGTGTAACTGGATTCTTCTATTGAATTAAAGTAGGCCTTCGTATGCAGAGTTCACACATTGCATTCAAAATTTCAAGGTGCCATTTCAGTCATCGAGTATAAACAGGTAGTTCTTTATTTCATGATTGAAACTTGGAGATGCTCACCAAAGGAGTAAAGACGGAGGAAGAAGACAACAGTTAACTTTACGCTAAATTCAAACAGATGTTTTGTTCATTGAACTAACATCCATGATCCTTGCACAATGTCCTTCGTGCTGTCGTAACGCCCTGTACATCCAAAAGGAATCCAATTGATCAATGTGACTGACTGATAAATCGTGTGCAACATAAAAAATAAAAATCAAGTGGAGCTTCCAGACAGAAATTGTCATTGAGAAGGAACAAAACAAAACGAAGTTGTACCAGAGGAGACAGAATAAAGCAGCATTTCATTTACTGACACTGGTTGAAGTCAAAACGAAGGATGCATAGAGCAAAACCAAGCGAGGCACATGCCAATCTGATAGGGAAGAAATTGATGTCCCCAAACTTAACCATCTGACACATCCCATGGGCATGCCATCAAAGGACATACTGATGCATTCACATGGGACAGGAATAATCATCAAAGGCATTAAGACTAAGTAGTTGCAGCATCTAAGATGCAATGAAATTCTATGCCACTGAAAAGCTGTAGCTCACAAACGAGGGACTGAGCAACACCAGCAACCCTATTACTGGACTGCAGAGAGTAGACACTGCCCGATATGCCAGAAACGAACAACCTAAAGGCACAGAACGATTTCACCACCTAATAGACAGTTTAAAAGCCTGCAAATGCTGAAACGATCCATGTCACAGTGTCATGATTCATAACTCTGAACATAAAGTACTCCATACACAATAAGTACAGGGCATCATTTGCTGTTACTATTCGCAAAGAAATTAAACTTGACCAGCCAAATTATACTATCTGTACTTCATTCATTATTATATGTCCCTTGTTTCTTGTTGTCACAGGCTGCAAACAGAACTATCAAAGTGAACTGCAGAATAGCTAAAGAGAAATGATTTACAGTGGTTGTTCCATATGTCACAGAGCAGATCCAGATGATTCCTTCAATATCACATCCAATACGTTTAACGAGGGTACATGGAAGGTAAAACACAAGAATGACGGGAATTATATAAGTTTGCATATTTGCAACACTTCTGCAGTTCTGCCCTAGATAGATTTCCTAGATCTTGACATCTTTTAGTGGTTGCTCACATGAATCAAGTTGGTTACTCATGTTAAGTTAAAAGATCTTCTGTACCAAAGTGAAAGGGAGCAATTCAACAATAAAAGGAAGTAAATAGAATTCTAAATTCACTAATTCAGTAATCAGTACATACTCCACAATTTGGCATCATTGTTCACCAGAATTTGTTCATTTCTATAGCTGTATTTTACATTCAAATTGCCTGTAATTAGAGATACTACTTCTGTTTGTTCAATAAAAAGTCAACCAATGGCTGCATGGTATTTAACTTTTGGTGGTTAGCTTTATTTAAGAAAAGGACCACAGAGTGCATAAAGTACCATGTTTAGTCAGGATAAAACCAAATCAAGAATTTTGGACAAAGTTCTCAATATCCATTACTTGGTCACTAAGGCCATCTCCAATGTTAAGTGCTACAATAGGTGCTTAGAGAAAGAAATAAGTTGAAGTTCTATACTTAGGAGCTCAATCTCACAATGCAAGTATGCATAGCGGAGCGCCGGAGCTACATTTTGTTGGTTTGCCACAGCAACCATCTCGGCCGGCATTGCATCAGCGGATTCAAAACTTGACATGTGATTTTTAAGTGCCCGTGAGGCATTGACACCAACCAAAGCAGCGCTTCCATGGGTTAGCATCCCCTCAATCCGTGTTGAATAAAAAACACTGGTTTTTCATCAAAGCACTAATCGAAACAGTGTGTTGTAGAGGGCCTAATACTAATGCCATCAACTCAAAATTCTACCAAACAATTGTCAGCTGTTAAGGCAACAATAATAGGTCTGACACAATAAATGAAAACAAAAACAGGGAAAAGCATAGAATACATCAGATGGATGTGCATAACTGGTCGGATGTGATATGTTGAATGATATGGCCTTATTATAAAAATAAGACATGTAAATAACCAGGTCACGTTCTGAATAAAGGATGCCCATTGATATCAAATCTACAGGCTAATTTCAAATGAACTTTTAACTTCTAAATGAAAGAACAAAGGGAGTTGGGTAGACCACAACAAAATGGTTGGCAAACAGCAAATAAAACTTTATGTACAAGTACACATGAACACGGCTAATATTGGTAACACAAGCTGAAGTGTACCAGCACAGATAAGAAGAGGGGAAAGCACAACATGTGAAGTCATATTTTCTAAAAATTTCAATCAAAGAAGAGCCTTGAGTAATCCTTTACAAAGATTTCTGTGGGACATAGAGAAGCCAAAATGCTTAGACTGCCTAGAACTGAAAAGGTCCACTGATATAAAACATGTATTAGAAGGGACTTCATATCATGGCTTAGTTTAGAGTCTATCAAAAAGAAG
>KE371917.1:314459-327347 GCA_000418225.1 Zizania latifolia
TGAACGAGCACAGTGTAGTTGAGGTCTGGACGACCCGCGGCAGCGACTCGTTTATCAGGTCGAAGAGGAGGCGGTGGTCGACGGTGGCCGCCGCGTCGCAGTCGGAAGCCAGGGCTGAGGAAGATGACGACTCGACTTCCTCGAACACCCAAGCGGGGATCGGCTTCACCTCGCGGTCTGAGATGAAGTGATCAGAGCTTTGTCTCCGGCCGTACAGACCGGCAACCCCAAGAACTGCTCTGACAAAAGCTTTCATGGGGTGATTCATATCAACCGTGTCGTCGTCGTCGTCGTCGTCGTCCTGGACTGGACATGTTTCTGTGAGTTCTTGATCAGTTTGAGCTTGCTCCGACGATGGACGCTCTAGTTCTGAGACAAGTTGATTCGTCAGAAACAAAATGGATAAACATTGCATCGCGTGAGCCATGCCTGATGCCTCCAAGATAGCAAATTCAGAAAGCAAGCTGCAGTTGCTACTTACCAGAAGCACTCGAGCTTATGTCCTTGGCCGCCATCTTCAATGGAGAGCGGTGCTCGCTGAAAGAAGCCTCCAATGGCGAGACAGGGCTCGGGTAACCTCCCCTGCTCATCTCATCAGGAGAGCTGCTGCACCACGACGCTGGGCTGGGCGGCACCTCTGTGGAGTTCTCCTGCCACAGAACACGCAGCATTCTCATGTCAGATTGCACTGACGTCGAAACCGGAAGCCTGAAGCAGCTAGCATGTGCTCAGAGCAGCATTGCCGATTTGCCTCACCTGCAGGACGCCGGGGTGGATGAGAACCGAAGGGGCGGTGACCAGCGTGCCGATCGGAGGGAGGTCGTCGGGGAACGGCGACTCATCGACGGAGTGGAGCTTCTTGCCGAACAGCATTGCTCTAAGCCCCAGGTTCTGCCTCAGGTTGGACACCTTGCCTTTGATGTTGAACGTGTCCTTCCTCCCCTTCCTCTCTTCCGACGGTAACGGCGACAGCCTGCTCCCGTAGCCTTCCTGCTTGCGCTGCAGCCGAAATCCGGTCAGCACTCGCGGCTCCTCCGAGAGAAGCTTCACGAAGGTGGTCCCCGACACCGGCGCCGAGAGTGACCTGACGAGGTTCCTCGGTGACGCCGGGTCGGAGTCGGTCACCGGAGTTGGTGATGCCTTGTGGCCACGCCTGAAAGACCTGACGTCGGACTCGATCACGCACTTCTTGTCCTCGCCCCTTATCTTGCCCTTCCTCGCCACCTCGTGCCTCGGCTTCGGTCTCGGCTCTTCGTCGAACGACATCGAGGTGGTTCTTCTCCGGTGAGACAACCGCGGCTCGATCTCCGGCTCCCATCGGAGCGCATTCTTCAGCCTGTCTGAGAGCTGCTTCCTGGCATCTCTGCAGATGTAGTCCATTTGGCTCTGCCCGTTGAAGGGGACGTCGCTGCGGTACGACCTCGTCGACTCCGACCGGAGCAGCGCCGGGTGTATGTCCTTGGTGACGGTCTCCCTGATCTGGTTGGCGATGCTCCTCGCAATCTGCTTCGGGTCAGCCGGGATCTCGCCGGCGGCCCACCGGTCCGCCTTGTCGTCGGGCGCCATTCTCCCTTCGAGCTCGATCTTGAGCCGCTTCTTCACCTCCTCGAGGAAGGCCTCCATGTTGTTCTCCTTCTTCACCAGCTCCGGCGACCCCAACGACGACTCCTCGATGTCGTCGGTGCTCATCTCCGGGCAGGGCTTCAGGATTACTATCCTCTTCGGCGACAGCGGCCTCTCCTCCCCATGGTAGAACCTCGAGAGCGGCAACCTCAAGGAGGCGGAGCTGGCATCCGCGCTCGTCACAGAGAACGTACGGCTTCCGGAGATCGACGTGCCGCTCTCCTTGCTCCTTCTCCAGAACAGGTCGCCATTGGAGTGCGTGTGTTTATTGGTATCCTTCCCTCTGTGCTGGAACATGTACGGCACGATGTCAATGCATCTGTCGTCGTCCTCGTCGCCGTCGCCGTCGAGATGGCTCTCCAATTTGAGAGCTCTCGGCTTCTCCCACATCCTGCTCGCCTGCCACGCCTCAAACTCCTTCTTGAATTTCTGCAGCTCCTCCTCCTGCGGGTGCTCTCGCGGCTGCGGTTTAGCCCATTCAGTGCTGCTGCTCATCTTGCTCACCTGACCAAAGACCTCCATGCCATCGTCGTAGACTTGGACCTCGGCTTGCCTCGGCGCATGCTTCATGGTGTCCTTGTGTTGCACGAAGGAGACATGCTTGGTTGAGATCATTTCAGAAGGATCTCTTCTTGGCATTGGCCTAGTGATGATCACGTTCTGCCTTTCCTCCTCCGAATGGCCAGCGACTCCGGCAGCGGTTGCGTTCAGTGGTGGTGAGTCCATGCCCATCAACCTGGCAATCACACTAGGTCTTTTCTGGATTTCACTTGTTCTGAAGGATATGTCCTCGTGGATTAGTCTCTTGATTGGGGCATTGCTGTGGTTGATACCTGCTTTTGGGTATTGCCTCATGTTGCAAGAGTACTGCACAGAGTTACAGGAAGCTTACTCAGTTCACTGCAAAAGTTCTAGCTAGTTAGTTAGCTTTTGCACAGCATGGAAGTAAAATTTCTTCAATATCAATCAATCAGAAAATAACATTGGTTTATACAGCTCATTTTTATTGATGAAAATACTTTATTTCATAATGAAATGATTCATCCACATGGGGGTAGATGCCAATGAGGCAAATGCTAAGTAATGTGCCCAACAGTAGCTGGGGGTCTACTGTTTGACACCATCATTAATGGATGTTTCATGCTGTCCTCTCATGCAGCAACATTCAGGTACAAATACACCTAGCAGCAAAGTTATCTATGCATACAAAGAGCAAAGTAAACATCTCATCTGTCAAGAAGATCTAACTATTTTGGCTCCTTCATGCAGAGAACTGTCTGTTACTGAAAAGACAGGTTCTTTTCTGGAAGCAGGTGAACTTACCAGATGAATATTAAGGGACAAAAGATGAAAGGAATTACTCTTTTGACAGAACAGTGATGAAATGCACAAGACTCACCGGGACATCCTCTTGGAAGACGCCATAGCTTTGTGGAGCCTCCAAGGTGAACTCCATGCTATTCCTTGGGGCTTCAAATCCTACAAGTTCAAAGATGACACCTCAATCAATTAAATTTGCTCCAAATCCAATCACTAATAGCTGGAGAATATCAGGGAAGTCTTGATAAACTCTTTTCATTTCAAGTGTACATTGAGCATCATCTATCATAAAGGAAGTTAACAGGTGATTGTCCTGCTGACTCGATTCAGTATTTCAGGCAAGACCATATGTAAATTGGACAGAGAGATAATCACCATGTATCACCGTACCATCACCCTGCTTCTTGTGTGGCCACTTCCTTGAGGTGCTAGCATGAGAGAAGTCCAGGTACTGCAGCATGATGGCACCTGCAACAGAGAGCCAGCAATACACTTTCTATGGTGAGATTACGATCTCTGAAGGGCGAACGAGATAGACCTTGTTATCCTGTAAAATTATGAAAGGTATCATGTCAGATTCTGAAGAAAGTCAGCAATAAAAGAACAGTAAACACAATTTCTCATCAGCATTACTTTCCTTTCCAGCAAATGAGTCAAAGTAATGCACAAGACATAATTCATGAAAATACTTGCTTCATTTAAACAAGTCAATGCATATTCAGCAAGCAAAGAAATTCCTTCAGAGTACTGAGATCAAGAACCAAAATTCAAATGCTGGAGAATGGAGATAGATATTTCTGATCAACAAGGACCCAAATCATTGAAGAGGAAATAGAAGAGAATAATCTGAGTAACGCTTGAATTCATTTTGAAGGAACCACAGACGGTTGAGCACATGAACAGAAGCAAAGATGATCCAGAAACGTCAACATGATGTGCAGTTGAACCCCACCACGTGCAAGCAGATCAGAAGAAACCGCATTCCTCCCAGAACCAGAAAAGAACCAGAATCATGAACGAAACGGATGGAAACAAAGGAGCTGATCGGCTACGTACAGGGATCCTCTCGTGCCTCCTCTCAGCAGTTAGCATGCGGTTCGCCGGCGACCACCAGCCACCGCCGATCCGCGGCAGAAAGGAGCAGACCCCACTGTTGCCTCTCCCACCGTGGAAATGGGGTCTCGCAGGGTGTAAAAAGAGAAGAGAAGAGACGCTGCGCTGCGAGCTTCTTGTTGGTGAGCTTGTGCTGGACTGCTGGACTGCTGGTAGCCTGGTACAAGAATTACAGTCCATGCACAGGGAGGAAAGCAACAGCCGAGAAAGCGAAAGCTTCTCCCTTTCGCTCTCTTTCCCCTCACAACCACTCTCCTTTTGTTCTCCCTCCTTGCTTTTATTATGCCCTCCTGATCACCATCTTCCTCTTGCCACTGATCTCCACCTTTTTAGGCTTTTACCTCATGGACATTTTTAACCGATGCTGGGAGTGGGAGAGATGCCTAGATCTCTTCTTTGCTTAGCATTCTAGCATACCCAGCTGGCCTTTTAAATCTGATGGTGAAGAAGAAGAAAAACCACCAAATGCTTAGAGGCAATAACTATAATTCCTCCTACTTCCAAAGAAAAAGAAGAGGTTTCTGTGGGGTTGAAGATCAAAATGGCAGCTTTCCACGAGGTCTCGGATGGAAGATTCTATCATTACAAGAGCCAGGTTCAGTGAGGGGAAGAGGAGCTTTTGCTGTGTTATTTTAGCTGGGAAGACAGCTCAGGGATGCGAGGAGTCTAGTTGGTGCACCACACGCTTTGATCTTTTCCATTTTCCCTACTCGCACGAGGCCGTTCCATTTGGCGCCATTCTGTTAACTGCCTCGGCCGTTCTGAACAAGGCGTGCGATGCAGTCAGCGGCGCCTCAACAATCTGTATCTTTCTTATCTCCACCTGCGCTGGTCAGCATCATGTCATGTGAGAATTGGATCAGATGTCTCCCCCTAATTAAATATTCAGTTAATCTATAAGAGAATCAGTCGAAACACCCATAAGTTGTACCACAATTTACAAGGCTCTATACGAG
Source organism: Zizania latifolia (assembly GCA_000418225.1). Classification (NCBI taxonomy): domain Eukaryota; kingdom Viridiplantae; phylum Streptophyta; class Magnoliopsida; order Poales; family Poaceae; genus Zizania; species Zizania latifolia. The sequence continues at coordinate 319,472 of KE371917.1, forward strand.
GGAGATTTTATTCCTACAATCTATACCTCTCCAAACGGCCAAGATTTTTTATTTAGATCGTAAAACTTAATAGATATAGAATTTAAAAATAAACTAATATCCAAAAACTATAAAACAACGGTTTCTATAGATACTCACCCGCTGCTGCTTTTCATAATCTTAATCTCCTCCAAACATGCTCCAAAACCAGCATTGAAATGAGATGCAAGAATTTCTCCAATAAAAATTCAAGGTGAATTGGACCACGAATATTTATAACAGACCTTCAAAACAAATACTACATCTAAAGTCGTTCTCAACAACTAACTCTAAACCACAAGCAACACGAAAGACCATGCCTGTATCATTGGCAAGACACATATTTGTTTCGCAAGAGAAATGCTCAAACTCATGGACACGATACTGACAGGGAGCAGCCACTGCACAGCACGGCTGTTTAATTGGATGGTGGCGCTTGGGGAGGAACGGATTGGATTGCGGGGTCGGCGTCACGTCACGCACCAGCGGGAGAAGCGACCCCACGCGTGACGGCGACAGCTGATGGTGAGGATCTCGCTTGATCAGAATGTTGGTGACGTCCTGGAGGGGTCTGCATCTATACACATGCACATGCACTCCCAGCTAGCTTGACCTAGTAACAAACCCATACTTGGGTTCAAGTGTTGTACAGATGGGTCTGGGAGGTTACTAGCTGCCACTAGGTACCAGCAATGACATTACAAAACAGCATGTAGATCTGATGGTTCATTATTATTATTAGTGTGCAGCACTGGCCACTGTATTATTGCACCTTAATTCTCATCTCTGCGTGTCTCACCAAACTGCCAACTGAGACAGCTACTAGGCTGGACGGACCCATGTCTTCTCCTTGTTGTCTCCAATGTTTCATCCATGTCGACTGAACGAAAGGATAAGAAAATGGCATGCACAATGGGAGACTAGGGAACATGTAAACATGCAATGGAGGAGTTTACCTTAGGCACAGAGAGAGATCAGATCCAGAAGTGGGGCTTGCTGCAGCAGATTGGAAGTTGGGAGGACAACTTATTGAATTTGAAGAAGACATACTTCATGTTGGATTTCCTTAATACTTAGGAATAGGGGCAGAGACAGAGATGAGGCAGCTGGGTCTTGAGCCTCCACCCTAGCTCCTTTTACTATAAAAATTGCTACAAAATCTTTGGAAAATTTGAATAATTAGTTAAGAATAGTTAGATCAACCACAGGTGTGATATATTTTTGGCTCCACCCTAGGGACATGACTCTGACAGCATTCATGTAGATCAAGCACATAGGGTTCTTTGATCTTTCGGTATGGAGATAAGGAGATTTCTTCTTTCTGCGGCTAAGTTTAGTTGTGAGTTATGAAATGGCGTGCGTGCATGCATCAATGCATGCATGCATGCACGCGCAGCCATCATTCCTCGTTACTAAACTAAACTTGCAAAGCAGAATAAAAATAATATCTGTTCGACAAATTAGTTAAACTGTGACCCTCCTAGATGAAGAGATCACATGGTGGGGCTCTAGCCTCCTATCGAATCAATACCATTCACTTAATTGCCTAAAGCAAAGAGTAATAGGGTAATCGTTGGGCTGTCGACTCAGCAAACCCAATACGACTATTGTTCACCAACATTTTCTCAAGAGCATAATAGTATGGACATAACAGACTAGACACCCTTGTGCACAAGAATGGCCAACTATTTATGAGCTTGTCAGTTGACAATTGTTGCTTCCCTCAAATGACTACTCAGACACATGGACGTAAATTTCCCAATGGCCAACTCTCTCTCCCTCTCTCTGTTTCTTCCAGCTCAACCTTACACGTTGTGCACAAATATTTATTGCCGATAAAATAGATCACTGTATCTCTGAGAGATTGCCTTGCGCTTTCTGCCTTCAACAACATTGTCAACAATTGTAAAGGGGGCTTTCATAGTTAAAACGCAAAAACTCTGCTAAGAAGGCCCTTCACTCACTTGCCATGTGCTAATTATAACCAATACTCAGACTCTCAGAGCGTTGGCAAATTAATGGTGTCTTTCTGCAAGGGTTTTAAGGGGAACTCGGGCTCAGTGGGTTGTAAAGGGGCGTCATGATCAGAGCAATGCACTTTAATTATGTGTCCATCTCAATGAAAAGCTAGTGCATCTTTGGGTAAAAATTCCCGTGGTCATTCATATCAAGTGCCCCCACAGGAACATGTCATGTGAAGTTGCTGCTTGCTTCAAGGATAAGCTCTAGTGAACTAGGAGGTGGCTTGTCAATAGTGGTCCAAAATGATGGAAGCATGGCAGAGAGGGGATCATCTTTTACCATGAATGACTTCTACAAGGATCTTAGTATGAGATTGAGAAGCCTAATCTATTTGTACACCCTATTTTCTTAATAGGTGCAATTATTTGCATAGCTGTCGCTGATGGGATTTTGAGATATAAACCAAGTCTTCTATTCTCTTTTGAGTTTTGTAATGCATGGGCTGGGGTCTGCTTGTACTGCACTTCAGGATCAGAGAAGATATAGATGAATATAGACTCAGTTTTATTTTGTTAATGAATTATAACTTCTGGATTTTAGAATGGGGTTAATAATCTGCCAGCACAATATTCAATTCATGCCAAAAAAGGCTAACATGCCTTGACCCATAACATTGCATGATACATTTTTGAACTGAACTACCCCACATGATTTATCACTCAATTAGTCATTGGCTCATTGCCCTTAGTGGCCATGTATTCTGGTCAGAAGAGACCACACGATTTTGGGTATGAATCTGCTTGAAGACTATGAAGTCACATCGTGTCCATTTCTACAATTCAACTTGATTTTGATTTAAGCTACTTGGTAATCTTCTAAATAACCAATGCAATTAACAAGCAGTTCCAACTGATTTAAAACATACAACATGGATGCAAAACCAAGCTGGAGCCATCATGGTCCAAAAATATGCAGCAATAATGGTCTATTAGCAAATGAATTGCGTAGCATGTGATACTTGTTGCAAATGCACTATACGCTAAAGGCATTATAGCAAACTAGGGCTGTTCGATGACACGAACTTAACCCAATGAACATAAATACATGATTGAAGAACCATAATCAAAAGTAAGGAAAAACTAATATTATGGTTGTTACATATTTAGATTTAACGAGTGAAACACAAGAATACAGACTGTCCAGAGACTTTCCATGGTTGGTAAACTTGGAGATGTTAATTAAGGTACAATACTTGCATATTGAACCAAACGTTATGGTAAAGGTACTAGTTTATAGGGCACATCAATCACTTAAAGAGAACTTATACTCTTCATGAGTGCTAAGAAAGATGCAGTTTTACGCGTTATGGCTAATGAGAGACTAATAAAAGCAACACAGGGGATAGCAAATCACCTTTCTTCAACAAACTGGTCAACTGGCTGTAGACACATTCTCTAATGGCATCCCTGTTGTCAGCATTTAAGGTGTAATAACTGCTCCAGGATGATTCCTCAACCTCGCAACTGCAATTTTTGTGAGAAATATCTCATCAGAATTAATTTATTTTCGCATCCAGATGGGTTCAGGAAATCAGACTCATGACTCGTGTGTACCTCTGAACTTGTGAAGAAGACCACATCACAGTAAAATATTTCTTGTATAACAGTACTGGAGATATCATTGTTTTCAATTTATAACATAGTGTAGCAGGATATAAGGTAGTGAGTTTACAAAAATGTACATGTGTGCAACTTCCTAATACACCTATTATTGAATTGGCATTTTAAAGCAAGCAACCATGGAAATGGTACCTCCTGGAATGTCTCGGCCATGTCTTAGTATTGGAATTGTGGCTAGCACTGGGATGTTCAATTCAATAACTCTCATTACAGAAGGGAAAAATGGCGAACTAAGCAGTTCCATTTTATCCAATTCATCAATTATGAAAAGATCTGTGACTTATTTGACCTGATATGAAAAAAGGTTACTAAATAGTGTTTAGACTGACTCTTCTGATCAGTGTACAATTAATATACATGTCTAGCATGTATTTGCTAAAACAATGTGAATCCCTTCCTTGATTCTTCACATCTTTAGTCACAACGGCATACCTACAGCTCAGGCAATGCTAGTGACTCCAAATATGCTACATCTACTTTATACTTCCCAGCAGTAGGCCATTTAACAGACTCGGGGCTGCAAGAAACAGACAAAAAAATCTGAGATGCCATAGGCTAAAGGAATTCAATAAGCATACATCAAAATTGGATTGACAAGGGATTCAAATATAACTATTAACAAAGGTCATAGGTCAAACCTTACAAGCTTGGTCCCGAGATAAGAAGTAGCATGAAGAACATTAGAAAGGAAAATAAGGAACAGCAAAATTTCATGTTCTTGAGAATTAATATTTTGCATCAAAACTTTCAGAAGGAGAAGTATCCAATTTTCCTGGTGTTTGCCAGTGGAATTAAATAGTTTCACAATTATGGCAGCGATGAGAAGAAGTATCACAGGAAACAAGCAGTTGGTATATAACATCAATCCATTTTACTAGTTGGATCATTGCTGTGATGTATAAATAATAGGTCAGTCAACTGGATATCCAAGTTCAGCAAACAAGGGAAAGTGTCAGACAGCTAAACATGATCTGAGACATGAATAAGCAGCCTAATAAGCCGGATACTGGCAGTGGGGCGGTATTCTCCTATCACTGTCACGGCACAAGTGAGCAGGTAAAACCAGAGAATGCAACAAATATTGGTAAGTAAATGAAAAGGGGCCTTTATTTTAACATGGAGATGGATATTACTACGTACGTACCCAGTAGCTAGGATTGCAGGTAAGGTGTCTGAGATTGGATATCATGGTATGCAGGCTATTCACAACAAATGCAGAAATGCAGTACTCCAATGTTTGAGAATAAAATTTCCACACTACCGCAGCACGAGTAGGAAGTGGAACAGGAAAACAGGAAATTGCAAGCATTCCATCACGTAGCCATTGAGCTTTTCACAACACATGCAGAAAATGCACTTCATTCAAGTGCAGAAAAATCTCTCATTATATAGATGTTAGACAAGGAATTGAAATCGCGCACAGTGATAACAAGTCAGACGAACCTGACCTGGAAACCTAGGAGGAGGCGACAACCTCGAACCCACCCTTTCACCACTCTCCCTCGCCTCCCCTACACAACACGAAAAGGGGGTGAGGTTTCTAATCGTGAACAACACAAGCGAGTCAGTCGGAGCTCCGAAAGGGCAAGGCAGCGCAGTACGGGTGTAGAAGGCGCGAATGTTGAGGTGCTGGTGGGCAACGTGCAACCCGGAGGGTTTCGAGCACCCGCATGACCAGCGTCGTCTTCCCCACACCCTGCGAGCAGCGGCGGCCGAGAGGGCCGTGAGGCGGTTGATAAATGAGAAGGGTTTAATATTGGGATTTTGAGGCTTCCTTACAGGGGCTCCAGTGACGAGGAGGCACCTCGACGGCGCAGCGCCCATCGGGTCGGCTGTGGCGGCCGCGACGGGAGGCGAGTCACTGCGATGGCCGCGGCGCGGACGTCGAGGCTGGTGGCTCCGCCGCCGTTCCGAGACTTTGTTGTGTCTCTGATCATTCCGTCCACGGACTGACGGAACCACACGCCTCCCCCTACAAGACGTAACCGACAAAGCGAAAACGTAAAAAGAAGTGGGCTGGATGAGATCGATTTCGCACTAAAATATTCTCTGGTTGGGCCTTACATCTTCATAGCAGGCCCATTACAGGAAATACTTTTGGTGGAAGATTGAAATATCTGCAGAGATATTTGATGGCGCCTGATCTTCTCTTGTTCAAGATTGCAAGCGACAGACGAATTCCGTTTTAAAATAGATAGATGAAAAGTTATAGAATATTTCATCCTAGTATAGGCATACAAAGTTTTAGCTACCACCACATGTTTTGAGCGCTAGCTACAAACGGCCAAGGGACTCTTTTAAAAGATTCTAGCAGTTGCTTATATAACTGCTAATATAATCTGAAACTCTCAAATTGTCTAAATTATAATAAACTCTCAAATTGTCTAAATTATAATACTCCATAGTTATAGGATCTAAAAATAAATTATTATCTAAAAATTTAAAATTAAAATTTTAGTTTTTAGGATCTAGAGCTCTCTAAAACAATCACCATTTTATCATCTTTGATTTGAAGTCTGAATCCATCCTGCGTCTCAGGATCAATGCTCAGCCACCACAACATTATTGGGTCGGACACTTGGACCTACTGAAGTTCTGGCTTGGCAAACCTTGTAGCTCTAACCATCTCTACCTCCAAAGTATTAGACCACTTTTGTAACCGAAGAATTTTGTAGAAATCCTGTGGGGATGGATCTAATTCGTGTAAAAATTAAAATATTGTATTTTTCCTGTGTGTTTCGAATGAGCCGTAGAGGTTTTCAACAACCCGGATTGTACACGGATGCAAGTCCTTAGTGTCGTTCCATTTAACTGAAAATGTTGGAGCACACGTGCCATTCAAGTTTTCCCGTTGAGTTCAGGGTCTCATTGTATTATTCTCTTGTACATTTAGGTAGTGTTTAGTTTCCTATATGAGAAGGAACGGAACGGAATAATTCTTAGATATGGGATGGCACTATTGTTTGGTTTGAGGGATAAGGTGAAATCGAGTGAAACCAATCCCTGAAAAAAAATATTCCTCGTAGATGCTAAATTGTATGGTATGGATTTTTTTTCCAAACGACTGGTTCCGAGTGGTGCAGCAGATGAGTTTGGCGCGCAGGGTGACTAGGACTGAAATCATTTCATTTCTCTCTATTCCCTCAACCAACCACAGAACCAAATCATTTCATTCATCTAACTAAACACTTCCATAAAACTAACCTATATTATTCTGTCAAAAAAAACAGAACCTTACCGTTTCATTCCTTTATCATACGGAAACCAAAAACTATCTTAGCCAAGATCTTTTTAGCGAGCACACTCATTCAACGATGATGGCTCAATAGCATGACATGACCGGAAGAAAGTTTGAAAAGCGAGTCTTCAAAAAAGCTTCCAGCTGATTTGATTGCTCTTACTCACGTACATCCACGTAGCAACGGCAATCATAACATACCAAAGAAAAAATCTTTAAATATCATTACAATTTTTAAGAATTCAAAAACATATTAATAATATATTTTTAAACTATAAAAATTATAAAAATTATAATAGTACATTTTTAACTTTCTACGAAGAAAAAAATGTACATTACTTATAGTTTTATATAGACTGTCTCCCTGTTGTAAGAATATTCTATTCATATAATAAGATTTACATATGCATATGCATATAGCTAGACCATCAAAATTTAAAAAACATTCTCTCGCGTTTCTTCTTTCTCCTTCTCACCGTTTCGTGCTTGAAATTCTGCCTGCTTACACTAATTATGTCCTATTAACCTTCTTAAAACGGTCAACATGTAATACCAGAGGGGACACGTAATCAATTTTTTTTTGAGTAATACAGTAGTGGGAAAATGAAAAAATATGTTCCACTGACATGTGGACCCACACCTTCTATATTCGAATAGGAAAAACTACCTACACGACCCCGGGAGCACCCACCAATGAGATTGGCCCACGTCACACACTTGACCGGTCCCACCCCCACCAAACGCGCCCCAGGCCGGCTGATCCGAAACCGTTCACACAAATCGCTCGAGCCTATGTCACGTCCATGTGGGTCCCAAATATACTGGGCCCGCATGTCACTGAGGAGAGGATCCCGACCGGGCCGGACGGACACCGCGGCAACGGAAAGGCCCCAAGGAAAAATACCAAACGCACGCAAAGCCACACGCACCCCGACTCGTTCTCAGGAAGGCCACCCCACCACCACCTCCTCCTCCCTCC